>JALHBW010000067.1:0-117852 GCA_024339985.1 Tolypocladium endophyticum
GGGGGGGGGGGCTAATTGAATGAGTGTTTGTCCATGTCCACTCTTTCGTTCGCCTGTCTCACATTCACTTGAGATTCTAATGTATGAATGCTTCGGGCTGCAGCTGTGTTGCCCGAGATGGATGGGGGGCCAGTGACAAACGAGCATTGAAAAGCTGCATAGTGACGTCGCTGATCCAGGGCGCAACCAGGCAGTCAACATTGGTAGCCCAGTTCGATATTTGCCGTCTGTACGATAGGCAGTCTCCTTGAATGACTTACGCTACGGGGAAATAGCCCGGCCAAATAATGCGTCCCTGACGTATGATTTCGCCATCAGCCCTGGGCCCCATTCTCATCCCCCTGAGACTCTCACTCACTCAACACAATCTAAGAACACTGGCTTGCCAGCGGATGGTCAGCTGAAGATGGCGATGGCTAACTGACTGGTTAGACATGATCCTGTGTCGGTCAATCATTCGTCCGTAGCAAAACAACTCCGGTTTGCGGCGACTATCATCGGGCTGCTAGCCGTGGCACCGACCTGCGCGACATTCGACCAGAGCGGGCATCTATGGTCGATCGGGCAAAACACGCAGCGCCACGATGGACGTCTGCATGTCCCGTTGCAACCCTTACATAGAGGCACTTGCTCGGCAAACATAGGGGTTGATTGGCACTAGTTTCAGCACCCAAGGCAGACCATGAATCAAACAGACTTTCAACCGCATCACGGCGCAAGATTCAGCCTTGGAGGGAAAATCTGACGTATTGAAGTCATGGAGTATCTGGAAGAATCACAACTTTCTATAAAAAGGTTAGATAGGACGCACCATGGGCATTGAACACCGCCATCGTTCCTAAAAATCTAAGCATTGCTTCATAACCTCTTCGCACAAGAAACAACAAAACACCACCAGAATTGTAAGCACCCCCAGAATGGTCCGCGTCTCGACCAAGACTACAGTCATTGCCCTCATCGGCACTGCCTCTGGCGTCCAGGGCTGCACCGTTCCAAAGGCGAATCAAGCGACGGTTGACCTCGTTGCCGGGTTTGAAAGCTTCGTTCCTGACGTCTGTGAGTAACTTGACGGGATTACCTGCTAAAAAAAGAAAAAAGAAATGGCTCAAAGCTAACGCGTCCTTGCAAAATGACAGACACAGACGCCGCTGGCAAGGAGACAGTCGGATACGGCCATCTGTGCCAACAAGCCGGCTGTAGCGAGGTCCAGTACCCCATTCCGCTCTCCGAGGAAGATGGCAAGTCGCTGCTCAGCGACGACATGAGCGTAGGTTTACAACTAGACCAAGACAATTGCATCGTGTACTGACATGCCGTCAAGATTGCCGAGAGCTGCATCACCTACGCCACCGCCTCGTCGGTGACCCTCAACGCCAATCAGTACGGTGCCCTCGTCAGTTGGTCCTTCAATGTTGGATGCCCAGCCGCCCGCAAATCAGACCTCATCAGCGGGCTTAATGCTGGCAATTACGACATCGTCGCCGTCGAGCTTCCGAAATGGAATAAAGCTGGCGGCAGGGTCCTCCCTGGGCTCACTCGCCGCCGCCAGGCCGAGCTGGATCTCTACAACACCGCCACTGATGATGGTGCTTTGCCCGCTGGATGCTAGTACACTAAATTAGCAGTCAAGCTTCTTCTTCCTCCTGGGATTTATTTGGCATTTGGACAAGAAGGAAACCTTCCTTGTATGTTCCAAATAAGAGCGATTGTAGGGCAGTACGGTTCAGGACGGCTGAGGGCCTTGACGACATTGCACAATATTTCATCTCGTCATGATCCATCGTGTCAATTTCGTTGAGCTCTGAAATATGCCACGTACCCCTTCCTCGCTCTCCATGCCATGTTCCATGACCGGCTCAGTAATGTACTCCACGGCATTGAGCCGCTGTCCAGCAACAAGTCTAGCAACGAGCCCGTCCCCCCTTTGTGTGACCCAAACTCTGAACATCCATTTTTATAATTCTTGTCAGCTCAATTCCTCATCATCCACATATAATGGGGATCTACATACCCGTTATTCATGGCAACAATCTGGTGTCTTTCTCTGTAGCGGCGTCGACGAGCACTTCGACGGCTCAGATGGTCAAAGGCAACACGGACGGTCAAGGGCTGCGCAACAATCTCGTGCAATAAAGCGACATAAGCAAAAGCACGCTAGACATCCGAGGGCAATCACTGGCGCTCGTGTGGGCCCCCGTTTCCGCAGGATTGGGTTGGCGCGTGACCAGACCATGGGTCGCTGTCAGCCATTTCAACATCGTCGGCGGGTTCTTCCTGAATCACGGGTAGATCGCCAGTCTGTTCGGCCAGGGCAGGAGCTGGGGCAGCTGTGGTGACTGGCACGGTTGGCAGCATACTCTGTTGGACGGGGTGTGAGCTTCTGTTCGCAAACGCATTGTAGTTGAATGCTGTTGGGCCGCGGCTAGTCGCGGATGAAGCGACATTAACTCTCGAGTTGGTGTATATAGACACTTCATCTGGAATGACAGGTCGATAACCGGCACCCACCGCGTTCGGGATGGTGGCACCGGAATCAACCTGCGGCATGAAGAAGTTACCCGTGTGTATGCCAGGCATTCCAAGGCCGACGTTTGCTTCGAACCCACCGCTAAATCCCTGCGGGTTTCTCTGGTACCCAGTCTGAACCATAGGGGGCCGGTGTTCGGTCGAAGTCTGACCCTGGTTTTGGCCGTGCTGAGGCGCAATCATGGCAGCAGGAGAACCCAACTCACGAGCCGTCATGTCTGTACCAACCTGCGGAGTCTGGGGGGCAGGGCCGTTCATGTGCGAGGCCCGAGGTGTGGCGTCAATGTCGGCGAGACCTTGAACGGCGACCTTGTGTTTAGTCTCTGGTACAGAAGGGACGGATGATGTTGGCGGAGACTTCTCCTTGGTGGTGCTACTACCTGCTCGTCTGGCCTTTCCTCTCATTTTCGCGTCGTGGGCGGCCGATCCAGGAGCTGCTCCCGAACAATCATAACCGGATCGACCCATCGTGCTGGTATATCTTTATGCCGTTGTAATAGTTGCTGAGCCTGGTTAAGAGGAGCAGAGGGAGGTCTGCTCGCGGACAAGAATGGTGGGACTGAGGGAATACGATGGCAGTTTTGTGTGGTGAATGTCTGTTTCCTTAGCTTTGAGAGGTTGCAAGAAAGAAAGAAAGAGGGCGAGTGCTGAACAGTTGTTTGCAATATGGGGAGTGCGAACAGAGTGTGCGTTGCAAGGGTGATGGGCTCTGCCAGCTGTCAGGCCGCAGCTGGTTGGCAGACTACACTGCCAGGCAAATGATGGAATGGCAACTGGCTGAGAAACTCGCCAGGTGGGCTTCCAAGACGGCCAGATGTACGTATGCAAGGAGAACAGCAACTGGTCAATGCAATTCTATTGTGTTAGGGCTTGAAGGACGCTAAGTACAACCCATGAGTGAAAGATGAATCTGTCAGCTGGACTGAAGCATTCGAATTTTAAAGAATCTTGGAAAGACAGAAGCGAGCCTGGCATGGTTCAATCTCACGAGAAAGGGTCAAAAGCAAGTTGGTAAGCCGTCTCATTGCTGATGTGCGCATTCGATCAGCATCAGTCGGGTATCATCATATATATCCCCGCACCTCTGCTACTCCCCTTTCTTGTCCTTCTTCTTGTGCTTTTTGTCCTTGCCATGCTTTTTCCCGTCTATTTCGTCCTGACCCCGTTGACCTAAGGGCTGTTGCTGATTTTGCGGCGCCTCTACTTCCTTCATCCACGCCTTCCAGTCTCCTCTTCTCGTCTTCCACATATCGCCCTTCCAATTCCGCCACACGCTGCGCCCCATCCAGGATTCCCTCAGCTCCGCCTCGTGAGCGCCCAGCTGCTGCATGATGGCCTCCTTCATGTGGACCGGCACACTAAGGTCCTTGCCCTTGCTAGGGAGCTCAGCAATGGCGTTGATGAGGTTGTGTCCGAATTGCGACGTCGCGAGATCAGAAATGTGCGGCGTGACAGTGCTGACAATTGACTTCTGGAACAGGGAGTTCGCGGACGGGGTGGCAAGGGCTGTGGTGAGGAGCGTGACGGTGGGCATCAAGGTGGTGGCGACACGGATGAGCAAGTCGGATGGCAAAGCGAGGATAGCTTCCTGAACGCCCTTTGAGGGACCAGGAATGGACAAAAGCGCGGTAAGCAGCTGAGCGCCGTGCGATTGTATGGCGTATTGGTTGCGTGCGAGCTGTTGGACATCCTTTGACTTTTTCTTCTCGTCCGCCAAGCAGCAGAGAGTGGTAACCAAGTCAGCTGGCTGACGTCCACAACCTTCCTTCAGCCCCTTCATGAGCTTCTTGATCTCGTCCAGAAGGCTGCGTACTGCGCAGCGCTCAAAAAGCGTCTTGAGGACATTGAACCTCTTCTTCTCGACCAGCTGAGGAACGGTGGGCGCAATCTTGTCTACAGCCTCAACCAAATCGTCCTTACCAAGACGACTCAAGACCTTGATGGCCGAGTACGAAGAAATGTCGTTGCGGACGTATCCTTGTATGCGAGGGAGGAAGATGTTGTGGTTGAGAGTCTTGAAGATCTTGCCGGGGCAATGCGTTATCAAAGTTTCAATCAGCCGGGAGCCAATCTGGTCGTAGATCATGCCGTTGACAAACTCTGACGCTTCCGACGATCCGTCAGAAAGAGATTGGGGAGCGCCAGGGAGGAGCTGGAGCAGCAGCGAGGGCTGCGAAGACTCGGCCTTTGGCTCAGACTTGTTCAGCGTCATGTCAAGCTCCAGCAACAACTGCAGCGTCGGGTTGCCAATGGGATGTGTTGCCAACACTCGCAGACCCGTTGCGTCCATGCTGGCGGTCGAGTCGGTGATGATTTTCTTCGCAGCTAAAGTGAAAGATTCGGGTACGGATCGCAGACCCTGGTTTTGTTCATCCGCAGCAGCAGAGCCAGCCACCGAAATGTTCTCCTTCTTCTTGCTCTTCATCAGCGTCTTCACCGACGCATCATCCAGCGGCCGGCCAGACAGCACCAGCAGCAGCGCTCGCAAGGTGTGTGAGGCAAAACGATCCGTGATGAGGTAGCTCAAGCTGCCCTCGAGCTCGTCGAGTGTGGCGAGGAAAAGGCTTTCCATGGACACTTCCGGCTCCTGTTCCTGCTCACCGTCCTTGCCCGTCGTGTCGACCACGAAGCCCACAAAGCCAGCAAGCTCCTGCGTGACCACCCCGGCGGATCGCAGGAAGAGCGCTTCGCAGCAGTGGCTAGCGAAGCGGTGCTGCACCAGGGAAAGGAAGTGGCCGCCAAAGGCCTCGAAGAGTCGCTTTTTCTGCGCCGTGTTGGAGAGCTGTATCAGCCTCTCCATGAGGCGGGAGCAGGACTGGCTGCTGGCCAGCTTCAGCTCCTTGCCCTGCGCCTCGCGGTAGACGTTGTCCAGGAACATGTCGCGCTCCTCGGGCGTGGGGAACTGGTTGAGTTCCAACATCTCGTCGGCTCGGCGAAAGTACTCTTGCTCCTCGTCTGCCAGCATGCCAAAGAATTCCGTCTCGCCGGGGCCGTTCCCGTGCTGCGTTTCGTCGAGCTGGTAGCCGCCATCGTTATAGGCTTCCTCGCCCTCGGCCCGCTTCGGGCGCTTCGATTCAAGATCGTTGGTGTCATCGGGGTCGTGTCGCTTGCGCTTGCGCTCTTCCCGCGCGCCTCCTCGTTTAGTTCGCGGCTTGGGCATCTTCTTGTGCTTCAATTGAGTTGTCGTGAAGTGGTGGCAGCGCCGGGACGAATCGATGCTGGGCTGGGTTACGAGTGAGAAAGTCGCCCATTTTTTTTGAGCTGGTCCCCGATAAGATCCTTATCTGTAAAGCTGCAGCAGGGGTCTCACAAAACACCAGCCCCGCTAAACGCCAGACCTAACCTCGACCAACATTGACGGCCGACGTCAACCACAGCAAAAATGAGTCCGATGTTCATTGGAACAAGCAATGAGATCGATTAAAAACATTTTTTTGTTTATGTATATATATATATATATAGAGGCATAGGGAGAGGGGGAGATCTGTCCAATCCCTGATAATTATTGCCCTTCGTCACACGCTTTCCCCTCCCCGAGACAGCGGCATCAGCAAACCCCACCGAAGCTTTTCAGAGCACATTCACATTGGTCTTAAAGAGTGTTCTATTCATCATTCGTCGCGTACGTCTTTCTATGGCCGTCATTCCGCATGACATTAGCCCTCTATGTCTATGATACTTTAGAAAAGCTCCCCGGCAACCTCTTGGATTGCTGTTACCAATCCCTCAACCGTCGACGGTAGCGTCTGAACGTTGACGACAACCCGCAGAAAGCTGCCTTTCTCGCCAGGCGCATAATCAACCATGAAACCTCTGTGAATCAGCTTTTCGACAATCATTCGCGTGTGTGTCGTGTTCGTCGCGGCATCGTCGGACAGGATGCCGCCCGGCGCATGATAGAAGCAGACCTGCAAGCATGGTGGCACGTCGTTTGACAGTGTGACGAAGTTGTTCGTTTTCCGCACCAGCTCGAACAGGTAGGACGCCATGTCAAAGGCGTGGTCTATCTGTCGCTCGAATCCATTGGCACCGTAGTACAACCACGCCAGCGCAACCTTGAGACTGTCGCCGCGTCGACCGCATTGCAGAGTCAGGTCGGCCAAGTCCCAGATCTCCTCGTCGGTGTTGCCGTGGAACAGATATCCTGCGGTGGTGCTGTTGGCCTTGTTGAATATTTTCATATCGGGCCCCAGCAAGAAGGAGCACGTTGTAGGAGCATTCATCATCTTGTGAGGGTTGACGGTGATGGAGTCGGCGAGATGTGAGCCCTTGAGCTTCCACCGTTGTTGCGCGGAGAAGACGACGGGGCCGCCCCAGCTGGCGTCGATGTGCAGCCACATCCCAAATTCCTTGCAGATGTTCGCAATGTCCTCGAACGGGTCGAAGGAGCCCCTCACCGTTGACCCAGCCGTCGAATTGACGTAAAGAGGAGTCTTACCTTGCTCCTTTGCGCGCACCACCAACTCACGCAAGCTGTCTGCCCTCATGCTTCCACTCTCATCCACGGGAACCTTCCACACGCTCGAATCGCCCAGTCCACAGATCATGGCGCTCTTCTCAACCGAGTAATGGCCATGGGCACTGGTGAAGACGACGAAATCATACTTGCTGTTTCCTATCGTTTTGCAGTCAGGGTAGAGCGTGTTCCGCGCGACGACGAGAGACGTGAGATTGGACGAGCTGCCGCCCTGACACGTAATGCCGCCAGCGTGTGGCCCGGTGAAGCCGAAGCGGCTGGCCAGAGCACGAGCCGTGGTCTTTTCAATCACCGTCAAGGCCGGCGAGACTTGATAGACGTGCAGCTTGGGGCCTGTCAGAAACGATGATGGTAATAGGCTCGTTGCAGGGGGAGACTCACATTCGTGTTGAGGATGGAGAGTACGAGGTCGGAAATCACACCAACCTGGCCTGGAGTGAGCATGACGGCGATTCATAGAGACCGGGACCTGCACGTACAGGAGTGTTGCTCGCGTACAACTTGTCCAGAAAACCCTGGTCCCAGGTGTTGACGCTGTACTTGAGCACTTTCCGAATGCCCTCCAGCAAGCCGTCTTTGCCCTGACCATTGTCGGGCAAGATGAACTTCAGCTTGGCAGCAAGCTCAGCCGGCTTATGGGTATCAACGAGGACATTTTGTGGACGGCCAGCGATATCCTGCGGTACGTTGCCCGTTGAACGGTGCAGAGCGGCCTCATCTGCATCCTGAACGAAGGGAACGATGAGTAGCCGCACAGCATTCAGGAGCTGAAGGATGCATTGTCAGTCGTGGGGCAAGGTTCGCGACGTGAGACAAAATGCACAATGTGACTTACATCGTCGAGTTCATCAGCCCTATGCAGCCTGGGGTCCGACCCATTCGTCCCGTTCGTGCATTGGGTCGCGTGTCCATTGGTGGTGGCCGTCATGCTGCCCAAGCACCAAGAATGGTAGGTGGGTGGTTCCAGGACGGTGGGGTGGTGGGTTGGATGGAACAGACCTCAGAAGCCCCTCAAGGGTGAAAACAAAAAAGAAAGATTGAGGGGCGGAACAAAGCAAAGAAAATGTCGTTAAATTGGGAGACCCAGACTGAGAGCTACCGGTGCAGAAAATGGCACTGAGGCAGAGACCGGGTGCGGCGCAGATGCTGCCAGGCAGGTATTTCTGAGCTTACCGAGTCATTGCCGAGTCGGAAACACCGGTCACCCAATACTGGGCCGACAGCACGACAGAAAGCCCGCAATTCCCTAATACAATCCAATGACGGGCACTACCAGTAGGCATCACTGCCAGAGGCTAGTCCCCCTCGACGCTGCGGATGGCGCCTTATCAGGGGACGGTGGGCAAGAAATGGCCTGAAACTGGACCTCGGCTTTGCGCGGCGTGAGACTTCATTGGAAGAGCTGGGGCCGAGAGCGGGTCATTTGCGGACCTCGCTGGCGCCTGCGACCGTGATTGCGCTTGGATAAAGGCAGTTCGAAGCCGGATGGGTGTCCCAGGATAATGCACGAGAGGCAAGACACGGCGTGCAAAGCATGAATGCTTCCGGACGTCGCTTCTCTAAGGGCAGGAGTACGAATCCCTTTCGGTGATGGCCTTAGGACCCCACGTGAGTTGTGATGAGAGATACCTGGACTCAGAGGGAGACTTCAAGTGCCATATCTAAAGTCGTCATTTGCCGACCGAAAGAATGAAGTTGCAGACGAGCACATCATCACATGCGGCAGCAGTCTCGTCTCAAGGGATGTAGCGAACCAGTCCGACATCTGGGCAGCCGCGAGCATGACGATGGTCAAGCTCGTGCGGTGGCAATAAGATAACAAGACTAACGCAGTTGGCAAGCCAGAATTGCCAGTTAGCCCTTTCACACGACGAGAGATCATGTGAGTGCGTGGCTGCCACGCAATCGCATCAAGGCCTGATGGACACCTTCACCTGTGCGCAGGGAAGCACGGAGGACAAATGCAGGCTGCCATTGTCCGCGGCGTTTTCGAGAGACGGCAGAAATCAGTGATGCGGAGGCTCTCGCGGCTGGCAGTGCCGTGTCTTGCATGGGGCGTAGATCCCGAGTCGGCGAACAGGCTGCGGCCCGGCGCTTCTTTGGGCATCGCGGGCATGAAAGCTCAAAACGGCGGCTTGGCTCCGGCATCGCCTGCATGCACAACGTCGGTCGCATACGACTTGCAGCCAGTATTGACAAAGACTGCCGTGGCGCTTCTCCACTGGGCGGCACCGCGGCCGTCAGTCCCGTGGTCTCTGAACCGAGATGTCGCCAGAAGATCCTCATCACGGCTTGACAGCTAAAAGAAAGCATACTCACTGGCTGCGAAGAGTCGGGAGAGGATGAAGTCGAGCTGCGAGTCTTCGAAATGCACCGAGCCTAGTGTGCCGTGACGCATGAGGCGCTGCAGGGTCCTGGAATTGGCTCCGCGCTCCTCATCGGTGCTGACTGGCTGGCTGGTCTCGAACCGTTCGATTGGGAACGGCTTGCCTTGATCGGCATGGACCAGGAACCAGGTCTGTCTGCCCGTGGGCCTCGTCTTGGTGTTTCGTGTTTGCCAGACTGGAAGACTCGAGACCCACTCACTGTCTGCTGGGAAGAGGACGAATGTGACAACTGCGGGAGTATGTGCGGTGTAAAAGCCCGCAGCCAGCCATCGGGTCTCCGACACCAGCCCGCCGCCGCCACAACCTCAGGTGTGTGTCTGTGCCTCAGCCGACTCGTATGCAATGACTCTGAGAGAACCGACGGATAGAAGTGTTTGCTCACGTTTCCGTCTTCTCCCTCCCGTCAAGTTGTCCTTGGGGGTGTCTCGCTCCCGCTGGAGCCCTGCCCTGCCTGCCTGCCTGCCTCCTATCCGCCGCCATCCACCGGTCCTTGACCGTTGGATCGCCGCCCGTGGTTGGATGAAGGGGCAAGGGCAAATACGGGAGGTGTGTGTAAGTATCACGAAGTATTCGTAGTCGGTAGGTAGTCGGAAAAAGAAAGACTGCGCGGGACCAGCATCAGCATCGCGGCAGGAGTCGCCCCTCATGCAGGGCGGGCGGCAGGTTTTCTCCTCTCGACTCCTCCGTTGTGCTCACCAGCTTCTCCATTTATCTTCCGCATCCCACTTCCTGCATTACGTTGATGTCACTCTCGCTGCCATTCTCCTCATTTATTACTCGTATAGTCTGCGGAAACCCCCGTTCGCCAGCATCAGGCAGGGCGTTACCCATTTGACAATTCCGCTCCGACCACACGAGCAACAGCCTACGTCGCTGCCCAACACGGTTTTCCCCGGTCTGTTCTGCCTGCCGCCCAGCAATTTACTTGCGGACCAACTGGCAACCTTCAACACGATAACCCCCGGTTTGCGACCGTCCTTTAGGCGCCACTCCGGGACCGTGCGCACCACACACCCCTGAGACGAGCCGATCGCTTAAACCCCGAGTTCTAGGCGCTTGGCGGTCTTCTAAGCCGGCCCTGGATTGATATCAATCGGCTGACCGACCGTGGGTCGCGCTCATTTAAAGCCATTTTCCTGCCTTCGGATCTTGGTCGCATCGCGCTGGCAGAAGGTGTCCCTACAACATTCGCATCGCATGCTTCTCTACTCGGGGCAGTCTTTGCTGTTTGGCTTGCGTGAAACCGGCAAATCGCTCTCCGAGGCCCTGAGTCTTGTTTCGAGCGACGGCGCAATCGAGGATTAATAGTTGCGCCCCACCACCGACATCGTCCGCGATCCTGCCCTTTGACGCACGCACAGGGCAAGGACGACGACTTTGACAACTACATCGCCGTAGCTGTTGCGAAAGCAACTGCCTCGGATATCTCCTAGAGGCGCGACACCTTTCGAGAAACGGGGCGGTCTACAACTGGCGCAAGATTTGCTCTTCTCAACCTGCTTCCGACAGGGGTTGCGACAATCCGCAGGCTGCCCCGCGATCATTCCGTCGATCCTCCGCGTGCGCCCACAATGGCCTCTCAGGCCTACCAGCAGCACTCGCAGCACGATACGCAGCACCAGCCCTCGGTGCCCATCTCCATCACCATCTGTGGTGATGGCGGCTGCGGCAAGTCCTCCATCACCCTGCGCCTTGTGCGCTCGCAATGGACCTCGGAGTACGATCCGACCATCGAGGACTCGTACAGCGTCACGCGCCGCATCGATGGCACAACGTATCACCTTTCGCTTACCGACACGGCGGGTCAGGAGGAGTACCGTGGCATGTGGGCGTCGTCGAACCTCGGCGCCGATGCCTTCCTGCTCGTCTACGACATCACTTCGCGCGACTCCCTCGACGCCCTGCAATACTTCGACGACCTCATCGACATGGAGGCCGAGACGCGCCTTGACAATGCGGAGCGCGCGCGCCGCGCCGGTGTCAACCCGGGCCACGCCAACACGGGCAGCGGCAGCGGCACCAAGACCGTGCCGCCCGTGAAGATCGTCGCAGGGAACAAGTGCGATCTTCAGGAGAGCCGGGAGGTCCCAGCAGCGTTGGGGCTCGAGTGGGCTCGCAAGCGCGGTTGCGGCTTCATGGAGACGAGTGCGCGCCTCGAAGTCAATATCGAGGAGACGTTCGCCCTCATTGTACGCCGCGTCGTCGAGCGCCGCCGGCTCGCCGAGATGGGCATCCTCGACAACACCGAGATGAACGCCCGCGGCATGACGAAGCCGTTGACCCCCCTGCCCGCCAACAGCGAGAGCGAGAAACGCGGGCCTGGTCTTCGTGGGCCGAATCTGGCCGGCAATCACCGGGTCGGCCGCGGCCAAGGAGGCTTCTGGAAGAAGCTCAGGTGCTGGTAACATCACAACTAGCAGCAGCACAGCCGTTGTGTATAATCTTCTTTTCAAGGCTTTGTTGTCGCTGCTGGCTCGGGTGACGAGGGAATTTTGGCTTACACTCTTGTATTCTGTGTTGTTTGCGACAGATACCATGGTCTTTACTCCGGCGCAAGGGACGAGACCCTAAAACAGTCTGGGCTGACAGTGAGATAGTCAGTGTCTGATCACGCTTGTCATGAAGAACGGGATAGCGTGCGTTCAAGGTGTGGGGATGAACTGTACGACGAGGACATGAAGGAAAGGAACGTAATGGAACAAGGGAAGGGATGGGAAATGCGAAACGAAAGTATCTCACAGTAGAGCAATGCGTTAACGATCCTTGTGTCGTTCTTTTACAATAAGTAGCATTCCACAGCCGTAGTGAAGGACTTTGACGGCTGCAGGGCAGGCGGACGGGCACTGTTCTATCGTGCTGTCACCGGCCGAGACGGCCTCTGTGATATCAATTAAATTCAAAAGGGAGATGTGACAATATGATCGTTACCATCATTATAGTAATTCCATAAACTAAAAATACCGTATATCCGACCTTGTATATGCGCCTAGTTGAGAAGAGTGGTAGCAAGACAACGCCATGTTCTGCCATCTAATGTATTAGGGTCACTGCCGATTCGCGGCAGACCAATCCTTCCACTTCTTGTACTCCGCGTACTCCATGCTGCATTTCTTGCCCCGATACCGCGTCACCTTGAGGTCCAAATCCTTCCAGCGCGAGCGGCTCCCCATCCAGCCGGCCTTCCTGGTCAGGCTGAAAAGGGTCTCATCTTTGGTCCAGCCTTGCTCGGCGGCCACGTCGGGCAGATAGGTTGAGCCGTAGCGGCGGGCCCGGTCATGGAAAGAGAGTCGAATGCCATGCGTGCCAATCTCCCAATCGTAGGGGTCGTCGACCTCCTCAAAGTCGGTCAGCAACGTAACGGCGGCCTGCAGCGTGGGCAGCTCGTCCTTGGTGACGGCCGGGAAGCGCGAGTCGTGCACGGCGGAGATGACGGCGTACTCTGGTATGCCCAAGGACAAAGGCTGTGCCTCGAATGTCCCGATGCAGCCACGGAGAGACAAGTCGTCATCGTCAGAGACGGTGTTCCAGGTGACGAAAAGGGGCGTGGATGTCGGGCCCAGAGGAAGCGACGAGGTTGAGGTCGCTGGCGTGGAGGCCGAGGCCAACGTTCCCAGGGATGATGTTGAGGACGAGTCGCTGTCAGCGGCAACGCGGCGCAGCGCAGGATCTCTTGGTGCAGGGGGCGCGGCCGGGAGCGATGAGCTGGAGTAGGCGGCCCAGGAGGACTGAATGCGCTCAAGGGAGAGGGGCTTGCGGTCGTCGAGGTGAGCATCGAGGGCTTCGAAGCACATGAGGCAATGCTCGGCGGATGCCATGCTGGGCAGAGGTGGCCAGGCAGACGGAGGGACGTCAAGTTCAGGCACGGACCAACGGCTTACGGGACGTGCTCATGAACACCACCACCACCAGAGGCGATAACTGAGGCAGAACAGACGGTCGACGACTGCTGGACGGGTCAGAGCGTCGGTCGTCATCCGCTGTAAAGAGAGGTGGAGTGGTGGTGATGACACTACAAGTGGGCATCCGCGGGCACCCCACCAGATGCCCCGCGATATGTAACGGTAATCGTCGTTGGTGGAGCGAAACATGCAGCCTGCCTAAGCGCAGAATTTGCACAAACTTTGCATAGCTGTGCCACTGCGCTAAAAAGTGTAATTATGCAACGGGCAGTGCAAGTGATGTGTCAGCGACGACGGCCCCGCACTTTTATTTTTCCCTGCCGATAGAGTCTGCCGACGTCAATCGTCCCTGGCTCTCCCGACTACGCCATCTCCACCGGACGCCTCCCGGCCCTGGACGCTGTGTCGCGCCTCTGCTCTGCCTGTCTGCTTAGGTCAGGGCTGCAACAAATGACGGACGCCACGTTTTCTCTTGTGCCGTAACGGTGCGACCGGAACGCGAGCCAGGCGGTCTGATCGTCTCACCCGGCCCCTATCGACCGGCCCTCTAAACGTGAAGCACGCCTGCGTTTCAGCCAAGCTGGCGCGTTTAATGCCCCACGCTGCCTAGTGGCATGACACGGAGGACAGCTTCCTCAGATTCGACGGTGGCCGAGACGAACCTGTCGGGGGCCTTGAATCGCCGTGGCCGAGCTTCACGGGCCGGGCGACATCAGGCTGGGCATGGGGATACGGGGGTGGACCCCGTTGACCTGGGGTTTTGGATGTCCTGGTCCGGTCTCAACTTGACTTTTGATGCGGGACGGCAAGCCACGCGGGTTGGCACTTACGCGGCAGGGTAGTCTGATGTATACGCACGCCAGGAAATGGGATGGCGAAACGCCAGGCATACAAATACTGCCAGCGCCGCCGAGAACTTGCTCATAACCTCTCCGTATCTCAAAGCATATACCTTCATTGCTACGCAGTACAACAACAAGTACCAATACTGTCCTTTCTTGCCCACCTTGCCAAACGGTCAACACTTTCGTTCACCACAACAACCACAGCAAATTCAAAATGCGCTACTCTGTCCTTACTCTCTTCACCCTTGTCGCTGCCGTCATGGCCGTCGCCGATGGTGAGCAGAATCACCTGATGAAGTGAACCGATCACAGGATTAATCAAGTAGTAGATCACGTCAAGCGACAGGACAACACGGACAACCAGGACATCGTTGTGGACGCCGAGAAACCGGCCATGACGGACAAGAGTGGAAACGTCGTTCCTTTTGATCCGGCCAATGTCAACCAGGCCAACCTGGCTGCTGGCTTGTAAAGCAGCAGCGGCTTCTTAGGTCCTCTCGGATAACGAGCATATGATGTCAGCGTGATTCTGGCAAGATGGCATCTTTCATTTGCCAGTTGACAGATTGGCTTGGTGATTTCTCTCTCTTCACGGCGCTTAGCGACTCTTCAGGCTGGTTGGGAATAGGAAGCATATGGGAAAATCTCGAGAGTCATCAATAGATTGTGGCTGAGCCACTTGCTCTCTATCTCTTTGCTTCAACCTATTGTCTGCGTGTTCCGTCTGTGCAGCGCACTTGCTGACACTGCCACGAAAGCATCCGCTGCCACAGAGGGTGCCAATGTTGGAATTTGGACGAAGCGGCTCTGTTGCGCGATGTCCCCGCCTGCAAGGCTGGGCACTTGCAGTTCTAGAAGTGCGTTTTGCTGCTGGCCTCGCCTTATTACCAATCTTTTGGGACACTTGGAGGCTAAATATAGCACCTTGAGGGTCAAGTGAGATCGTCCATGGTTCCAAGGGCCCGACGCTGCGGCTCGCGTCTAAGGATGGTGGAAGCGCTGGCAAGACGCCGCACGCGCGCGTCAAGCTCCATTCTATTTGCGGTCAGATTTAGTCTGCCCATTCTGCGATTCTATGATCACGTCACTGCGCGATGGTTAATCGCGCGGGACATCCAGTCCCCCCTCCAAGCACAGCCCCGTTTCCGAGCCGCATCGCCGGCGCCCTTTCTGAATGGCCGAGAGATCGGGCACGGCCGTCCCAAGACTCCCAACAGCGATTCTTCCCCCGCTGCAGCTCGGCGAAGCGGTCAGGCAGTCAGCCGCGGAGCCTCATTTGCTATGTATGTCAGTAGGCTGAGTAACCAGTGCTGTGGGGACCGGGTTTGCCCAAATTTAGCCTAACCACGGCCCAGCGTCATCCTTCTCTCCATCAGTCTTAGCCGTGATGGGACTGCCTCACGATGATCCCTGGATCATCTGCAAAGGCCATGTCCAGCGAAATTGAGCATCCGCTGAGATGCGGCACTGGCTTCTGAGGTGAGACTGAAATGTGACGAGCCTTGCCAAAATGACGCCCACTTTCCAGGGTGATCTCTGGGCCTCAGCAGGGTAAACAGCGAGCCCCGGTTCTTCATCACCGCGGGGAAGCTGTCGGCCTTGTTGGCTCGAACCTAGCCGTGCAGGACTGCACGTTGTGAGAATGCCAACGCAGAGCATCCAGCATCGCAGCACCGAAAAAGAGACGGAAGGGACCAATGACGGCCAAAGCTCTCATGCAACGTGCTGAGCAAACAAACACAATGGCCAAATCTTGCGGCAGCTAAGAACTAAGGACCCTTGTGCCCTGTCAGCTTCCTTCAGCCGCAAGCCCAAGGCTAGCCATGGCGGCGCCTCAGGGACCAGCGAGCCATCAATCATCTCATGACAGCGATAGCCCTTGTCTCCGTCATCCCTGCGCGGAACAAGACCCGACTAGCGACGCTTCGCGGTCCTTGCCTAGCGGGGGCAGACTGGGCCCTGCGGCCATGCGGGTTCGACGGGAGCATGATTTGCCCGGATGAGGCGCGCGAGTGAGCCTAGGCCGAGAGACATAAAGTGGTCACAGCGATGAGGCATTCCGGGATATAAGACCGCAGCGTTGGGCCGGTCAACAGAACTGGTCCGAATAGTGGGTTGCGACGATACGGCACGAGCCTGCTTGGTGAGCACAGCTATCGCAGCAACAGCTTATCATAACAATCGCCAACAACACGTCTTGAGGGACGCGACCAGCATCAACGCCAACAAGACTATTCGAGGGCAGGCAAGATGGCGAATCACAGAGCGGCAGCGCAGTTCGATCGCGCGAAGTGGCGGCTGGCCATCCTCGCGCCTCTGTGGGCTCTGCAACTGCTGCTGGCCACATCCATGATGGGACTCTTCTCCTGGCGACTCGGCGATACCGTCAAACACTCCAGAGATCAAAAGAACAAGGCACCGACCGTCGAGTACGCGTAAGTCGATATCCGAGAGTTTCGCTCCTTGGACGACGGGGGTACTGACTTGCAGATCCAGCTGGGAAGCCATCAACATTGGCATGTCGCTCATTGCCGCGCTCTGCACCTTTTTCGAGGTGGCCAAGTTTGTGGCTGAATCGTTGACGCCGTGGACCATGATGTTTACGCATGTCGTCAAGTTGACCTGCGCGTCACTCATATTGGCCTTCGACGTAGTTACATACGTGCAGCGCAGTGACGCACGCTACTCCCTCATCGGCCTCGGTCTGGATGTTGTCTTGATGTGGGTGCCACGCTTCATCCTCGCGCGCGAGCCTTGCGGGTTGATCCTAATGAGACTTCAGAATCATTTCCACTGCCATGACCATTTACGCCGTCCTCACCTATCGACGCCTCTCAGCGTACGACGACTACGCCCGCCCTGTCAACGTAAAAGGCTACGGCTTCAACGACGGTCTGGACCGCGACTTTTCCTACTCAAGCCGCCCGAGCATACGCAACTCCATCTCTGTCGACAAGCGTGCGTCCACCGTGTCGTCGCGCCTTAGCATCGGCTCGGTCACCCAGGAGCCCATGCACCTCCAGGAGATGGAGCGCACGCCCAGCTTTTACAGCCACCAGCGAGACACGCAATTTGACGACTACGTCGCACGCCGCAGCTCGTGGAACAACAAAACCGATATTGAGCGCGCCGTCCACGCCGAGTTCGAGCACGCAATCGCCCGTGAGATGTCGCCCGATGCCGCCGCCGCCGTGCCTGGCGCAGTTAAGACGCGGTCGCGGGGACCGAGCATCGGACGGGCCGTGAGCTACTCCAGTGACCACGTCCTGGTCGCGGTCCCCGAGGAGGAAGCCGAGGGGCTCGGCGACAGTCGACACGAGATGGATCGCGAGGCGCTGCTAGGCCGACGCAGAATAGACGGTGCCGACGCGCCGGAGACACTGCGCGAGGCGGACGAGACGGAACCGAGGTGGCAGGGACACTAGCCTGTCAGGACCGCGTGCGGGCGGCATTGGAGAGAGAAAAAAACGATACCCTGATCATACGTATGGCGTTTCTGGCTGGATGCTTTCACTCTTCCCGGTACGACAAGTGGCGACAAGACTTGAAAAGGTTGATTGGACGATTTACAAGGGCGAATGGATGCTGGTGTATGCTAAGCCGCTTCTATTCAAAAAAGATTGACGTCGCTGGTCGTCCCGCTAGCTCATCCTGACTGACCAAAAGAACTTGCTTTACCGTGTGCCCCTTCTGCTGCTTGAAACGATTTCGAGAATTGATCCCTCTGTCCGGAACGACCGTCTACAAGCTGTGGAGCGGCCTACTTTGAGCTCGGACGATGGCCGAGTAACTGCTCCAGCATCCCCCACCAGCTCATCCCTGCTTCCACCATACTCCCACATTCCACGACAATACCTACCCAACGCTGTCTGACTGCGAGGGTTCACGACAAGGATGTTTTGATAGATGTCCGCAGCAAAAGCGGCCGCTCTACATATAGTCATGACTTCTCAGCAAGAGATATACCACAGAAACATGTTTGGCCTGTGACGTATCAGGGATATAATTTACGCAGTCAAAGCCGTTGCATTTCGAAACTACGCTATGCGATAACGCGTGAATACTAGTTTTCAACCAGAAACACACTCCCATATACCAGCCTGGACGCAAAATGATATCAGCTCTGGACATTGTCCCGTAGCTGTGGCGTGCGGACAGGGCGAGCACTGGCGATCCTTCCTGACTCGTCAATGAGGGTTACCATCTCTTTCATCTTGCCTGCACATGTGACAAGCTTTAACCAGCTCGTCTGTTTTAATTGCCACCACATCTTGGGTGGCAATATAGCGCCGTGGGCCCACCTGTGACAGCCGCAGGGACGTGAGGAGCCGCGCTCGAGCCCAGCAAACTACCAGATTGGTGTTATATTCGGAAACGCGCCGGCGTTCATTTCTGTCCCAATGAAGTATGGCCTCTGCTCTGGCCTGCTGGATTGTCCATCCTGCTCTCATGACGACATATTTTGCGCTGGCGTTGCCGTTGTTTGCGTCGCAGTCAGAGAAAGAGAACGAGAACTAGAAGCCGTCCCGGTTGATATTGGGTATCATAAAATCTGGCGCTTGGGCCACGCGATATTCGTTCACTTGGTTGTTTGCATCCCGTTTTCTATTGTCTGGCGCTGCCGAGGTTGGCAGACTGATTCCCCAGGTGCCACTCTGCGTTATCAACTCAACGGCTTGTTTTTCGCGATTGGCCTCCACAAAGCCAACAAGGGGTGCAGAACAAACTCCGTATCATGCCAGTGCAGTATTTCTCGAGCGAAGCCATCGAGCATGACGTATTTTGAAATACGAATTCTGAGGTTGGGCCACGAGACACCACGGTTGCGAAGTCCAAGCCATGAATGGAGATGTTTGGCCATGGCGTCATGAGCAATGCGCGTGAACGATAGATAAGGTACTAGCTCATACGCACGAACCTCCATATGACTCAAGTTCCTGGCACAGGCCAAGGTAGCGTATAGCTGCCATGATAGTGGACGCTACTAATATAGAAGTCCGGCCAGGACACCGGGGCGCCATATTCCTCACGATGCGACAAGCGAACGTTAATCGCGAAGTGCAACATGTACTCATACAGTTTAAAACAATGATCGAAAAAGATAGAAAATGGCTTTACTGACCTGATATGACCATTTGGATAGCATCCAAAGGAATTGTTGTTGGCGAATTCAATCCCTTACTAACCCTACTTACACTAATCCTCTGCCGCATGTTATTGGATTCCAGGATTCCACGACGTAAGCACATTACCTTGTACGCGCAATTGTAACTGAGCTAGACTTATGCCATGCCGATTACTCAACCATCCCCTTCAATCCTCTCCGAAAGCCCGTTGTCGACGTCAACACCTGCGTGTGAATCTATGGAGTCGCAGAATGCGGTGGCTGATGTCAGGCTGCAACCAAACGAGTTTCAGCGCTCAGATACCGCCCCCGGCCCCACATCTCCCGTTCACCTTCCATAGATCCAGACCGCTGCTCAGCGAATCATGTCACGCGAGACTACCCGATCGGGGCTGCTTGTCCGGCAGCGTGTGAACGTCCGTGTTTCAAGCCAGGAGGCGCATCCCGCCTCAGGGTTTCCCCTTTTTTTATTCACCCTGAACATGGGATACCAAGTACGATCGCGGTTGTATTCGTACACATATCGCCCGCCCCACTGTAAGTTTGCGTGCAGACTCTGAACGGAGCACGCAACAGCCTTGGTCGAATTGGCAAAAAGAAAGTCCGCAACAGACACAAGCGTTGCTCGCAAATGTCATCCACTAGGGATACTAGAATCTGTCCTCTATTAAGGCGGCACAAGGCAATTTGTAGTCGGGCATATCGTGTCACATACGGTCTGGTGAAACAGAACAGACCAGCGGAAAATTAAAAGTCACGCACAACACGGTGTTTTAGAAGATGGGGATAGGCTCTCAAGGAATCGCACTTCGTGGCGCATTTATTCTCGAGAAATAACAATACAACGTGTCAGCAAATGCCACCAGTGGCAGTTGCTAGCCTGCACATCCGTTCAAGAAATTAGACGACGCCCGGCGCGTCGAAAGAGCTCGTCACTCTAGGCTTGGCCGATTCCGTCGCCGCGGCATTCTTAGCGTTTGCCGCCTTGGCAGCCTTCTTCTTGCCCTTGGCAGCCTTCTTCTTTCCCTTGGCGGCCTTCTTCTTTCCCTTGGCGGCCTTCTTCTTGCCCTTGGCCTTCTTCTTGGGGGCGCGGGCCTCCAGCTCGTCCTCGTCATCGTCGGCCGCATCAGCGGCAACGTCGCGTTCGTCCAGCGTGACCGCGGCGTCGACATGTCTGGCTTCGGCCGTGTGCGCGAGTGAGTCTGAGAAGTCTCTGGCCGCGATGTCGCGCTTGTCGGACTCGGGGGCGGCGACAGCCTGCGGCGCGGCCAGCGCGCCGGTGAGGAGGGTGAAGACAAAAGCCGCGGAGAACTTCATTTTGTTGGTGGCTTGAAATGGTAGTTCAGGGAATTAGGCTGAATGAGCGGCTGGAGGGAGTTGTCTGTTGGATTGTCTTGCCAAGAATCTGGACTGAAGATCGGAGGAACGGCTGCCTTGATGTACTCGGCGCTCGACAGGGAGAGCTGAGGATGCGCTCGGGCAAAAGTGTCGCATGACGCGTCCAGATGAGACGACGTCGCCCATCTGTAACATAGCAGACGTCAGTTTCGTTCGGTAGTTCCAGAAGACGCCTCTAGACTCTTCACAACGGCAAGGTCTCTCCGACCGGAGCACATCAATCCCCAGGGCGGTGCTGGAGCCTCCACCTCGATGTTTGACGAACAGGCGCCCTTACAAGTCGAAATGTTTGTCGTAATCAGGCCGGGGCTTTCCCCATGGGCTTCGCATACGGGGTCCAAACAGACGATCTTGTTTCGGCTGAGCATGCATCCGGAAGAGTTCAAACAGGAACAAGGTGGCTTTGCTGTTACAGCTTCAGCGTGGCTACGGAAAAAAAGTCCGGTGTACCATTGATCCTCGGTTACCGGCTTTGAAGGGGCTGACTGCCGTTGGTGGCTGACACGCCGCCATGTGCTTCGGGCTAACTTAGTGCCATGATCCCATCTCAAGTCTCAACCCCTGTTTCGGCCTGCGCCCAAAGCACAGGTCGCGATCGGACGACCTCGCACTTCACTGCATAATTTCACGACTTCAAGATCGCCAAGCTGCTACTGGACCTTGCAATCATTCAACGCCATTGTAATGCATCGGGTAGATCGGCGCGGCACAACACAAACAGAATAGTCTTAGGCACAAGGCTGCATGGTGATGGCGGTAATGAGCCGAGGCGGAAGTACGAAAGATGAAGCGAAGCTGCATGAAGCTTTACATCACGCAGATCGAGCATAACATGACGATCCTCGGCGCATTTGGGGCGACGCGGTCGCATCATCATTCTTAGCGCCATTCGTGAGAATCGAAATCGCTGATGCGATTGCCAATGCCAACTCGAGACGGGGGGTAGAGCAATTGCGCTTTTACTCAGATTTGGCTGTCGGAGCAACCCGGGCCCTGAGCATATATGCGATTGAGCCAACCGTTGGTTGTATTGGAGGCCCATCAAAATGTGCGTCTGCACACAGGTCATCAGCGGATAGCTGACATTGGGCTTAGTGTGGTCGTCGTTCCGGCGACCAGGTCATAGCTTAGCCTCGTGGTAATCCGAGAACGGAATAAAGATATAATGAAGTAGTTAATAGCACAAGCGGCATCGAGACATGAGTTGAGACATGTATCGAACATGGAAATGACAAAAAGGTTAGTGGTGTCGATGTCCAGGGACGAAATCCTTACTTGGCTTTCCCATAATCGCCGCAACTCTGTTTGTCCTGTTCAGTCTATTCTCGTCTTTGTGTGTTCTCGTCAATGTCTCGTCACGTCGAGGGTAAGATGACGCAATTATGCCTTCAAACTCCTCGTAATTCACTCGACCAACAACCGCAAGTGTTTTCACGACCGCTCGTTTTTCCTGCACCCGCACGAGTGCTACAGCAGCACACCCAGAGCCGAGCTTGACGTACCTTGGACACCAAGTTCTTCGGTCCATTTACTGCAAGCTAAAATTGTCCCTCGACCCATAGATCTTGCTTTGTCCGTGGCAATTGTACAAATATGCTCAACTGTCTGATTGAACATGATCATCGACGTGAATTGCGGAGCTGCCCCGTGATTCGATCTATCCGTACCGGACTGCGGGTTGCCAGGAAAGTCGGTACGCCAGTTTATTTCCATCCGCCCCCCAGAGTCTCCCAACAGAATCCCTTCGTCTGTCGTAAAGAGGCCGCAGCATCGAGGCAGAACATCATGAAGGCGAGAACTTGAGACAAGGTGGTCACTGGTATTAACTCCTGTACTGGCCGGGACCGAGACGATTTCGCCCGAGAAGTTTTGATCGTGTACAGAGATGCAGCCAGAGGACTGGTTCGCGGAGTCCTCAAGGCTCCAAGCCTTGAGCCCTACGTGAGATTCGATTGCGCGCTTGAGTTGAGGAGCGGAGGCAATATCAATTCCGTTGAGATGCCGCAGGATCCACTGTCATCTAATTGAAAGTGCTATATTTGTCCCCTCCTCCGCTCACAGGGCAGCACGCGGGCCGGAGACTTTCGACAGCCAATGCGGAGCATTTCGGGCTTTACCTGGATTATTTTCCCCCTTTCCATCGCAACCTCCCGGCCCACGCCGCGAACCTTCTCACTTCGTCCTCGGCCAGCAGCAGCTCGACGGTGTAGTAGTTCCTCGCCAGCTCCTCGTGACTCTTGAAATGATGCACGAAACGATGGCATGCGCCGCACAGCCAGGCTACGTTTTGCAGGTCCTCTTTGCGGTGCCAACCCCGCTTGACGGCCTTGTCGTGCACGAAGCGCGGGATCAGGTGGTGGTACGACAAAGGGATCCAGGAGCGCTCGCAGATCTCGCAGGCATCGGTGCGAGTCGACTGCTTGGCTGGCGGCGGCACTGTGGCGGACTCCAGATAGGATGTCAGAATAGGCACGAGGAAGGCCTCAGTGGTAGACGGCAGCGGAGAGTCAAGCGCCGGGTCTGGGGAGACGAGATGGTACGCGACGAGCGTCTCGGGTATCGAAGGGGGGAGGTCCAACGTGGAGGCGCTCTCTTCTGTCAATGGCAGGGCAAACTGCTCCTGCAGCTGTTCTGATTCCCTCCACGACCTGTAATCGAGCTCCCTAAGCCCTTCTGGGAGGCCCTCAAAAATGCTGCTGGCCAAGTAGTCGATGAACTCGGCCAGCTCTTCGGCATCGCGCTGTGGGTCCACCTCCGCGGCGGGGAGCGGCCGAGCCCGAGCCCCAGACCGGCGTCTCCGCCGTTTCGAGTCTGGAGACGCCGGGGCCGAGGGCTGCAGCAACGTTGTGGATAGGCAGTCGCGGAAAAGGGCGTAATTGGGGCTCTCTTCGAGCGGCATTCTTGCGTCTGGGGTGCCTATGCTGCATTTGTCAATGGAAGGTTGGCGCCGGCCAGCTGTCAGTTGCGTCCGGACGGCAATTGGATGGCTCGGCCCGTCAGTGTCGTCACCAGGTGGGGCGTCTTGGGTGCGTGATCGGGGCTCGCCTCTGACAGTTCAGCCATCATAATCCTACATTAGATTTTACCGATACGCGACATGCGAGGTTAACTGCGGCCTACCATCCTCTCGCACAGAATACGGCAAAAGTTTGCTTGTCAGCCTATGTTGGCCCCGCAAGCATCGCCGAGTTGAGCCACCGAGACCCAGCCATGGCTCCGACAGTTGTCATTGCGTTCGATCTGTACGGGACGCTGCTTTCCACCGAGTCCATCGCGCAGGAGCTTGCCAAACTCTACGGCGCGGACAAGTCAAAGACCATCGCCGCGCAGGCGAGGAGGTACCAGCTGGAGTATACATGGCGCATCAACAGCATGGGTGAGTCGCGCGCCGACATCCTGAAGCAGCAGACGTAGCGTAGATTTGTGCACGAATAACACCGTCGAGGCACCTATCGCCCATTCAGCGACCTGACACGCTGGTCGTTCCGCCAGGCGACCGCCGAGGCCGGCGTCGAGCTGCTACCGGAGCAGGAAGAGCAGATCATGGATGCGTACAACGGCTTGGACACCTTTCCTGACGTCGGCGAGGCAATCGAGGTGCTGGCGAAATCGCCCTCGCTGGAGCCCTACATCTTTTCCAACGGCACCGTCTCCATGATCACGTCCTCACTCACAGCGTCGCCCTCGCTCTCGCGGGCCAGCGCGGTGCTGCCCGCTTCCAAGGTAGTGAGCGTCGACCCGCTCAAGGTGTTCAAGCCACACCCGCGCACTTATATGCACATGGCCCAGACGGCAGGCAAGGCGGCTGAACTGGATCGGGTCTGGCTGGTCAGCTCGAACCCGTTTGACGTCGCTGGGGCTATTGCTGCTGGTCTGAAGAGCGCGTGGGTAGACCGCGGCGGCCAGGGTTGGACCGACGGCCTGGGCGGCGCGATGGGGATCAAGCCAACAGTAATAGCCAAGGGAGTAAACGAGGCGGTTCGCGAGATTGCGCGGTGGAATGGGCACTAAGAGCAGGCTACAAAGAACGAGTTCATGAGCAAAGCCACTTTACTGCAAAAGCCACGATGCGACGTTTTGAGTTGGTTAATGAATAAGATACACCGAGGACAGAGTGTGCTGACATCTAGAATCAACACGAGCGTACTTTTCCACCTCGGGGCTGGAGATCACCAGACCTGGTTTCTTGGCGGCGCTTGTTAGTCTGCGCCGCCCGGTGAGGTCATTGCCAGCCTAAGCACAAGGGTCGCCTTCCATGTGGCGCATTTCGGCCGTTCGGCAGGGTCTGGACTCCGGGCCCCAACCTTACCCGTCCCTCCCCACGATCTTCCAGCCAACATCGTGATGGGATGACGAAGCCGATGTTGTCATCGGGCCACTAGCTTGTGCTGTGTAACAGCCCCGGGCACGGGCTGAGCCCAGATGGTAGCTGGCCTTGCCATTCCTGCTGACAGTATATATCTCTCACGCTTGTTGGTTTTGCAGCCTGGCGTGCTTTCCAAGCCAAAATCGTGAAGACGTTTTTACCGTATCTTGCCTGCGCATCGACGCAAATTGCCATTATTGACCATGTCGCCTTCGGCAATGCCGGACGAGGGCGTTTTGGTGGACACTGTCGGCGGCATCTCAAAACCCCTGTCTTCCATGTCAGAAATCACGCCGCTGGTCTCGCTCCTGGCTCTCGCCTATCAAGCCAAGGTACCGCCGCCGTCCGAGCAAGAACGCCTAGTCACCCTGATGCATGCCATGTCGGCGCCTCCCCGACCAGAAAGCCGGCAAGAGCATAGCCACGACGAGTTTGCGGGCTCCTTTATCAACTTCCTCAGCCCGGTCCTCAATGGCATGGCGGGCATGGAGGACTTTGAGGCCGCCGTTGGAGCCTTCTCAGATCCTGAAGACTTCAGAGACTTTTGGACCCTCGAAGGGGGCAATCTGATCAAGGATTTCATCGAAGGGGATGCTCACGGGCGAGTCATGAAGGGAAGCGGCAAACCATTTCTGGACATATTTGTGAAGGATCAGAGGCGTCGGATCGCGCTGGGCAAAGACAAGAGCATACTAATGTTGGTTCCCGGGGATGCTCAGGTCGGAGACGAGGTACGGCAAGAGAGCGGCACTGCGCAGATGACCTTGGTGCGGAGGAGACAGGAAGATGCTGATGAGATGCTGGGAGAGGTATTTGTGTAACGACGATGGGAGTCGACGATCTGAGCCCCAGCCCATGTTTCCATGTCGAGTACCTCGCGTTTTGGCATTGCTCCGAACTGAAAACGCCATTGTGGAGAATCAGGTTGGAGAGCGGTGTTCATACTGTACGATATTTAGACATTAATCATGCATAAAATTAAACTCACAGAGATTCGATGCTACTCAAGGATCCTGTCCTCCAGACTTGGTAGCGTCAACCTCGGCATGGCGAGAACCGAGGAGCTCCGTCTCAGGCGAAAGGTAACCCGTTCTTTGCAAAGAACCAAAGGCTGATCTTCATCCATGCGGGCATGGAAAGGAACGAGTAGATAGTGTCTTGGAGTCGACTCGCTTCAATGGTCCCGGAGAGTGCCTCGCAAATATTCCAAACATCCCCTCTGCTGCTGCTCTGGCCATACACTATCTTGAGTGAACTCGAAGCTTAAGGTACCCATCCAGTTTTCGAGTTTGCCGATCACCAGACGCTGTGTCGCAGTGATGTGAGATCATTTCCTCTTCTCGCGACAATGACCCCCGACAGCGCTCTTCGAATCTTCCATGCGTCTTCTAGCCTCGCCAAAGGCCCCATGTCACACCGGGCCATCTCCAACTCGGTGCAGAGCGTGAGTCGGTGGCTCAGTGGCGGTGGCAGACCCCCGTAAGTCTAGAACCTACCTAAGGTAGGGTAGGTAGGTAGATACCTTACCCGCTGGCGGCGGCCCACGCGGAGAATTCCATCGCTGGTGGCGGGCGGTGGAGCGGCCCCACGACCACTGGAGCTCGCCGCAATGGCCCTTGCGGTCCGCTCGCATTCGCTAAATTTCTCTTCTTCCAGATGCGAGAACCCTCGCCAAAGATTCGATCACTGACCACAGACTATCAGCGACAGGCTCACGAGTCTTGGTCTCGCGCGTTAAGGCACTCTGCATTGGCGACACCGACGCTTGGCAGCGACAGAAGATGGCGCCAGCCTCGCCTTTCGACGCCCATCCAAACAGGCGAGGGGTGGACGACCCCGAGGATCTGGGAGACGTCAACCGAAAGGACCGACGGGAAGCATCGCACCGCGACAGCCGTGTGCGGCGCAGGTCGCGAGAGATGCGGCGTTCGCGCACACCAGATTCGGCAGACCGAACACGCAGTCATCGACACCGAGACAGAGATCGCTCACGCGACCGTGATAGAGGCACGGACCGGAGCAGTGACCGTGATCGGAGGCGAAGACGCTCCCGTGGAGACAGAGAATCACACCGCCGAAGGCGTCACTCAGACCACGAGTCTGACTCCGACCATGACTCGAAGAGGGAGCGCAAGAGCGTGGTGAAGCACCGGGGCCCGCTGCCGTCTCAGCAGGACTCGTTCGCCATCAACAACGGCGAGGAGCCCGAAAAGCCAAAAGAGAAGCCTAATTGGGGAGTCACGGGTGTTCTGGCAGCAGCGTCCAACTCGGTGGCTCAGGCCGACGGAACTTCCATTGCACTCAAATACCATGAGCCATCCGAGGCTCGCAAGCCGTCGCCACGGGACCAGTGGAAACTTTACGTGTTCAAGGGCGCCGACATAGTGGACACGGTCGACCTCAACCACAAGACCTGCTGGCTCGTCGGCAGAGATGCGGTTGTAGTCGACTTGCTGGCTGAGCACCCGAGCATCAGCAAGCAGCACGCCGTGATCCAGTTCCGCTACATTGAGAAGCGAAATGAGTATGGCGACAAGATTGGACGGGTGAAGCCCTACTTGCTCGATCTCGAGAGCGCCAACGGCACCATGCTCAACAATGATAAGGTTCCCGAGAGTCGCTACCTCGAGCTCAGGGACAAAGACATGGTGCAATTTGGAAAGAGCACCAGGGAGTATGTCGTCATGCTCGCACCGCGAGACTAAAATTTATCAATGTGGCGGAAGTTGTATCACCGTGTGATCTTTTTCACGAGGCCGTGGCCACAGTCCGTGCAGCATGAAGCTCATACGAGGGCCAGACACGACCACATCGCCAGGTGGTGCCTTGTCGCGTTAATTTTTGCACATCCCATGCGTGTCAACCCGAGAGTCGACTACTACGCTACGTTGTAGAACGCACCGGGCGATGCTACCACCGATTTCAATCACCGAGTTCCATTTGAGCCGCATGGCTGCTCTCCGCATCGATGTTGCATTCAACGTGGGGCTGCTGGCGCCAACAGCATGACTCAACTCTTGGTTTTGGCCATTGCATGGTGAACTGAGAGACGCCAAAACAGGGCAGCCTCGTTTGGGGCCTCGCACGTGGTGCTTCGAAATGAGCGACAGGGTGGGATGCAACGCACTTGGTGGTGTTGGAAAGTCACGATAATGCGACCATGAAATTTTCGCCCTGCGTCTCCCATCACCATCGCGGTTCCGGGAGAAGTTCCGCGAGGGCCAATCGTATCGACTCATCGCTCATCTCGGCGTTTGCGAATGATCGAGCGCTCGACTCAACACACATTCCTCGAGCTTCAGTTGCACAGCCTGGCTGTCAGCCAATGACACGGCAAGGCTCGCCAGAGGTTTGCGACGTTTGGACAATGTTGTGCGTCCTCAATACGACTCTCGGCAGACGTGACAGGAAGACCCGCAGGCGTCACTCGTCATATGCCAGGACTTGTTCAATTTTGAGTTGGCCCCGGCCGCGGACGGGTTCCAACCACCCGCCGGCGTCTGAGACCTCTATCCCCGACTTCAGATCGCTGCCTTCAGAGGACCAAGGAGGCCAGAGGACTAAGAAAACTAGAGCGCCTTTCCTTCCGGTTCCCTTCACTGCACCGAGCGTCTAGGGTTTGCGCGAGGCTTTCGGTCGATGCTCCTCCGACTGTCTCTGCGTTGAGCAGCATATACGCTACCGAGCTCCGCCACTGGTTGGTCCGTGCCTGATGCCTGTCGACAAGCATGCCCCATCCTATGGCCGCCACAAACCTATTCTTGTCACGTAGAACGAGTGCAGGGTGGGTGCCTATCGTATACACTCCGAGCCATATGCCAGGTTTAGTCTCTATAGCCTGTGATGGCCATGCCTCCGGTGTGGTGTGTGGTTGCGAATCCGACTCTTGTCCCTGCCGTGCTACCAACCGACGACCGAGTATGTCGTTGTCAGTTAAATTTGAGTCCGGTTGGGAATGTTCGATATGATCCTAGGGCGAGGCCTCTTATGTATAAAGGACCACAAGCCTCCTTGAAATCGCTGGGTTCAAGCAGCAAACGAAATCTAAAAAGCACGAGGTCTTTTTGACTTCTGGGCACATCATTTGTCACACGGATTGCTTGTGATCCCCTATTGCAGGCTTATATGTCCTCATTCACTACATACGATGGTACGTTTCTGCCCCGATCCATGCACACCCTGTCCTTTTCGCCAAGAGAGTGCAAGCCACACATGCGTCCCCTGATTGCGAAGACTAAGTAATATTCTATGATCAGGGAACAGTCAATAGAGCTATATCTCGCTACGAGACCACCGCCGTGTATGCTGACCCTGAGGCCGAGGTCGACGTTGTCCTCGTTCACGGCCTCAGCGGCTCCCCTGACAAGACGTGGACTGCTAGCAACGGGGTTTTCTGGCCGCTCGATCTCCTACCCGCGAGTCTCAAAGGTGCCAAGGCTAATGTCCTGGTGTACGGGTACAATGCCGACGTCTACTCCCGGAAGAACGACCGTAGCGCGAGCGACAACTTCATCCACCAGCATGCGCAGACGCTGGTGACGAGCCTGACCCTGTTCCGCAAGAGCGAGGGCACGTTCAAGAACTCCATCATCTGGGTATGCCACAGCCTCGGAGGCATCCTGGCGAAGCGCGCGCTACTGTACTCCAGCGACTTGCGGGTGACGCACCACGAGGACTACCGCTCCATCTACGTGTCGACGTTTGGCATGATGTTCCTCGGCACGCCGCACACGGGGTCAGACGTCGCGACGTGGGGGCTGATGTTGCAGGGCATGTCCGATGCCGTCATGCCCAAGAAGTTCTTGGAATCGGAGTCGGTGCTGCTCAAGACGCTCAAGAAGGACAACGAGACGCTATCCAACATCAACAATCACTTCCTCGACATCTACCAACGCTTCCGCATCCACATGGTGCATGAGAACCACAAGACGGACATCAAGGGCACTAAGTGCGTCATCTTTCCAGCGTCTTCCTCTCGATGCTTCATGCTAATGGGCCGCCAAGAATCGTCGTCGTTGATGCCAACTCAGCTAGCCCACAGCTCCCCGGCGTAACGTACTACGGCGTCGAGGCTACCCACGGTCAGATGTGCAAGTTCGCCAGCGCCAGCGCCCCCGGTTACCGCGCGCTGTCGACGGATCTCCGGCAGTGGGTGATGGACGCGCCGGCGCTCATCGCCGTACGCTGGGCCATCGAGGAGCGGGAGCGCACCGCGCGGGTGCACAACGAGATCCACGAGAGGATTTCGCCGTTTGTGAGTCAGTTGAGGGCCATCACCCCTGGCCCCCCTCATGCAGCTGCCACGGATCTCAGCTCCTGACCGTTTGCTCTTCTGTCGCCAAAAGATCCCGCCCGCGCCGGCGCTGAGGAGTTACAACTTGTCATCTCTGTCGCTGTCGTCGCTATCGCTATCGTCATCTTCGTCTTCGCCGTCGCCGTCGCCGCCGCCTCCTGTGGCTGCCGACCACAGGGCTCCGAGGGCGCTGTTGGCGGCGGAAGCGGCCGTGCGACAGGATGCGCGTCTTTTGCTTGGCGACAGCTCAGTGTCAGAACTTGGGGGTCTGATATATTGCAGGGCTGGATACTGATAATTTGTCGGATGTGGATTTGAGCATTCAATGCTCTGGCGGAGGTGGCAGGCGACTTGTTTTTAGACCATCGCGGAAGACTTTGACCTGCAAAGGTAGCTAATTCTTTCCTTTTCCGTCCTGTTTGGATCTACCAGCGCTCTTGTTCTTCAGGTGTATGTATGCCTATTGACATTACGTAGCTTGATGTAATACGGTGTCTCGACTTCTTCTTAAGTTGGTACTTCCGGGGATCCTCTTGTCCAAAGAATGTTCGTACCAACTCAAGGACTGCTGCCAGTCAACTAGAAGCAAAGGTCGCAGACACGGCCTCTCTGTGAGAGTCTTTGACCCCACACATATTCCAGGGATCTTTGAGCATATCGTCCAATATCAACCTGTTGAGCCGCACGTGCGTGTTGCATGACGAATTGCATGACATGCGAGCGGCGTTGAAGTTTGTTTCACAGATATTACCGCTCTTTGTCCGTAGCAATGCTTTGCGGCGATTTGCTGGCAGATGACCCTCTTCTTGACAAACATCCATGAACATCCGTCAGCAGCTTTGACGTCTCTATCAGCGGCAATTTGGGCAAGGGTCGGCGTTAGAAAGCAGCCCAACATACCCACCTGGCCAAACGTGGAGCCTTTCCGTCCACTGGTCCATGGACACTCAGCTACGAGTATTGTCTCCGAACCTTTCCGGCGGATACCTCTGGCGCCGTGAACACGACCCATGCTTCGCGCGGCATGACGTCTGTAGACCCATATTAGTCTTTGACGTAAAAATACGAGCGTGCGAAGGCAGTGGATTTGTACCAACCGTATCAGCCGTGGCTGTGGCTGCTCATTTGTATCTCCAGCCTCTCAAAGCGAGATCCTTCTGAACAGCATGCTACGGCGGGCCTCCAGCTGAGGCTTACCGCTAGTTGTCGATCGGTGTCGTTGATCTTGCGCTCTAAGAGGCTGCTGGAAGCCGTCAGATACCGAACCTGCCTCATCTAGCGGAAGGGGTGAACGACCAACATCGGCCGTAATCGCAATCATCCCGTACGCACTGGCGGTCTGCCAAGACAAAGATATCCTTGTAATCCCTGCAGATTGTCGGACTCAACGTTGGAACTTCTTCGCCTTGGCTGGAACGAGCGGCAGCCAAAGACCCAGTCGCCCGGGCCGTAAGTACCTTTGCAGAGGATCGAGGTGGCAGGAGATCCGACAGATGCCATATCAGAAACGTTTACAGTGTCTGGCTGTAAGGCCAAAGTGTATGGGATAAGGCCATATTGAAAACGTCCCCAAAGCAATATCTGACTTCATGCTACGAAACACACCAAGTGTTGACCGAGTGGTTTTCTTTCTCCGGCGATGTAACGTACACTTTTCATTCACGGGAGGACTCTCTTTTTGTTACGGAGAGGGGAAATAGAGACCCACCCCGAGCTCGTTGTGAGACATTTGCGCTCCTTCGCATCAAAATCCTCAAGCATGTCGATCTACACATAGAGTTTTTACGGCTGCGTCTCTGCTCGGCCCAGTCGGGCCTACGGCGTAAGACCAGGATCCCGGGGGCTCCATCGAGAATCGCCTCATAGCCAGTGATAGCGGCGCTGGCGGCATCCCGCCTGGAGACAGTGACGTCAAGGGGAGACCCGCGATGGGGACATAGAAGGCCGTCGAGCCTTCATCACGTGTCACGACCCGCCATCGCGAGCAGCGTTCGAGCACTTGTAAGAGCCATCAGTGCCGGCGAGGCAGCCAGAGGGAAGATGAGCCTGCACACGGATCATCGTGGATCGTGACGAGGCGGCCTCAAAGCGAGGAGGTTGCGCTGATACTGCGGCATGCAGTCATCCATCGGGGAGGTGCATGCTTTGCCGAGAGGCTAGCCTCAGGGGTAGCCGTGTTGCCGTTGCGCCCGCCGAACTGTGCGCACCCCCTGCCGAAGATTACTCGTATGTGCAGAAGAAGCGGTGGGAACTCGACAATCTCGCCATGGGCGCTGCGATTGGTGATTCGGCCATGAGGTTGGGAATGCCGTTGGCGTCGCGTGGAGCCCTTACGTCGCAAGTCGCTGCCGAGTGAGGCTGGGCGGAGCCGATACTGTGCAAGGCGGTCATCAGTGGGGCGCGCTGACGGTGCGAGGAGTGGGCTCTTGGGCTGAGGGGCACTGTCGAGGATACGTCACCGCTCCGTTGCGCTCGGAGAATTTCAGCATTACTGCAGCCTCATGTTCAGAGTAAGAAGGGCCATCGAATTACATAATGTCGTGTCATGTCTCGCGAGAGGGAAATTCTGCTCTGCGATACGCTATGTATGCTTCATGGCATTCAGCCTCCTCCAATTTGCACGCCTTCAGCCTCGCCGTCGCACGTGCGATACACGAGCAGCGAGCGGCGTTCGTTCGCGTGTTTCGCCTACAGTGGAAATAAGAGAACATTTTAAAGAGATTTCGCCCGACGCCCCCTCGGCTTGTCGCGCCAGCCACGGCTCCACAGGGGTCGCCCTCGCAGAGTTTGATGTCTGCGCATTCCCAAGGATCTCACAGGCCGGCGCGGCGCAGAGATGGCAGCATGTCTCCATTCCGTTTAGTGGATCTATGGATCTCGCAAGCCACGACGCCGTCGTGACGGCTCGACGGCGCCTCGACGGCCCAGCGTCGGGCTCCACCGATAATCGTCATCCGGCCCAGGCACGACTCCATATCTGCTGCGATGGCTTTGCGTCGAAGCCCTACAGCCCTGTGCCATCATCGCTGCTGGAGACACGAAAACGGAAACACTGGATCCCCCGATAAAATGCCGCAGTTGCGTTATCGCGAGCCTCTCCACCCGCTTGCCCACTCGAGCTCCAGAAAAAAGTGCGGACGCACGGTTTGTCCGACCCAACGCTCAGGCTGCTCGTTCTGACTCGTCGGCCATGATGCTCTGGGCACACGTCGCGGGTCCACCGCGCCGTCCTGAGATGATGACGGAGGCGGTGTTGGTGCGAGTAAGAGTACGTGCAGGCAGCGAGGCACGGCAGCTCCATGACAAGTATCTCGGCAGGGGCAGGCCTTGCCAAAAGTCCGGTTCGGGTACAACTTGCACATGGCGAGAGACTCTTCGCCTCGGTGTTGTGAGAGGCATCCAGTGATTATTTAATGTCGACGCATCCCCCCCCTTCTCAGGAACCCACAACTTCCTCGACATCTCTCTCCATCCAAACCCCAGACTTACAACCCATTGATACCCCGTCTTGATACCAGCTCTCTTTCACCGCTCCATTCCATACTTATCACTCTTCACAATGGCTCCCTCCGCTATCTCCCCTGAGCGCTCCCCTGAGCGTCAGATCTTCGCCAAGAAGGCTGTCCAGAGCCGCTCTCATAGCAGCTCCGTCTCGTCTGTCGCCTCGATCAAGCTCAACGACGGCAACTCCATCCCACAAGTCGCTCTCGGCGTATACAAGGCTCCCAACGGCCAGGAGACCGAGGACGCCGTCACCGCCGCTCTCGACGCCGGCTACCGTCACATCGACTCGGCCGCCCGGTATGCCAACGAGGAGGCCTGCGGCCGTGCTATCCGCCGCTGGCTCGAGAAGACGGGCACCCCCCGCGAGGACATCTTCATCTGCTCCAAGCTCTGGGATGCCGACCACGGCTATGAGGCCACCTTCAATGCCCTCTGCTCCTCCCTGGACAAGTTCGGCCTCGACTACCTCGACCTCTACCTGATCCACTCCCCCGCCGAGGATGAGGAGAAGCGCCTGGAGAGCTGGCGCGCCCTCGAGACGGCCCAGAAGCTCGGCAAGGTCAAGTCCATTGGTGTCTCCAACTTTGGCGCCGCACACATCGAGAACCTGCTCGAGAACGCCACCGTCGTGCCCGCCGTCAACCAGGTGGAGGTTCACCCCTTCTGCCAGCGCGAGGCTCTGGTCGAGCTCTGCAGCAAGCACGGCATCAAGATCGAGGCCTACTCTCCTCTGGCCCGCGGCAACAAGCTCGAGGACCCCACCATCAACGCCATTGCCGAGAAGTACGGCAAGACGCCCGCCCAGATTCTTCTCAACTGGAACGCCTCTCGCGGCAACGTCGTGCTGCCCAAGAGCTTGACGGCCAGCCGCATCCAGAGCAACCTGGAGAGCTTTGACTTCCAGCTGTCCAACGAGGACATCGAGACCATCAACAAGCTCGGCGCCGAGAACTACGTGACCGGCAGCATGCACAAGTCCGCGGACTGAACGACATTACGACTTTTCACGCGAGATACGACCTATAGACGTGCTTTCTCTGGACAGGCTCCATGGTAGAACAAAGCATAGCAAGTCGCGCCTTGGCTCGCCGATGCGCATCAGGGGTGAACTCGGATGACGCATCTGCAGAGGCTCCCGCCATTTGCTCCTTTAGAAGTTAGACATGGCATAGACCTGGGACTCGGCGTTAGTTTTTGTGACCACTCACAAAACGGATCATCTACATATTTTTAGGGTAGCGCTCGAATTGAGACAATTTACAGCTCACATCCAAATGTTGCTCCCGTCTACAAGTATGCCTTGTGAGTGAGGCGCATGCCTCGCAGTGCTGTCGTGAGTGGTGCCCTGAGCCATGACGCAGTCCCGGCTCGGCAAGCCAGGGGGTCGGACACGGACCGAGCACGACAGGGTCCGCTTTTACGGGCCCACCAAGCCGAGTCAAGCGCCCGGCAACGAGTCGGCAGTGCCTGTGCCTGAAGAGACGGTAAGCCTCTGCAGCGGCGCCAATCACGTGAAGTTGCCGCCACTTTCAGCGATGTCGAAGACGCTTCTTGCGTGGCAGAACGAGGAGGAAGTTTCGCTCCCTGTTGCCGACAAGCCTCCGCGGATATTGAGCGTTGCGTGTACTCCGTACGGCGTGGGACTTGACGCATATCTCAGCGACGCTGCGCCACATGTCGGACGATAAAACGTTGACCGCCGGCACAGCGACGTTGGTGTTGCCTGAGATGGTGCAAGGACCCAGACACACGTGTCGGTGAGGCAAGCCCGATATGCCAGTTGGCCGGTGTTCGACTGCCGCCCTGACTGGTCAGAGGTGCTCGGATACGTAACAGCCTGCCTTTCTGGCTGAGGAATCAACTGATTGTACATATTGTTGGATCATCGCAGCAAGGTGTCGTGCGCTCAAAACGCACCCGTGTGGACTGGGACGTCTTACGCGTGCGTAATAGGGCGGAGATTGGCGACGCCTACCCTGCGCCTGAGCTACGGGCATAGATTGCGCCGCGTCGTGTATGCCAAGCCTCGCAGGGCGCGGATGGTTCCGAGCATGGTGATGCTCTGTTGCAGTTCATGTTGTCGCAGTTCGATTGAGCATGAGGGTGGCTGGCCGGGGGAACTTTTAAACTACCCTGTACCCAAACTGAGCAGAGCCCGCGGAAGGCAAAATGACCTCTACCCTACTCGTTGCTACCGTTAATTGCGCTCGGCTTCACGCTGACGAATGCTGTCAAACAGCGACCAGGATATGCAACTGCGTGATTGTGAGCTGCGCGATAAGACCCGCGCTTGAACGTCGAGCGCGCCATCTCAGAAGTGCACAGCATGGGCTGTGCTAACTATTTGCGAGGTAGCGAAGTCGATACCAATGCGCGGTGCCAGCTCAGGATACCTTAGCTAGGTATTCAGTCAGTGTGTTGGGAGTGCTCGACCGGCTACTCCCAGAATCCGCGCTAAATGACCCGTAGCAAGCGATGATCTGGATTTAAGCTATACCTACAGTCAGCCCCTCGAAGCCGATGAACACCGCCTGAAATCTGATGACGCAGGTTCCCCTGCGGTCAGGCGTGCACCCTCACATGGCCGGAGCTGGCGTCAACAACGCGGAGGCGCCATTCCTTCAATCCTCTTTCGAGTGAATAAACTAGTATCGTGAAGAATTCACATCTTCCCACCAAGCCTCTCATCAACCAGAAGGAAGACCATGTCCAATCAGCGACGTGGCAAGTGGCTGGCGACGGCATGCTTCCGAGGTCACGAGTCGGTATTGGTCAGTCGTGCCGTCGTAGCGCGTCAAGCGGCCTTGGCTAGACGAGCATGGTTCTAAGTCCCAACCACCGGCCCCCAAGAAGCCCCAGCTGACCTCGGGAGTTGCACATCGCATTTGGATGGCTGACCACCACCTCCCAAGGCTACGTGCCCTATAACTCGGCTATGGCGCGAAACCTTCGTCGCTGCTCCCGCCGTGTTCATATAGATGGACGAGCGCTCTGGGGCTCTGTTCTGTTCTCCGGTTGCGTCCCTCGCTACTTGCGACGCGAAGCATCACCACGATGGAGGCCGCCACGGAGTTCTACCGGTCCCAAATTGGTGGCACCTGCGTCATAAACTACTGCTACACTGACAAGCCATGGCGCCTCTTGGTCAAGGACATTCAGTACTTCTTCGTCTATGCCTGGGCTCTGCCCTGGATAGTGATGCCGCTCAGCCCCTATGGATCTGACGAACTCGATGAGCTGTACCCAAGCTTGAAGAACCTCTTTTGCATCTTGGTCCATTTCCTCCTCGTGGTCCTCCAGCTCGCTTTCCTCCTGATGGTGCCCGTGGCTCTCTTTCTCCCCGTCTGGACAGTGGCGGGCGGGGCGTCAGCTTTCATGCTGGTCAACTGGGCTCTTTGCAAATTGTTGAACGGAAAGCCGGCGACGTTTCGGTCGGACGAAAAGTACGCCAAAGAGCTTCCCGAACATGCGCATGAGCAATGGGTCTTTCTGAATGGTGTTGCCGTCGGGTACGTTCACAGTTCATGACCATGCATACATAGTGTGTGACACCAAAAAGCTTACGGTGACAGTGAGCATTGGATGAAAAACAATCTTAACCGTCTGGCCCTCACCTTCGGACGCCCAGTATTGGGCATCCATAATAAGACTTCGGGGATTATTTTCGACGTCATCGAGTGCCTAATCCAGCGCAACTTCACCTACGCCACTGGAGACGTGCGACTCTGTTTCAAGACTCTTCGCCAAGTCTTGCACGACCCCGGCAAGTCCAAGGTCATCTTTGTTCTGCACTCTCAAGGCGGCATTGAGGGCGGTCTAGTGCTCGACTGGTTGCTGCAGGAAACACCTCAAGACTTGTTGGCAAAGCTGGAAGTGTACACGTTTGGAAATGCCGCGAACCACTTCAATAATCCGCACCGGCACGCCATTTCACAGAACCTCTCTCAATCAGATCCCCGTGCAGCCATACGGACCCTCTTGAAGGAATCCAGCTTCTCCACACCTGCTGCTGACCTTGCGGAGATCAGAAGGGGATCCATGACCCAGGACCCGCCGTCTCTGTCCCAAGAATCGTCGACGACGTCGTCGCGCACTTTCTCGGCAGCTGAGGACAAAGCGATTAGTCACATCGAGCACTACGCTCATAGCACCGACTTCGTATCTCTTTGGGGCGTCCTCCACTTTGCAACCAACCAAATGGGCTCGCCGCAGCTCCCGCGCTTCCTCGGGCGCCTCTTCAACAGGGCCACCACTGCGGGAGGTCATCAGTTTAACCAGCACTACCTCGACGGCATGTTTCCCCTCAAGCGTGATCCAAATACAGGCGACTTTATCGGTGCCGACGACGACAATCCGTTCATGGAGGAAATAGTGAAGATCAGCGAGGAGGGTGCGGCAATGGAAAAGACCCGAGAGGCGTTTGACATTTCGTACGCTGGAACGGAGGGGTTCGGCTCCGGCGACATCACCACGCCTGTCGAAGTGTATAATGAGACCAACAAGAGGATGAAGAGGCGGGACGTCCAGATCAAGGAGCTCAGCCGGCTTTGGAGATACAGAAACGGCCGCAGCCCACCATCACCGTCGGCGGAGCGCGGCGTGGTGCGAATTGCGACAATGTAGGCTTCGCTCGGTGTGCGGCCAGCCGAATAGCACCGTAAGGACTGTGAATATCGGGGACGTCTTGCAGCGCGGCATTAAGGGCTTGGACTGACGTTCGGAGCACTATTGGGTTCTGTGTACTCCGTATTGAGCCTCACCGTGGCTGGTGCCGGAGACAATGCACAGTCAAAGATGCAACAGTTGATTTGCACTGCCGAGTTGATCTGCCGTTTGTCACGGAAGGCGTGCGAGGCAAGCTTCCCCGCACAAGCTGGCGGATATGTACGTAGGGGGCCGCCTTGCACTACCGATACCTTATTCTCTTCGAGTTACTGCGTACTGATCTCCGTATAACAGCCTCGAGTACGGCGTTCGTGGAGAGATGGACACACGTAGCAACAACGCCGCCGTGTTGGACCTGGCGAAGTGGCCAATGGCACGAGAGTTTATTTCGCGCTGCTGCGAGTTTCTCGAGTTTGTCAAGGACATATAAACAGCCTCTCGTCTTCTCAAACACATGCTAAACCGCCTTTGCAGGACCCCTGGTAAAGACCTTGAGGCCAGGCTCAACCGCGACCTCGGCCCCGGGACATGCTATTACGACGAGTTTTGTCGGTACATGAGACAAGGCTTGCAAGAGGGCTGGGTCGCGGAATCGGAGGGTGGGCTCGCACTACCGCCGCGGCAAGGTTGCAGTGCCGTGGAGACGCGTTTCTTCAGCATCACGACGGTGTACATGGACAGCAGCAGCGGCGCGGGAGAAGGGGTGCTGCGGGGACAGTACCACCAGCACCCGTACGGCGAGATCAACTGCGTGGTGCGACGGCTGAGTTGCGCGGCATGCAGGGGTGGCGTGGGAAAGGGTGGACGTCGCTGGGGCCAAGCACCCATCACTATCCGGAAGCGAGGGGCAGGAGGCTCGTGGCACTGTTTTTCCTGCCAGCGGGTAGGATATCGTACGAAGCGAAGCCCGGATCGGCGCAGCCGTGCTCCATGTAGGGTGATTGAACTTCTTGCGGGGGACTGGTCAGATCTTTGAATGTAGCCGAGGTCATCTGCGCGCGCTAAAACGACTGAAGGAGGAATGGGACGGTGAGAGGACGATTTACAAGCTCGCCCTAGACACTGTGTGGCCTCAGAGCTTGGCACATCGCGAGGCGGCAAAATTGTGTGAGCCATGCCAGACCGGAATCACGAACCGGCTCCGCGCCCCGTCGTCGGCCCCACCCGGCCTCCGGGCACTGCTCTCCATTGTCGCTCAAACTCTTGCGTATACATTGAATGTGCGCCTGAAGACCTCAACTTGACGGCCCGCTTTCGTCGATGATGGGCCAGAAAGCTGCAGCCTGAGGACTGATTACAGAGCACATGCCATATTTCTAGGCGTCGCATTTGGAAGCCGTCTGATTTGGGCATACATAGTGGGCACTCGCGGCGGCCTTCAAGTACGTGCCCCAGTTGTTCTTCCGTAGGCGGCGGCAGCAATCAGGCCTGGTTGACGTTTGGCGCTCAATGACGAGAATGCCAAGTCGCCGTTTAGCGGAGCCCGAGGTGGCATGAAGCGCCGGAATGTCAGACGCTCAACGTAGCAGTCCTTGAATTGAATTTGGAGGTTTTTAGGTTTGGGTTCTGACACATTTGTTCACGTGTTTATGGCACAAACCGAGCTTCTGAGGCGGCCATTGAACAGGGAAGACATGCGGTGCAATGTCTTGAAACTTGGTACACAGATGGGCCCCCACTCGAAGGTCACGGTAGTTGATGTTTCTGTGACAGGGAACGCTGGGCTTCGCACCGAGTAGATCGTGAGGAGTGAGCGAAGATGATGCCGTGGCCGCGGCTTAACTAGATCGTGTGATATGATGAACAAGCACGGATAGGCAACAGAGCATAAAGGCTTGCTACGAGTCGCTTTGTGCGCTCTCGATGTCAATAGAGATGCCTCTCCCTGCATCGATCCGCCGCTCGTCATTTGGAGGCGAAACTGGGGTTGCCGCGGGATCGCACAAGTCGCATCCCTGCCTGACAGCCACACCCACGGGGGAAAAGGGGCTAGCCAGTCACAGCCCGCTTCGGGGGCCACCGCCGGCAGTCTGCTGCGATGGAACTCGTGCTTTGGCCTTCTGCGTGGCTCGTACAAAAAAAGGCCTGGATTTTTCTCGCGGCTATGCATCGGGCTTTGACCTGCTGGGCTCGCGTGCGCTGGGCTGCATTGGTGGATCGCGAATGGCGACGAGAATAAGGGTCTCCAAGTCATGTACGGAGTACGGGGTACCGTACCGTAACATTCAATCCCCTTGCAGCCGTGGGAATCTGAATCTCGTTTGTGATTCCGATCGAGCCAAAGCTACCAGAGTCAGGCCGGTCGCACGTCACAATTTGCCAGGCGTGTTGGCGTGTTCGTCCCTGACAGCGGCATGTGAACCCCTGGCTTGGCCGTGCGCCAGATGCAGATGCACCACGTCGCAGCGTCGCCACAAAAAAAGGCGGTTCAAGACCCCCTACCCTACCTCAACCGTCCACGGTCCACTCCCGCTTTCCCACCGCAAGACACCGCAGCAGCGAGCGTCGACGTCCCGGGGGGAACACAAAGCCCCTTGCAGCGCATTGTCGACCTCTCGTCGGGCTGCTGGTCACGACGTGCCGCGCTTGTTGTCGTCGCCCTCGTCGCCTTCGCGAAGCCTCGTGACGTCCAGCGCGGAAGCGTCTCCCGGTCGACGCCTGTACGTGTACGACGCACGGCGCCTGGCCACGAGACGCCGATTTTGCTTTGCAAATGCGAGAAGCAGTCGCCTTGGTTTCTTTTTGACGGCACGACACGAGCCATCTGCCCATCGACGCAGCCATGGCCGAGAATCTGGCGCCCCAAGCCGCCGGTGGCCCCAACCGGGACTCCCACGACCTGTCCCTCTCGCCCCGCGACGTGACGCGCGACTCGCTCGTCACCAATATGCTCCTGTCACTCGATCAGTTCTCTTTGGGCCAGCATCAGCAGCAGAAGCAATCCCAGAGCAAGGTCGGGTCATCGAGGGAGTACGAGCATGACATCGGGTACTCGACGCAGCCTTGGACGAACAGCGCCACGACCAACAGCGGTGTCGCCTCGAGACCCGAGCAGGCTGCTGGCACCAGTGCCAATCTTAATGGCCACGTTAATGGCCAAAGTCACGGCCAAGGGCGTCGACTCTCCTTCAGCTCCGATATCGAGACCCCGACCGACGTCTCGAGTTTCGTGTCGAGCCAGAACTCGCGGGGCCGCCGCAGCAACAGCGGCTCCAACAACTTCCAGGGCCAGTTCTCACGTTTAAATAGCATGCGGGACACGTCGTGCCGAAACCAACCGCGAACGCCGCCGCGGAGCGCACACAAGAGGGGCGGCAGACAGAGCAATAAGAGCAGCGCCAGCAGCGCCAGCATCGACGCTGGATACCCGCCCAATATTGGCAGTCAGCGTCATGGCCATCAACGCGCCGCACGGTCCGCTAGCTTTGACCTTGGGCCGCCCCCGTCGCTCTCGCATTTGCAGCCTGCTCCCTCGTCGCCGTTCCGCGTCGACTTTTCCGGCACCTTCGCTGCCACGGCTGTCGACGACGATTACGCCCCGGCCCCGACCCCCACGGTCCCGAGCGGGCCGCGCCGTGAGCCCTCTACTCTGTCTCTCGCTCGTCATCCACCACCTGAGCCCGTCGAGCCTCGCACGCTCGCCCCTAAGAGGAGTGCCAGTCGCTCTCTGAAAAACTCAATGGGGACTCGCAGCAGACGAGCCAACGGGCAACAAACGCCAGCGGTCGCAGGAGCGGCTTGCGACGCGTCCTCCGCCGAACTCGACGCAGCTCCCGCGCCGAACGTCAGCTATGGCAAGTCCAAGGAGACTGCGGGAGACTCTTCGCGCCGCGCGCCCGCGCAGGTAAAGGAGCGACCTAGCTTCTTCAGACGTGTGTTCGGCGGTGGCTCCTCCAAGAATAATGGAAGCAGCGCGCCCAACAACCACGACCAACAGGCGCCGTCGTCTCGCTTCCCCGCCACGGCCGATTCCAGCAGCGCCAAGGCTAATGCGCAGCAACAACACACGGGCCAGGTCAAGGCAACTTCGGCCCCTCCCTCACGGGATACATCCTCGTCACACTCTCACCACCATCCAACCCTGCAGAAGAAGCCTTCTTCCTTCTTCCGCCGCCTTAAATGGCCGATTGCCGAAGAGCCACCGCCTCTGCCGAGCGCGGAACACGCGCCGTCGGTCCCTCCCCTCGAACCTGTGAGCCTTCCAGTAGCGAAGGAGCATCTTCAACAAAGCCCCGCGAGCAGCCTGCGCAACGTCATGAACCCCTATCTAATCGACGAAGCCACGGGGCTGGGCTTTTCAGGGGTGCAGGCGACATCGCCCCTGGCAGACATCACAAACACGGCCGGGGAGAGGACTCCAGATCGCGCCGTGCAAGAAGAGTACAAGCGTGAATTTTCACCAGATTATGAGCCAAGCCCGAATGCGCGAATCAGGAGCGTTTATCCGGCCGGCGAAGGTGAGCAGATCCAGGGGCCTGAGACTCCTTCACGGCCAGCCCCACATCGGCCAAAGAAGACACGTGAACCGACGAACAATTCCTTCCTGGACCTCGACGGAGGCAGTGAACACGAGGTCTCACCCAAAAGACACAGGAAGAAGAAGTCGGGCAAAGATAAGAACGAAGAGCGGGGTGACGAGTTGACGACATCTACGAGAGGTGACAAGGATCCAGATTCTACCATTCGCGCCAGCAAGAAGCAGACATATGCCGCGTTGGAGCAGGAAGACCGCGATGCAAGCCGACCCAACCTCGGACTGCCCTCAGATGGCGCTAGGGCCACGAGCTTCGCGTCGGGCTCGACCGAGACGGATTATAAAACGGCACCCAGCGCACCTCCCAGCGTTCGCATAGAGAGCACGAGCGCGCCGAGCCCCAAAGTCCTCGGGACACTGAAGTCAATGAAGTCTTACCAATCTCTCGACGAACCGGAGTTTGTGATCGGCGAGCCGAGGGAGGACGACCGGCAAAAGGCCCAAAGGATCTTTGACGGAGGCGAAGAATTCATACAAAAGGACAAAGCCGCGGCTTGGATGGGCGAGGAAGGCCCTGTGAGGCAGCGGACGCTACAGGCGTACATGGAATTGTACGACTTCAAGGACCGGAGCATTCTCGCAGCCTTGCGCAAGGTGTGTGGACGCCTCGTGCTCCGCGCCGAGACGCAGCAGGTGGACCGCATTCTGGTGGCCTTTTCGAAACGGTGGTGCACTTGCAACCCTAATCATGGGCTTAAGGCGACGGGTATGTCCAACGCGTTTTGGTCAGCAAAAGAGCCCGTAAAGCTAACGACTCTAGACGTCATTCACATGATCTGCTATTCCATCATGCTGCTCAACACGGACCTGCACCTTGCAGATATCGAGCAGAAGATGACGCGCAGCCAGTTTGTCAAAAACACCATGACCACAATCACGCAGGCCGTTTCCGAGTCGGCACCTGATGCATTCACGCGTCCGAGCATACTTCCCGACAAAAACCCCTTGTTGAGCAGCGACCGCGGGCGCACATCACCGGAGCGTGATCGTGCCAACCACAGACATTCCTTTCGCCCTCTTCCGCGTTCAGAGACCCAGAGCGACTTTGACGACTGTGGCCCGCTGGTCAAGACACCATTCAGCGGCTCCATGAAGGCCTGGGAGGAGCAAGTGGAGCTCATCCTCAAGAACATTTACGCGTCCATCCGAGACGAGCGATTGCCCCTGTTTGGCGCCGAGCCGGACAAGCACCTTGTCACTGCGCCGTCGCAGAGCAGTTTGTCTGTCCTGGGCATGCTCAAGAGAAGCCCCAGCGTCCTGAGCAAGGCTCCTTCGGAGACGCAGCTCTCCTCGCGTGGGCGTATCACCGACAGCAGCAGCCGCACTAGCGCATCGCGTTGGACCTCCAAGAGCCGTTCAAGACCTGGACTCGGACGAAACGGCCTCTCCTCTAGCCGCACGAGCTTTGATGATGGGAACTCGATGTGGAGCCCTGCCATGTCATCTGCGACGTGGAGCAAGTATTCGCTGGGTCGCACCCAAGGGTCGATGTCGCAAGATTCGTTTGCGTCAGCCTTGCGTCGTGGCGACTACCAACAATCCATCGGCTTTGCCAATGCACTCAGCCAGGCCATTATCCGTGATGAGGATGCCAGTGGTCACGAAAATGCACCCTCGATCCTAAGCGCCGATATTCCGGCGACGCAGCTCCTGGAAGACGAATCTTTGGAGCTTGCCGGCCCGCCGTGGGTCAAGGAAGGCATTGTCATTCACAAGCATCACCTGGATGGTGTCAGCAAAAGATCAAAGGACCGTAACTGGACCGAAGTCTTCGCCGTCATCCAAAAGGGACAAATGAGCCTCTTCTCGTTTACAACGCCCAAGTCATTGCGCCAAAAGAGCCGCTCGAGAAATGTTGGGAAGCCCGACGGTCCTGTCGGAGGCGGAAACTGGCAGGATAATGCTGTCAACCTGGGCACATTCAACCTCCGCCTCACTCTGGCCTCGGCGCTTCCCCAACCTGGGTATTCTAGGACGAGACCCCACGTTTGGGCACTGAGCCTGCCAACAGGGGCCGTTCACTTGTTCCAAGTCGGCACACCGGAAATCATTCGCGAGTTTGTCACCACAGCAAACTATTGGAGTGCGCGTCTCAGTACGCACCCGTTGGTTGGTGGCATAAGTAACATCGAGTACGGATGGAGCGAGGCCATTGTCAACAATGCGCTCGTCAGCGCCATCAATGAATCCACCACCTCAGTGGCCAGCGGTGGAAAAAGTTCACGTCCGGAGAGCAGGGCTGCCCATGGCAGGAAATCGAGCGTTGCCAGCGGCAGCTTCCGTGCGTCGAGTTTCGACCAGGTGGCAGGACCGTTCACAAACAACAGCGGTCGTGGCAAGCTGCCTGGGGATCGCATCCACATTGCTGAATGGTCACCGCCCACACAAAGCATGCGGCCTAGCAACGCTCCCGAGGCAGAGCAACTAGAGACGTTGATCTCTTATGTCAAGAGCATCGAACAGGAGTTGCAGGTCCATAACCAGATGCGGAGCCCTATGCTTCTGGCCTTCACGCCTAGAGGACAGAATGCCGGCAAAGCCATGGCTAACTGGGAACGCAAGAGCGCGTATCTGCTGCGGGAGATCGTCAAGTTCCGAACATATGTGGACTGCCTGCAGCAGGCGGAGACAAGGAAACGAGAGATCTACACCGAAAGAGATCTGGCGCGAAAAGCGGCCAGAGGGGAGCTCAGCGACGGCGATATGGATGTCAGCGACGAAGAGGCTGAGGAGGACGAGGACGAGGGTGATGAGACTCTGAGGTCTTGACGGGGTGGCATGACGCGCACGGTAAACGGCCTGGTGCGTTCTATTCTTCTCATGGCTGAGCGAGCAAGTCTTGGCATATTAGATGCGGCTATTTTTGCTTTTCATTTCTTTTGTCTCGATACAATACCCTCTCCCCCCTTAGCTTTCGTTCCCGTGGACGCCAGGTCTGGTCGTCGTTTGCAAGATCGGGGCAAAGGAGCTAGCTCCCTTTCACTGTACATATTGGACGACACATCCATTGGGGCCAGCCATGCGGCAGGAATGCCTATGTATGATACACGAAGGAATGTAACGTTTACGGTCTGTAACGGGAACTATTGGCGAAATGATACAGCAAGAATGATAAGCTAGTCTGAGCTATTCAGGATCTTTGACACCTGATTTTGACAATCAGGCACTCAAAAATGCCACTTTCTAGCCCTGCTGATGAGCTCCAAGTACCAGATTCCTTCGTGCCATTAAAGTTCTCCACGCTCCTTAGCCTGCGCGTCGTACAGGTCCAGTCGCAAATTCTTGAATTCAGGCTTCAGCCGCTTCAATCGCTGAATGACTGTGAGTCCCGCCTGGTCTTTGATGCAGACAGATGTGCCGCGTTGTATGAAAAACTTTGCTTGCGCCATGGCCAACTTCTCGTTGTAAGCGCTGTTGCTGACATTGTCCATGATAATGTGAAGAAAGCTGAACCCTTCGGAAGAGAGCCAGTTTGGGTCGAAGTGCAAGCGCTTCAATTCCTGCCAGAATTTGTGTTTGGGGAGTCTGGTGGCAACTTCAACCAGCTGTGATCCGTTCGCAGCCTTTAGCCCTGCGCCTTTGAGAGAGTCGAGAAGCCCTTTGTCTTGCTTCCCGAATGCACAGAGATGGGCGCGGTCAATGGCTTCCTGAGAGAGGCTCTCCTTGTGTTGCAAAATATCGTAGCCCTTTGATGACTGAAGCCACTTACTTCGAATCCAAAGTTCTAGGACGCCGTCGGCCTCGTATTCCTTAATGGTAGCGCCCGATTCCACGAGCAACGTAAGCAAATTCTTCGCGTGAGCGCTATGGTTAGCCTTTCCGGCCTCTTTGAGCAAGAACTCACGCAGAATCGTTGGTCCTTCCGGTAAAACCGTAAGATTGATGTCAGCTCCCTTGGACACGAGGTGTTTCAGGAGGTTTTCAAGATATTTGTGCTCCTCGTTCACGAAAATGATCTCTTTCCATAATTTGTGGATGGCTGTACGTCCCTCCGAGTTTCTATCATTGATGCGAGCCCCGTGTTGAATCAGCATGTCCACGAGTTCCATCAAGTCCGTGCATGCCTTGTTTCGCTGCTGCGGAGTTCCTAAATGGATGAAAGCGACTGGAATGGCACAAACCAGAGGCGTTTCCGCAGCCGCTGGGTGCGAGCGACGATTCACACTGGCCCCATGCTCAATGAGCTCTTTGACAGAATCTTTCAAGAATTTGCGAATCGTTGCCGATGGACCTTTGGCACAAGCCTTGATGGCACACATGAGGGGTGTTCGCCCAAGGTCTGCCGAGACCTCGACGTCAGCTCCGGCCCGGAGGAGCGCAGAAAACATTTCCTGTCTTTCAAGATGCAGAGTGAGATGCAGGGCAGAAAACATAGACACGACCCTAGGAAGAGTGGCGTTGAGACTCTGCTTATATTTTTTGAAGATTTTTTCACGGAGGTGAACCATGTCGTCTTGATACTTCGACGGACACATGGTTGCAAACAAATGGTAGACCGTGACGACATCCGTATTTGGATCCTTATGCCAATCTCGGCTGGAGACAGCCAGCTGGGCAGGAGCCCCGGCATCGACAAGCATCCGAACAATGTTCTCGTGATTTCGGACTAGCGGCACTAGAAGAGGCAGCCAGTACGACTCGTGAAAGCAGTCATGAAGCGCGCTACAATGAGATGACAATTCTGACATCAGGTTGCCGAAGGCACTCTGGTTAGGCATGTCGGCGCCAGAGCTTAAAGCGCGGACGTCGGCTCCATGGTTGAGCAAGTCTTCCACGATGATTTCGTTGCCCGAAGCTGCGGCAAAGTGAAGCGCCGATCCAAAAGCGCCGTAATTTTGGTTGCGATCTTCGTTTTCGAAAATAGCATTGACATCCGCACCATGCCTTACAGCTAGCTTCAAGACCCTGCGGGCGACTTGTTGCTCCCAACGAGATCCGTTCCGGCAAGAAGCCCATTGCACGGCACTCGAATTGCCGAATTCCGCGTTCTTGGAGTACAGATTGGGCGTGGCAACAAGACGCCAGATCCAGCAGGTTTGCGCGAGCCTGCCGAGGTCCTTTTCTTCCAAGTGGGAGGCAATCTGATCCTTCATCTCGGTGGGAATGCGAACGAACAGCTGACGAGCCGTCTCGGCGGCAACTTTCTGAGGTGCCATCACGGATTGTGACACTCACGGCGAGGAAGGTTGTGAAAAAGGAGAGAAATGAAATGGCCTCGCGGCGGCGCGAGAGGCCTGCTTCATAGCCCGAGGCCTCAGGCACGCGCACGAAGCCACCACGGCGGTCAGTCGTGACCATGCTGCGGCACCCCGTTTGCACCGCGCCGGGAGATATCCGGAGCCCCTACACCAGGGTCGACCCTGTTTCTGCCTTCTCGTCGAGGGGCTGCCCCGACGCCTCCCAGCAGGAGAGAGGGCACCTCCTGCAAGGCATCGTCGCTAGGCTGAGCTATCACAGTCGTAGCGGGCCGCACGAGCTTGGATATAGCTTTCTTCCCTGCAGAGGAGTTTTCCTGTATTAGTTTAAGATGGAAGATCTGGAGCTCTTAGTAGCTGGCCAGCCTGATAAACTTCTTCATCATGGAATGTGATGCCTTGTAGTGTGTGCGAAGGTCTGGCCTGTATGTTCAGAAGAGTGTCCTGACTGCCGAGTTGATATGGGAAACGGCGGGGAAAAGCGAACTTCAAGTGTTTAAGTGTTTTATTCGTTTTTCCTGCCGCGCAAGATTGGGTCTAAAATGCTAGCCAGTGTTCTGGATTCAAAGTATGAAACTTGGGTGTTGTAGTCTTCTGCTAGATGCTCTCGTCATACTCGTCTATCACGCTCTTGGGTGTTACGAATGTTCCCAGCGGCGTGTACCGTAAATGCTCAAAGCCGAACCCCTCAGGCCCACCGAGCTTGATTCCCCTCTCCGTCGAGGTCCACTTGTCGCTCGCAGTGAGTCCCAAGACGACAACAAGCAAACCATACCTATACTCGGGAGTTCCGATGGCCTCACCATTTTGCGCGTCTATAATGGTGATCAGATCGGGAACGATCGCCAAGACGTCCTCTTGTCGCTCCTCTCCACCATCGTCGCGCACCCTGAGCGCGGCAATGTTCTCGTTCTTGAACGGTATCTTGATGGTACCGTGAAAGGAAGGACTAACGTTTTCTCCATCGACGCCATTCTCTTCGTTCCTGACGCTTGCACCCTCAATTATGCATTCGCCGTAGATGTATCCCGACCTCAGGGTGCGCTCGACACCGACAATCTTGCCCTTCCACAAGACTTTTCCAGCCATCTTGCCGCCGCACTCTTCGATGATTGTCTCCGCGACGTTATCCACGCGGTTCTCCTTTCTAGCACGAGCGACGCCCCTTCCAATTCTCCAGGCTTGCGATATCGTGTGTTCGACGACCCAACGCTTTGTCTCTGCCCCCGAGACCGGGGCCTCAGCACAGCCTGTGTGGGATCCCATCTGGCTGAGAGCAGCGCGCATGATGCGTTCGACCTGCAGGTCGGAGCTGGCCTTGGGCATGAGGACCACGTTTCCATTGCCGTCAGACATGGCGATGGGAAACCATATGGGACTTCGCTCGTTGAACACCACGGGCGTGGTCTGCCACTTCGTGGGATAAGCTCGGCCCATCCAGTCGCCGTCAACGGCGGGAATATCCATATATGTGCTGGCCCCCAAGGTCATGCCTTGAAGGCCGTTTCCGCCTCCAATCTCGATTGCAATCATGTGCGTGGCCGGCCGATCACATATTTTGTACAGCTCTGTTTGTGCCTCCATGAGCTCATCTGCCGCCAGTTTCTCGATGCCCACGGTCGGGCTCCCTACTCCGCCGCCACACCCGACTTGGTCATCATCTTTCAAGTCGTAGGGATTCATGACGCGCACAATGGCGCCTTTTCGCAGCTCTGAGCGAAGCCGTACCATTTGCGAATACGGCGAGCCGCCGCCGCCTGTGCCAAGGATGTAACATCCAATAGCGATCCAGTCCAGATCGGTTTCGGAAATGTACCAGATTCGGTTCCGGACATTTGGTCTGTAAGACAGTATATCCAGTTCCGGCTCAGTCTGCTTGAACACGCTTTTGGAACTGTGATCGTTTGCCTGTCGTCTGTACTGGCTCATGTCATTATCCGGCTCAGATGTATCTTCTGATGGCAGAGGAGCGCTCTGGCTCTTCGAGAAGTCGAAGTCGCCAGCGGCGCGGACGATGAACCGAGTCTTGTGGGCAATGTACTTCGATATTCATTAGCTTCGCCCGTGCTTTCTCATCATTGTACTCACCGCAAGAGGAAGAGTGTCTTTTTCAACGATCTCCACGGACGAACGCAACGCACCAGCAGCCACGGTCTTCTCGATCGCTTGCTGGCCAACCTCCTCAAGCAGCTCGTTAGTTGACTTGGACTCAGTAGATTTGACAATGTCCACCACGGCACTGACGCGAGCCATGGCCGCGCCAATTGCATTTGCAACCTGCGACCACTTCGGCTTCAAGACTTTACTTGCGCCTCTCAAATCGTCGGGAGCAATGACGGCGCCACCGCCGACAAGAAGGACAGGTAGGTCTTCTGGTGACGTCTTCATATTGTCGACAACCTTTTCCAACTTGGCGCGTACGAGCTCCTTGAATGTATTCAGTTGGTCGGCACTGAGAGCCCCTTTGGCGAGGTCGCGGTTGCCGATATCGACGTCCGAGTTTGCAATAACCGTGCAGTCCGTCGCCGTCAGAGTCTTGCCGCCAAAAACTATGGAATCCTCGGGTAGCCTGTGACCGACGCTGTCTGGGCCGATGGAAAAGCCGCCCTCTCGTCGAACAATGGAGCCTCCTCCAAGCCCTATGCTTTTGACATCTGGGCATGAAAAGTTCATTCGGATACCCGCAAGCTCGCTGTACGCTGCCTGCTGTCGTGGGAAGCCGTTTGCCTGGAGCAAGCCGACATCCGTCGTCGTTCCACCAATATCGACCACCATCATTGCCTCAGACAGATGGCCTTGAGCCAAAAATGCAGCCCCTCTCATACTGTTCGTCGGGCCATTTGAGAATGTTCGGATTGGAAGCCGCGCTGCAGCCTCACTTGAGAGGACGGTCCCGTCATTTTGGGTGATGAAGACCGGGCAACGCAGACCGAGCTTCCTGACAGGTTCCTGGAATGACCTGATCGTCTTTCTGGCAAAGGAAAGAATAGAGGCGTTCAGTATGGATGCGTTCTCTCGCTCCAGGAACCCGAGGTTGGCAATCTCCTTTGAGCATACAACATCGCAACCTGGCAGCTCAGCCTTTACGATCTCGGCGGCTCTCTCTTCCTGACGCTCAATGGTGTCGATAGGGCTGAAAACGCCGTTCAGCACGATGCTTTTGATGCCCTTTCCTCGGATCGCTGCGCACTCTGCTCTGATCTCATCCTCGTCAATGTCTATGATCAAATTGCCATCAACTTCCAGTCCGCCCTTGAGCAGCGCGTAGTGGCCGAGTATCAACTCCTTCATATCATCTGGCCAGTCCACGCACGGAGGGGCATGTTTCGAGAACGGGCCACAGAGTCGGATCACAGCAACGGTGGAAAGCCTCGATGCGTCTCTTTCCACGACGGCATTGACGAAGTGCGTTGTTCCAATGGTGACGCTGGCTACCTCGTCCGGCGTAATCTTGGCTGATTCAAACATGGCCGTGATGGCTTCGTTGATTCCGACGCTCGGATTCGTCGTCGTGGGAGCCTTATGCCATGCTACGATACCTTTGTCGAGAGACGGCACGGCTTGAGGATCGAGGATGACACCGTCGGTGTTGGTGCCGCCGACATCAACACCTATACGGAGGCGTCTTGCATCCTTTACGGCGCACATCGCTGCAGTCTTGCCGTAGCTCTCCGCCAGCCGAATATTCAGCAGGTCTGGCCTTCAAGATTGAAGAATTTTGCCGCAGCTTGGCTTTCGGGCGCTGGTGACGTTGAATGGACTGCAAGGGTCCGATGCGGAGAGTGAGCGGGGTGAGTCTCTCGGTGTCCGAGCCGCAACTGCGTCGGACATCGGGCGGGACGTCGTCGTCTTGGGCTTCATTGATTCTGCTGTTTACTTGCCCGAGATTGACGTTTGACGAGATCGCGAAACTGGATCACTATGTGTATTCAGGACACTCCCCTCACGGCGCACCGCCGAATCCTTGCTCGTCTCCAGTCTGCGATGCGACCGGCCAAACTGGTGACAGCTAGGGCTCTTTTAGTCTTGCTCTTTCTATAGCTGTCATCTACTTTCTACAATAGACCATCTTTGACTGGTCAAGCTCGCAGTAGCTTTCGCAGGCGCATTGTTGAACGGCTCTTTTGGCCCTGGCGGTGGCTTCACGATGGAGGGCAAGCTTGGCGTGATGCTCGTCGTGGAGTTGGGCAACGTGGACGCTGGTAATTCCCAGGTGCAGAATCTTGGATGGGCATGTTCGAGCGCATGATGATTTCGACGACCACGCTCATTCGACTTTCACGATGTCAGTTTCTCGATCTGTCGGGTAGCAAACCAATATCATGCACGCCGATCCGTTGGAAGTGCCATCAGTGATGAGGACTAACCCAGGCTCGCCAGGGCATAAGGTAAGGTACTGTACGTAACTAACTCGTCAGGTACTCACTCGATTGCGGCGCACATTGGAGCCTGGGAGCGCTGAGTCATCCGCCCCGTTGGACAGCTAACGGCGCGTAAATGGATTACAGGGAAGCTCCGACCTGGACCAACGAGCTGCGTCAGCGACACCGTCACGCCGCCACTGCATCACGCACCCCACGAGCTCGACAACGCGGCAGGTCTACGCAATCCGTTACGCCTTTCCCCCAGCTTCGGCGTCTGACATAGCATCATGTCTCCGGCTTGAATGCTTACGACTGCGGCTTCCACTTCCCGTGGGACACCCTGCAAGACGACCGTTGAGCAGGTGCCAACCTTGAGCTGCCTTGGGACTCTCGAGCATCGTCACCGTGGAGCGAAAACGAAAACCGCATACCATATCATCTCGGGTACAATTTCCGCAAGAGTCGCTGGCGGCCTTGCGAGCTGTTACTCGCCCTTTGCCCGCCTGGACAGCGCAGACTCGCGTACAGTTGTCGCGTCCGGCTGGAGCTCAGCTTGGAGGAGATAAAATAGGATCCTTCGCATCGCTGCCGCCATCCACGCAGCAACAGACGACAAGATGGCTGGTTCGTACGGTCTGCGATCTCAGGATCAAGATGCAAGCTCCTACGCCACTCTCCCTGGCACTGCCCAAACCGACTTTGTGCCACACAACATGACGCCTATGAAGTCGAATTTGGCTCCTGGCAGAGAGGTTGCCGGCAAGTCTTTCTGCTTCCCTTTCTAGATATTTCCTTGCAAATGCTGAACAAGAGGCCGTTTGAGCAGGATGCCACCCGAGCCGATGGATTTACGAGTTGATCAACAACAACTTCACTGTGTGCGACATGTTCGAGCGAGCGAGAAGCTCTAGCTTGGATAGCACGTATACGTGGGACCATCCTCACAAGCTGGTAATCAATGGCAACCAAAGCTTTTCGACGCCCTCTACTCGAGTGTTGTCGGCGGTATGCCTTGACTGCCATTTTCACTTCGTCTTTAAAATGGCATGGGACGGAACTCATACTGACGCCTTATGCGACCCGAGTCAATCTCGATGGCCGCTTCGAGATAACCAGTTCCCCTGGCACCACCTCGTTTGGGTAGGATCAGCCGCGGATACTGAGATAACCAGCGACCGAAATAAATATTATCCCCTCCTGGCACGCGAACACTTCGTTTGCTCCGCTCCGCCCTGTACCTTTCAGGTCATTCTCGAAGTGTCGGAGCCGCGAATGCCTACTTGGTGGTTGAACCTCTTATTGGATCGCGAGGCCATTTGCGAGCAGCTAAGACTGGCAAGAGAGCAGGAGCCGAGTCGTTACGAGGGTGCAACCGACGATTGGGCCTATCAGGCCCCCCTGAACCTCAACACTTACCTCAAGAACCTGCTTGAATCTGGTCCAGACGACGTTCGCAGCATATCCAAACGCAACAAGCGATTTGCTGTTCTCTTTGGGCCTCGTTGCTTCTCTATTTTCCAGCAGTTGGAGTTTGCTGAGCAGGTGATAGACCGCAACGGCGTGGACGAAGGTGCTTTCACCCCAACGGCGCCCGCACCGCCGGGCGGACCATCTGGGACGACAGAGCTGGGCACTTATCGTGCCTACCTGGAGGACGTTAGAGCCGAGACGCAATGCCTCATCCACAAGGCCGGTCAAGCCGGCGAGCGACCAACCTATTGCACACCAGTCTTGCACGGCGGCCTTCAATGTCAGGAAGTGCCTGATGTTGCCGCAAATGCCTTGGTCAACGCGGATCGATACAAAATACTGGGAGTGTTGCCGAACCAATCCCGGGAAATCGTTGTCAATGCCTACAAGCGTCAATGGGAGCTTATTCCGGGCCGTAGGCGAGCCTTGGTAGAAAGCCTCATGGGTGTGGCGAACGACACTGGCGATCAGCTTCTTTCCGACTATGCCATCACCCAGTCCTCTGTCTTCGATAGCCTGCTTCAACGGCAGGGTACAAGCGATGACGACGGGATAGTATCTCAAGCTTTGAGCTTTCTTGGCCTCCAGCCGCCAAACAATTACAGTGCCGATTCGATCATCCAGGCTTTCAGACATAAACTGCTGCAGGACCCAGCTTCGGCAGTCACTGCCCGGTCCATGCTAATGTTGATCGCTCGAGCCTCGACCGACGATTTATACCAGGCCACGCTTCTCATGGAATCCGATGCCAAAATGTCATTGGAGACTGCCAGTGTTCTTCTTGGCCTGACCAATTCAGATGTGCCCTGGCAAACGTCCGCCGGAGCTGCCAGAACTAAAGTGGAGGGTAGCAAGTCCGAAGAGGAAACCGCAGTATACCTCGACGCCTTGGATGCGCTTGCAGATCACATGAGCTCCCCGACTCTCAAACAGGCAGCTCTGGAATTGCGACAGTCTAGCGGGATCCCTGGAGTAGGTAACGACTCGCGAGGAGCTACCGATACGACGACGGTTAACTTCGCCCTACCGGTGGGGCTCAACAACATTGGGAACACTTGTTACTTGAACAGCCTTCTTCAGTACCTCTTTACCGTCAAGCCGATCCGGGACATTGTGCTCAACTACGACGAATCCAGGTTAGATTTGACAGACGAAAGCATCAAGGCCCGACTCCTCGGCGGAAATAGGATGCAAATGGACCGGGGCGAGGCAGTCGTGGCGCAAGCTTGTAAGCTCTCTTAACATCCTCGTCGACTCACTACCCGCTTTGATAGACGCTAATACGAGAGTAGTCGCACAGGAGCTGGCTACACTGTTCCAGAACCTCCAATCCTCCGATCAGGCAGCGACCCGGCCATCTCAACGACTTGCCAACGCCGTTTTGCTGTCGACGCATACACTTCTGCACAGCTCTAAGCAAGCTTCGGAGACTCCTGCAACGTCGCAGCCTCCGCCTCTTCCGGCCCGCCCGTCGCCTGCATTACCAGATAGACCTGCTGGTGATGTTGACATGGTCAATTGCACCGTCCCGACCGAGCCGGAGGTCATGGATACAGCCAGCAACTCAAGTTCAAGAACGCTGGTAGACCAAGAAGATACGCGATCGGACCGCTCTTATGAGAAAGTGGAGACTTCTATCGTCGAACAGGAAATTTGCGACACAGATTCCGCGATAGATGTGCGACAGTCCGAGGATGTCAACATGGGAAACGACGCAGAAGCACCGCAACCCTTGACCAGCAGGGAGCTGGATCAGACAAACGGTGACGTTTCAATGAATGAGAATGCCGAGCCTGAAACGGTTGATCAGAAGGTCCTCAACGCTTTGGAGCACCAGAAGCGGTCGTCTGGAACCGACCAACAGGATGTGGAGGAAGTCATGGGGAGCATCATCAACCGTTTGCAAGCGGCGATCCGACCCAGCTCGATCGACGCAGAGACTGGTATACAGCTGGAAAAGATTATGGAGACGTTTTTTGTCACCACGGTCAACTACACCAAAAAATTTGACGACAAGACTTACCAGCATGAAATTAGCTTTGATCGTTCCATCACCGCATTTCCGGCTCCGGATGGTCCATGCTCACTATACGATGCGTTGGGGCGCAACTTTGATCAGCAGATTCTCGAGGAAAGCAAGCTTTCGCGATACACAGCCATCAAAACGCTGCCTCCGGTGCTTCACGTGCTAATTCAGCGCTCACAGTCCATGGGCAGCAAGAACGGCAACGCAGTAGTCATTCCGGAAACGCTGTATCTGGATCGATATATGGATGCGCCACATGATTCGCCGACTTTCCGACACCGTGTAGAGGAATGGGCAATTACCGACCGAATAGCCGATTTGAAGTTGCTGCTGGCAAAGATCGACTCCAACCCTTCGTACTTGAACATGTTCATCGACTCTACGACGGGCGTCAACGGAACAGGCAGCACCGGCGGCAGCAGCACCAATGAGAACGGAATCCAAACCACGAGCGACGTCGTTGAATCTGGAGACAGTTCACCACGAATATATCGGAGTCCCAGCACGGATGGAAATGGAGAAGCCGTATGGCGCTCTAAAGCATTCAAAGAGACATGGGACTTTGACGGCCCAATCGAGGATGATTTCCTTCTCGTGAAGCCTGTCGACAGCCCTCCAGCACCACCTCTGCCCCTTGCATCACCTCCGCGCCCGAATTCCCTCCGGCCTTCTGCGACATCCGGACAGAGCCAGAAGCCCATGGACGTGGCAAGCACGGATGCCTGGATGAGGGAAATGATGAAGAAGGAACTGCAAGAGCTTGAGAAGACGCGTGAGGAGCATTTAGAAGGCATGAAGAATATCCCTTACCGACTTCATGCCGTTATCTGCCATCGTGGACACCTGATGTCTGGTCACTACTGGGTTTGGATCTGCGACTTCGAAGACCGAGTCTGGCGATGGTACAACGATGCTGACGTCCGCGAGAACAAGGACACAGCAGACGTGTTGAACGCGCTGAGCAGCAGCGGCGAGCCCTACTTTCTGTGTTATGTCCGCGATGACGACAAGGAGGAGTATGTCAATGTGCCCAAGCGGCAGCCTCCCACGCCCATCCCGGAGGAACAGAGAGCACCACCGTCGGGTCCCATCACGACCGACAACGATGGCGATGTTAATCTTGTGGACACGGAGCAGCCAGCTTCACAGGAGACGGATGAGGATGGCCAAATCGCACCACCAGGATACCGCATAGAGTGAGAGGCTTTTGCGAGTACTGTCTTGGGACGAGGCAGCAACGGTTCATGGATGATAATGTGACACGGCATGGGAAGCAAGCGCATGATTAACAAGATGAGTGCGACAGGTAAAGTAGCACTTGAGCGACGTGGACTAGACCGAGGGGTTTCTTGTGGTCAAATGTCAAAGGGGCAAGGCGTAGTGCATTTGGTTTCAAGCGACGCACATATAGCATGGCAGCGTAAGCACTGGAGATCATTTCGGCGTTCAAGAGCAAGACACGACTCCCATAGAACGACGAAATCTGAACGTGATTAACCAACGCTCTCTTCTTGCTATTTTCAGCTTCTGTGCTTGGGTGCCCAGGCAGTAAGTTTGTGGCAGCAGATAGGATTCGGCTACAGATCACCCGCCCATAAGGCGCTTGGGGGTTTGACATTTACGCTTCCATTTTCATACAAGCTCCGGCATTCATCGCCCCTTGAAGACGGGCTTTCTCTTTTCCTGGAACGCCTTGAGTGCTTCGTTCCTATCCTCAGTGTTGACGACCCTCTGGTACATCTCATCCTCCTTCTCCGGCCTTGCCCACGCAACAGCTTGCAGGCCGGCCCTGATGGCCACTGGTCCGCCCTCGCAGATTTCCTGTGCCAGTCGCACGGCCTCGGAAAGAGCCGCTTTGCGCGCAACCTGCAGGATGTCGGAAGCCTCTCGCTCATCCTCCGGGACGACCTCAACGAGGCGGTCGGCAATGCCAAGGAAGTAAGCCTCAGGGGCGGCAACGCGACGGCCGGTGAGGATGAGGTCACGGGCGCGCGCAAGGCCAACAAGGGCGGGGAGGCGGTGCGTGCCACCGGCGCCGGGGATGATGCCGAGGCGCGTCTCGGGCAGGCCGACGGTAGCATTGGAGGTGAGCACGCGGAAGTGCGTCGACAGGGCGAGCTCGAGGCCGCCACCGAGGGCGAGGGAGGAGATGGCGGAGATGGTCGGCACGGGGAGGTCGGAGAGGGCGGCGAATGTGCCGCGCAGGTTGGCGAGGAAGTTGGCAGTCCTGATGGGACAAGATTGATCAGCAAACACATCAATGGCGACGCCTTGACATTACACGCGACACTCACTCTTCCTGCGTGAATCCACGGCGCTCCTTCAGGTCGGCCCCAGCGCAAAAGCAGGTATCCACGGCACTCGCAATGACGATGGCCCTCGTCGGGCCCAGCTCGGCGGCGCCCTTGTGGGCGACGGGGAGCTCCTCGCCGTTGGGGCCGTACTGCGCATGTACATCATCGACCTCTGCGCGCAGCGATGCGAGCAGCGCCTTGGAGATGGCGTTGCGCGCGCTGGCGCGGTTGAGCTCGAGCACGCGGATGTGGCCGGAGCAGGCGGCGGGGAGGTTGGTGACGCGGATGAGAGGCTCGCCCGACGAGGCCGACGAGTAGAGGCGGCGCAGGAGCGGCGCCGTGAGGGGCGAGAGGCGCACACGGGGAGGCATGGCGGGCGGACGGGACGCAAGGATGGTGCTGCGGAAAGGAGACGAAGATTTGGTGTTGAGGGCGTGTATCCGTAACGGCGGGTGGTGGTTTGGAGCTCGGCTCAATTGGGAGTGACGTCCTGTCTCGGCTTCTGTCGGTACATGTCGGGTGTACCTCTGCAGGTTTAAGGTAAGGTAGGTAGATTCAATGTCTAGACTTCCCGATCTGGAAAGAAATCGCAACCGTAGAAATGTTTGAGCGAAGACAAATGCTGCATTCGCAATTGCGCCAAGATTTGAACCAGAAAATTTGCAGTCATACTTTCTCTGCATGAATTGCACCATACGTTGGAGACAGCACTCGCGTTGCAGAACACTCTTTGTCTTGGCGGCCCAGAGTGATATTGCGAAGGGAAAAGCAGGCAAGTCTTGATGATGAAATTAGTCAAAGCTGCCATCGGCGGATGAGCCTCGAATAGAGCCATGGTAGGAACAATGAGCCTTTGCGAGCTGCTGGTACACAAAGTGCCAAGGTAGAATGATGAGCCGTTCAGAGTCGTCGGTAGACAAATTGCTCCGATAGATCAAAAATTCTGACGAAGCGACTCACGACCAATCATACCTTGTGCTTCGTAGACTCGAGCACTATGCACAGTTCGGCTAACATGCCAGAGTGAAGCAAGGCGTCGCCATACATGAAGAATTAAGGTATTCCGGTGATTCTCATACTCGTAATACGAACGTCCACTTCGCATGAACATGGGATTCGAATCGGGAAGCGCTGGCCTTGGCTCTTTCTCCCCTCTGGGACTCGCGCCAGCCACGACCCACCGTCACGATGGAGGCGAGCAACCTTATTCGATGCTGAAGCTCCGACGCCGACTCCTCACCGGTTGTTTGCGCGAGGCCGTCGTCCGGGACCCTGTGCACGAGAGGTCGCTCGGCGCAGAAGCGGACGTCTCACTTGTCTCCGCCGAGGAAATGCATCACAAGAAGCGGATGCATGCTGGGATATTTTTTACCAAGAGCTTCGCGTCTCATTCGCCCAGCAGCACCCGTGCCGCCTCGCTGCCACTGTGGGGACAAACGCGGGAACGAGCGGTAGAGGCTTGCGGGAGGCTGTGCTTGAAATCGACGAGGGACGGACGGCCTGGCTGGCGGTCCGCGAGTGAGAGGTGAGAGCGCGGGTAAGCCATGAGCTTCACCTCGAGCCTGTCCTCGTCCGCCGCCGTCGCAGCCACAGCCTCGGCCACAGCCTCACCGCTGCCCCTGTCGATCCAGTTCCTCTCGTCGAGCGACTTCGGCGGCAACTCGCGCTTCTTCCCCTTCCACGACCTGGAGCTCGTCGGCGGCGGCAATGGGTACTACGACATCTTCTCCAAGCAGCCGCTGGTCGAGGCCGGCGTCGAGGGCGACGAGGACATGTGGCTGTTCCCCAACGGCTGCCAGCTCGACGACGGCGCCGGCACCACCGACTGCACGCGCGCCTGCAGGGACGCGGCGCTGCTCTTCGGCTCCATAGAGACCCTCTACAACTGCCTCGCCCTCTCGTCCATCGCCTACTGGGCGCGCGACGGCACGCGCTACTACATCCCCGCCGAGGCCGAGCGCAACGCCAGCGGCCTCGTCGGCGAAGGCGCCTCGCTGGCCACGTTCGACGAGAAGCCCGTGCTCGCCTCGTTTGTGTCGTGCGCGCAGGCGGCGTGCGGCGGCGATGGCATTCGCACGGCCTGCAACGACTCCGTGAAGAGGCTCGGCCCCCAGTCCAAGCCCGTCGACGTCTTCCGCGCCATGGCGACCTTCTGTCCCGAGATTGTGGCTGAGATCAACCCAGACATATTCGGGCCCGGGGTGAGTGACGGTCCCCAACCGCAGAGTAACGATCAGCCGGAGCTGACAGGTTGGCGGCCCAGGTGCTTATCTCGTATGTCCTCCAGGTCGGCTTCTCCAGCCTTCTCTACCTCTTCCTCAAGGCTTTCTCCCTCTGGGTGCGCTTTTCCCAGCAGAAGAAGGAGCGCGTGCCCTCATTCACCCTCCAACGCCGCCTCACGCGCATCGAGTCGATGATCTGGCGCGACTCGTCGGCCCTGTCGCGGACCAGCATCGCCCTCGCCACCACGCTCGTCGAGTTCCAGGAGGCCCAGTGCTGGTTCGTCTTCGCCATTCAGATCGCCTCCATCCTCGCCATAGTCGTAAACTCCCAGGAGGGCACCTTTTGGGGCGAGATTATCGTCAACGCCGCCGTCGCCTTCCACGTGAGCCAGAACGGGATTCTGCCCATGTTCCTGATCCAGATATGCCTGCATAACGAAGGCATTCGCAACTGGCACACCTTTCTCGGCTTCTTCGCCGAGTATCTGCTTGCCATTGTCGCCACGACCCAGAAGATCTACCTCAAGGACGCATTTAATCTATTCCGCAAGGAGAACAAGATCGACGCGTGCGGCGGCAACCCCAGTCCGCGAAGCTACTGCGCTGCCATGCACGGTGTCGACGGTATTGATCTCAGCTTCTTTCCCCGTCCCTTGCTGTACAAGATGGTCTTTCTCGTCTTGGACACCATTGCGATTGTCATTCTCATCATCGACCAGCTGAGCTGGACGCTTCGAACGCACCGTCTCACCCGGCACCTCAAGATCGGTAGTTACCAAGTCGGCCGAGGGCCAACGGGCTCCTTCAAGCACCCTTGGATCAAGCTGAAAACATGGGTTTGGCGGATCCTGGAGCTAGCGTACCTCGTCGTCAACGTTTTATACCTGGTGTCGCTCGTCAAGGTCTTCAATGCGGACAGCTTCGAGCCAAATAAGTGGTCGTACGGGCAGATCATCGCCATGACCGTGTGGGGCCCCGTCATCGTCAAGCTCTTTGACCTCGCTCTTTGTAAGCCCCGCCCTTCCCCCGTTCAACTTACATTCACTGACGATCCGTTCAGCTGGCCCTCCGAAGAACGGCACAAGTCTCAACTCGGGCCCCCCGCGCCTGCGGATCGACAACGTCATCAACCACCGCCTGGACAAGGATGGGGAAGAGGAGCCGGAACCGGACAGTTATCTTCCGAGTTTGGATCACAAAATGCCGAGGCCCCCTGATCCAGAGCTCGTCCAAAGGCATCGTCGAACCGGTGGGCACGAACATGCTTCAGAAGACGGCATTGGCGTAGATGTGAAAAGCGCCAGAAGCCTGCGTTGGCGGCGAGACAAGAACGACGTATCATGATGTTATGAGTGCACATGGCGGCATGGATCTGATGTACATTGTTTTACATAACTTGAGATTGGCGAAATGGGCTTTGGTATCGTAACATGCCATTTATGCAGTCCTATCAGAGTGCGGCGGAGAATCGTCGTATCTGCTTGGCGTATAGTCGTATGCAACATTCTCTCTATCCCGCAGAAAGCTGTCTACTCGCTCGTCCTTGCTCATCCCCCTCGCGACCATGGAGTTCCTGCGCATGTCCTGGCCGATGGCGGCATTCCGCTGATGGGAAAACTCGACAACCTGCACGCCCGACGACTCGGCGCGGCCGGCCTGTGCGATGGCTCCGACGGAGCACATGGCGACGACGAGGAACGCAAAGAGGCCGTTGCTCATGTACGTGGGCTCTTGGCGGCGGCCATGGCGGGCTTCGCGCCAGCGTTCCCAGTCCTCCCAGGTAGCGTTCTGGGCGGCGTTGCCGGGCCGGCTCCGCCAGTCGCGGTCCATTTCGCGGAGGCTCGGGGCGCGGTGGCCGTCGGTCCAGCCGATGCCGTGGGTGTCGTAGAGGCGGCGCTTGTCCGGGTCGCTGAGGAGGTTGTTGGCGGCTACGACGAGGCGGTAGCGCTCAAGGCGGCAGGCGTCGGAGAGGTCCGGGTGCGGAGAGGAGGCAGAAGACGCTGAGGGCGTGACGGATGAGGGCAACGCGGCGCCGCGGCGGTGGTGATCGTGCGTGTCGGGATGGTAGAGCTTGACGAGCTGATAGAAGCGGTGCTTGGTGTAGGGAGCGCTCTTGTGGATGTCAAAGATCTCGTAAGGCGTCGGATGCGGCGTACGCGGCCAATGCGGCACGTCGTTGTCGGGGCCGCCCTGAGCCGTGGCATAGCTCCTCGCGTACCTCTGCGCCGTAGCTGAGGTCTGAGGAGCGCACGCTGGTGATTTTGATAATGATGATGGTGACGCCCGCCCGCGGCTCAGGCCCAGCAACGCAGGCGATGACGCACACGACTGCCGCGAGCACGCAGCGGCACAGCTCCTGAGTATCATGGCAGCGGGCACAAACGGCGAGTGCCAGAGGGCGAGAAACACATGTCTTGCCCGCCCGGACACGGAGCTCGCCTGATGCGGACGATGGAGTCTTCTGGGGAGCAGAGCCGGGTGTGTGTGAACGCGATGCACGAGGCGGGGAGCGAATTCGCGTTCCCGATCAGCGCATCATCAGCGGATGCTCCACTTTTCGGCTGGCTGGGCCGAGACGCCGGGTCGACGGACGCCCGAGCTGTGGGGCCCTCAAAAAAAGTCCGGGGAAAGCTCTGTTCGCTGTGGCTGAACGAGAGCAGGGGAGCTGTTATCGCGGCGGGCTGGACGCCCCCCGATCTCTCGATCAGCCTGATCGTCAACGAGGCGGCATGCGCCATCCGGGCGACGCTTCTGCCGCAGAGCCGAAGGGTCGGGTGGCAATATTCCACCGCTGTTGCGGCCGCATGTGCTGCTTCGTTCGGGGCTGTTCACTCCTCTCAGGATTTTGGACGCTTCCGACGCCAGCAAGACGCAGCCCGCGCAGTTCCACCGAGGAGGAAACACATGCAAACATTCGCAATCAGCTCGGTCCTGGGCTGACGGTGCACCGGTGATATCTTGCCCAGACGATGTGAACCCAGCCCGTCCGTCAACAAACCTGTGCTTCCACGCACGAGCTCACGGCGCCACGGCTTCGCCTCGCAGCCCGGCGCCAACCGCACGCGTGCGAGCAAGCACATGCCCACCGGTCAATCGCCGTCCACTTCCCTTCAGCCGTGCGTGCGATTGTCCACTCGTGTCTCACCTCTTCCGTGCGCCCATCATTATCACATCATGACGAGATGCGTTGCAGTCCCAGTGGCGGGGCCCCGGCTGCCGTCATTGGCGCGCGCCGGCACTTACACGCTCCGCACCCACCTGCGCAGGCTGCAAACCCACATGCCACCCCTCGAAGCAGCTCGGCTCCAGACCACGTACGGAGCTATCTCGAAGCTTGCTCCCCGGCGTGGCATCGAATCACGATGCTGTGGAGGTCCAGCGCTGCTGTGTGACTGGCCCTGCAGCTCCAGCCCGAGCGTCCCGGGCGTCACGAGCCTTCCTGTCGGCAACCGAAAACGACCCCGCGCGCGCGACCGGGCATCAAAGTTTGCCCTTTGTAGAGGCGATGGCGTCTGGGAATATTGATGCTGGGAGGGAGCACCCCTCGAGTCTCTGCGGGAGCGTCCCGGCGTATAAGAAGGGTGGCACGACGCGCTGCCCCTGGCGTGGTCGTGCAGCTCCAACCTCTGTGCCTCTGGTCTGCCGGAAGAGAAAAATATTGACATCTAGCTTCCATATTGCATCGTCGAGTGTCGGAGTGAGAAAATGGCGTCCAACACTGCTGCCACTGCCGGTGAGCAGAGCTACACCAACGGCCAGGGCCACCTTGGCGACACCACCGGCCGCGGCGGCCAGCTTGGAGACACCACCGGCCGTGGGTACGGAGACACCGCCGGCGGCCGTGGATATGGTGGTGGTCACCACGTCAACGGTGGCGGCTACAGCAATGCTGGACCGGGCGGCACCACCGCCGGGGTAGCCAAGCCTCACCAGTCCACTGTTTCGCAGGTTCCCGAGCCGGGTTTCTACAAGATTGCGAACCCTGGTCCCCTTGGGCTCATCAGCTTCGCGCTGACCACGTTTGTCCTGGGTCTCTACCAGTGCGGTGCAGGGTGAGTCTCTATGCCATAGCTTTCGTCAAGCTCTCACGCAGCTAACCGTTGATTTCTTTTTCAGCTTACCCAACTCCAACCCTCTGGGCAATGTTGGTCCTGACCAGGCCGTCTTCGGCCTCGCCGTCTTCTTTGGCGGCGCCGCCCAGTTCGTTGCCGGCATCATGGAGTTCCGCGTCGGCAACACCTTCGGCACCACTGTCCACTGCTCCTACGGTGCTTTCTGGCTCGCCTTTGCCATGTTCCTCATCCCAAGTCTGGGCATCAAGGAAGCCTACGCGGGCGACGCCCGTGCCTTCAGCTTTGCTGTTGGCATCTTCCTCATTCTGTGGTGCTTCCTGACCCTGGTCTTCTTCGTCGCCGCGCTGAGGACCAACATTGCCATTCTTGTCGTCCTCGGCTTCCTTACTCTGGCCTTCTTCTTCCTTAGCATCGCCCAGTTCATCTCGACGACGCACACCACCGCTGCGGTACGTGTCAACCGCACGGGCGGCGCCTTCGCCGTCATATGTGCCTTCGCGGCCTTCTACGCGGGCAGCTCCGGCATCATGACGCCAGCCACGACTTGGGTCAGGTTCCCCCTCGGCGAATTCTCGCGTGCTGAGCACCATGCTACCAGGGACAAGGAGGCAGCCAACCAGGTCTGAGCGGCGGAAGGGATGAGGATTCGATGGGGCAGACATGCGCCTCGAGAGACGAACCTGTACGGGGCCGACTGCTGCCGGGTGTGTTTTTGTTCAGGGGTTGATGGGACGTCACTTGGTTCTGCCTCGCTCATTTGATACCCAATTTTGCTGCATGACATTTGACCCAGAATCGAGACGTGCATAATGGGGAGGGAAACGGCACAGTGGCACAAATTATTCGCTTCTTAACAGCAGTCACGTTGGTAGCAACTGAAAATCGGTGGAAGTTAGTGTAAGAAATAATGTCACCAATTGAACTCAATCAAGCAAGCTCAAAACTCATTATGTTCTTGCGCCGACGCATGCGCGGGTACAGGGCGCAGATATACATATCGTACAGTCATGAATTGCCACACCATGCTCGCTAGACTCCCGCCCAATTCCTAAGCTACAGCTTGTTCTTGAGGTTCTCAGCAGCGCCCTTGGCCTTGCCCGTCGCCTCATGGGCGGCGCCCTTGGCCTGGCCCTTGAGCTCCTCAGTCTTGCCCACGGCTTCTCCCTTGAGCTCCTGGGCCTTGCCCTTGGCCTCGCCCGTGGTGACTTTCTGGGCGGTTTCCTTGACCTTGGCTGTGTGGAGTAAGTCAGTGCTGGGTCTTCAACGTGGGGGGGAGAATGCGATGCCACGAACCGGCAGCGTCGACGGCAGGGATGGCAATGTTGTCGCTGACGGTCCGGTCGACCTTCTTCAAGCCATCCTTAACGGTTTCCGTAGCCGATTTGCGGACAAGAACGGATGTGGTGAACGCGCGTGGCGCCTGAGCCGCGAAGACGCGGGAGGCCGGGCGGACGAATCTCGCAGAGACAGCAGACATGTCGGGAAGAGGTAGTGAATTGTCGGGGACAGGTGAAGATCTGGTTTACTTCAGGTCTCGATGTATCGAATTGCAAAGGAAGAAACAGCCGCGGCAGGAAACGGCGCTGCTCTTTATTGCGGCTCGTAGCGCCAGCGCGCCATGGAAGCGTGATGTCATCGCAACGACATTCCTGCAGCGCGGGGCCAGCGCGGGCCAAATGCTCCCCCATGCAGCGCTTGTGCAGGGAAATCGGTCGACCGACGCTCTCTATGACGCGGATCGAGATCACACAGCTGCGTTTGCTTCTGCCACGGCCAGGCCAGGCAAGCTAGGGTGCTTGTGACAGCGCTTGGCAAGCTGGGCCGGCCTGGCCCGTCACGTCCTTGCCCGACGCCAGGAGGCCTGCTGAAACATGCGTATTGGCCCTTGCAGTGCGCCGCTGCCCCTGAGGCTCAGAGCATCTTCTTCAATGAGCAAATCACCCTGGCGTGGGTGTACACGGCTTTGGTGTTGGCTCGCTGCACTGCTCGGGAGGGAAAGGCCTGGCCGCACCGGAACAGCTGCCTCCCTGCATTAGGCACCCTACGTCAGGCAGTCTACGTAGCAGCAGCAAGAGCAACAACAAGCGAAAGTGGCCAAGTGGTAATGCGAGGTTCTTTTCGTTTGACGAGGTCCGACGTTTGAGTCTCCAAAAAGTCAATCCAGCAGTCAATCCAGCACAGCCAGGCATGTACAGCTACGGATACATATACGGGAGCAGCTACTCCGTTCAGTAGAGCCCATCCAGCCACAGCCCACAGCCACAACCACAACCACAACCACAACCCAAGCACGAGGCACCAGATAGCGGGTTCGCAGTTATTCCCCCGAATCTGTTGCAGCAACTGCGCAGTTCTCTCTGTTCGACGACACTGTCAATGACAAGTCAGGCGATATGAATCGTCCCACCGGCTGGAATCCTCCAGCGACCCCAGCCTCGCCAGCGTCGGCGGAGCCAGGCCAATGAGGCGCCGCCTCGGCCGAGGGGTTCGCTGCCCAATCTGGCAAACGGGCCTGGGCAGCCCCACGTGAGGATGCAGGGGGGCGGCCAGGGCTCCGAGCGCACGTCCATTTCACGCGCGCCCCATCGCGACGAGCTCCGAGGCTTCCATTGCTTTGCTGGAATTCCACTTCTCACCACCTCGTTCCCTCGTTTCTGCGTCCGTCGTCGCGAGCTGCCCCTTCGGATGCTCCGGACGGTGCTTTGATTTTGTTGCCCAACACGCCTCTCTTTTGTCTGCCACCATGGCGGTCAGGTACAAGGACAAGGACGGCGGCGTCGTCCTCAGCTTCGGCGGACAGTGGGTGAGCTGGGCGCACACCGTCGTCGCCTACAGTGAGTTTGCCGCCCGTCTTGGCGCGCGGAAGTGCTAATTGATGCTTGCAGCGGCCTTCCTGAGCGCCCTCGTTGTCGGCGTCGCGCTGCACTACCGTAAGATTGTTCAGAATGAATTCTACGGGTACCCTGACGAGTGGTTCCCCTCCGTCTCGGCCACGATTGGCGACCGATACCCCGAACGATCCTTTTTCATGATCTTCATTGCCATTACGTCCGGTATGGCTCCTCCACATATGCGCTGCGCTGCTGGAACGTGTCGCTTACCTGTGCAGGGCCGCGCTTTGCGCTCGTCGGCTTGTGGTATCTCTTGACGCGGAAGCCTGGATCGAAGCTCCCTGGCTGGATCGCCTCGATGGGCTTGCTGCGCACCCTTACCTGCGGCGGCTGGACCTACATCACCTCCACAGACGACCACGACTGGCACGACATCTTGATGATCTCCTACATCGTTGCGACCCTGCCCTGGACGACGGGCTGCATCGCCTTGAGTCCCGCGAACCCCCGGGCCATCAAGTATCGAAAGTATCTGGCAAGCGCCTTTTTCGGGACGCTCGTTCCATTGATATACTTTTTCATCCAGCACAAAGTCCATCGGGTCGCCGGAGGTACGTTTCTTGACTATGCCAAGATTTGGGTGCGCCAATGCTAACGAATGCAGCTTACACCACCTATGCTTTCTTTGAGTGGTCATTGATCATCTTGGACGTGGGCTTCGACGCCGTCACGGCTCTCGATTTCCAGTCGTTTGAGATCGTGGTGAGAGATGTCCAGGGAATCAGCAAGGGGTACGTGCAATGGCTTCCGAGATAGTGCTGGCTTCCTGTACAGTCACGTCAAATATACTCCTTGCACCGGCTAGTGTCTAAGTCTTCTGCAGTGAGAATCTCTCGTCCGTGCCGACCGCCGCCTTGGAAGAGGAGTAAGTGCAGTTCCCATCGCTGTCGCTGGCCATCGCATACTGATAAGGCGCATCAGGAAGGACAAGGCCACGGGCGGCGTCTTCTCCCTCCGATTCACATGGTGGGAGGCTCTTGACACCGCTGCCGATGTTTATCATGGTGTAAGTTGACTCTGATCACGAGACCATGCGGCGTCTAACCACCTGGTAGTTCATTTTCTGGTCCATGCTGACCAGCTTGGGTCTTGTCGTGTGGTGTAAGCTGCCCGCCTCCCCTCAACGTGAACATGTGGCTAAGATGATTGTAGATTTCCCTCTGTGGCATATGGGTATTTCGGGCTATGAAGCCTTCGTCATGGTTTCGGTGTCCCCAGCGCTCCTGGTTGGCCCGCTTCGATCTCTCATCATCAGCAACCTTCGTATCGTCCACCTGCTATCGCTTGCTGGCGTTGCTGCTTATCTCGTTCTCGACCCGGTATACCGACTCTTCACTGTTGGCTTCGGCGTTGCCATGTCCACCATTGGCTGGGTTGCGACCTTGCACTCCGAATCCATTCACGAGACCCGGTTTGAGTCCAAGATTCTTGGCTTGATGATTGGGTTGATATTGTCCTCGACCGCCAAGTTCGCCTGGCAGACGAACAACCCCGTGTGGCCCATCATGCATGCCGCAAATGGAGGGTGGAATGCGACTGGCCTTGCCCTCGGAGTCTTGGCTGCGTTGCGATTTACACGAAAGGCGCCTCTCACCAGCAGTGCGTCACCGAGTGGCAGACAGGGCGGTTCGGCCCTTCTTGCTGCCTGTGGTATTGGAGGCCTGTTCTTCGGCCTGCATTCCCTTCTGTCCGATACCAGCACCATGATTCTGTGGGTCTGGGAAGGGTTCCCCATTCGAGGTCCCTACTTCTCTACCCACGGTTGGTGTACGGTCGCTGCCATGTCAGCTGGCCTCTTCATCGGCATCTGCAAGCCGTCTATGGCCGGCAGCTGGTTGCAATATGGTGTGGGGTCACTCAGTGCCATGTTGCTTACGCTTTATAGCCACTGGCTCGGGTACTACGGCGGTCTCGGCCTCGCTGCCTATCTGATGGCCGTCTCTGTGCCCTTGATCGCCACGGCTTCCAAGAAGAATCCTGCAGTCACCTTTGGCTTCGGCTTCTTCATCTACGTCTTCTTGGTTCTGTTCCATGTTTGGGTCGTCGCATACGCTTTCGTTCCCGGCGGTCCTCTTGTTCGTGAGCACACGGACTGGATCATGCTGACTATGATGGCCTTTCTCGGCGTTGGCGTTTACAATTTCAACGCCTCACAGCAGCGGAAACAACAGCCTCGGCGCCCATCTTTGTCGCAACACAAAAAGTACTTTGGGGTGTCTACACTCATTGTCAATATTCTCTTCCTATGCGCGGCCTTTATGCGATTCCCCACCAATGACTACAAACCGTACCATGCCGACGACCGTGTTCTGACGGCTGGTATCTGGACCATTCACTTCTCCTTGGACAATGACATGTGGTCGTCGGAGTATCGCATGCGCGACCTCATCAAGGAGATGGAGCTGGATGTTGTTGGTCTCCTCGAGTCGGATCTCCAGCGCATCATTATGGGCAACCGCGACACCACTCAGTTCCTCGCGGAAGACCTCGGCATGTACGTCGACTACGGGCCGGGCCCTAACAAACACACTTGGGGTGCTGCTCTCCTTTCCAAATTCCCCATTGTGGAGTCCAAGCATCATCTGCTGCCCAGTCCGGTTGGCGAGCTCGCCCCGGCGATCCACGCAACATTGGACGTGTACGGCGAGCTTGTCGACGTCTTCGTTTTCCACTCTGGGCAGGAGGAGGACCCCGAGGACCGACGCCTGCAGTCCGAGTACCTGGCCAAGCTCATGGGATCGACTCCTCGTCCGGCATTCCTCCTCAGCTACCTGGTGACGCAGCCGCTCGAGGGCAACTACAATACTTACGTCAGCGAGAAGTCGGGCATGCACGACATCGATTCCACGGACTGGGACCGCTGGTGTGAATACATCCTCTACAAAGGCCTCAAGCGTGTTGGCTACGCGCGCGTCAGCCGCAGCACGATCACGGATACGGAGTTGCAGGTTGGCAAGTTTGTGATTCCGCACTCGTCGGCCGAGTCGATGCAACTGGAAGCCAGGTCGGCTGAAGAGCGTGATCGCCGCGTGCAAGAGTCCGAGGTGCCAGAGGGTTGGCGGTTCCCAGCCATGTTCAGAGGGCACGGTGTGAGAGATCACAGATACCACGTGTTTGACGAGCCGAGATATTACAACTAAAAGACGAGATGCGGGGACCTCTATTGCCGTGGAGGGAGGCAAGAAGGGGGAAATGTATTTGTAGCTCCCTTTGGATGGGTACATAGGAGAGCGGTGTGAAATAGTCCCTTAGATTTCGCGATCGATTCTTGACCGCGCAGCTCATGGTGAGAAAAGCTTCGTGCGAAATAAGCCGACGAAACGGCTGCCATGATCGCGAGGGACGAACGTCCCAGAAGCGTAGTGCCGAATCTGACGTCGACGTAGGTATAGGTGATGCACGAGCCGGACTTCGTTTGCCTCGAATCATTTACCTGGGGATAGACCACTCGGGCATGCAGTAGGGTTGGCTCTGCCGGGAACCTAGTTGAATCGCGTTATGGCGAGAATAGCGGTCAACGGCGTCGAGTGGGATAGTCGAGTATGCTTGGTGATGCCGTGGCTGTGTGAGGAGTTGGTGCACTCTGGGGCTGAGCAGTCACAGGTAAGGTATGCAGGCCGATTCACAAGCCCCCTACAAGTCTGTGGTACTCGCATAATGTGGCCATACAGATTCAGCACCGCCTCAGGCGAAGCTGAGCAGGAAGTATGCGCCTCAGGTGAGTCAAATGGGACTGCTGACGTTGGATTGCTCTGGTTCTATTATGTAGCAATTCTCCAACCAAATGTTGAGAGTGAACGATGGTCGCGCTGACTGATTTTTGATGAGGTGATCAGCCCGAGCCGAGGAGCTCCAAGCCAAGACGGCATGGCGCGGATGCTCCACCACGGCATTTGCCAACGACTCAGGAGATGCGAATCCCGGACCCCGGCCATATGCTCGAGACGCCTCCTAGACGTAGGCCTTTCATATCAACTCGTAATCAACCAACACCACCGAGAGCTGGATCGTTCGCATAATCAAACAGCGTGTCTTGCCCATGGCCTTCACCTTAGGAATGTCCGCCATAGATGCCCCCGCGCCCGGCTGGCCTGATGATGATGCGGATGTGCCGGGCCTGGAGTCCTTGGACGGCCCTGCGTTATTCGCAGCGGCGTGCCAATCCTCGGCTGCTACTTCATGTCCGACTAGCCTGTCGGCTGCTGCCGACGTGAACCTCAACTCCCTGCTGTCCGCTTCCTACTACCACGCGGCTCCCCCACCGCTCCGCCGCGGGGAGCAGGGCGCCCGTTCCCACGCTGCACTACCCTTGTATGGCGGTCTAGAAGTCGCAGGCAACTCTCATCGCAACGAGGACAGTCGAGCGACGCCAGCGAGCGAGCCTGATTTCAAAAGGCCCGTGGTGACGCAGAAGAGCCGCAAGCGTCACCATGACGGCGGCGAGGCGAGCGCAGCTAAGACTACGGCTCGGAAGCCTGGCCGGCCGCCAAAGACGGCAGAGGGCTTAAGGGACGAGGACCCGGAAGAGGTGAGTAGCATTTCGAGTGGTGGTCAACCAGCGAACTCGCGACGCCGGCGACTGACACGTGGTTCGAACCTATAGCGACGTCGAAGACAGCTCCGCGTGGCGCAACGGGCATATCGTTCGCGCAAGGAGTCCTACGTTTCGTCCTTGACAGATCGCATCTCCCAGCTCGAGTCGGCTGTGGACAAGATGAGCGCAACCATCATCTCCTTCAGCGACGAACTGGTGCGGTCGGGGGTCTTGGCTCCCCACGTCGCCCTCACGGCTTCCTTGCGCGAGACCATCCAGACTTGCCTCCAGTTGGCCACGGCCTCAAGCGATGGGGGAGACGATGGCGGCGACGAGCTGCCATCAAGGACGCCATCAACGACGGTAACGACGGCGACGACGGCATCGACAGAATCGGCAGCATCAACGGCGTCTCAGATACGAGAGCTTGTTTCCACGTCAGAGCCATCGGATGCCTCCCTCTCATCGCCACTCTCGATAGACTTTTCTCTGCTACATGATCCAATTCCACTTCAACCCGGTATGTCGTCGTCGCAATCGCTGGGGTCTCACCAGATGGAGTATTCGGCATTCATGGATCAATTGCAAATGGGGATAGTGTACTACGGATACCTGGCTCTCGCTAATCCGGCAACATCTGCGGAGCGTTTGCGGTGGCACTTTCGGCTTCTCTCCACATTGATGGATCGCGGGCGCATGACGGCTTTCTTTGCGGCGTTGCTGCATGCCAAGGTGAGCAGAACGCGGCTGGGCAATGAGTGGGACGAAGTGCCCTTCTTCTCCCTGGGCGGCGCCGGGTCGCATTACGCCTGTGCCCCGACGGAGGCGCAGCAGAAGACAGCACTCTATCCGCGGACGTCTGCCAAGTGGCCGACTGTTCCAGTCCCGCTGTCCTTCTTTTCTGCCGACATCCAGGAGGAGCTCGGCGGAGACTGGTTCGATATGCGGGATTTGGAGTGCTACCTTCGCGAAAAGAACGTGAACCTACTCAACCGGCCACCGACGACTCCCGAGGCCAAGTCGCGTTCAAAGGGATGGATCAATGTGTCGCGCTTTATCCCAGGTGAGATGCTTGTAAACCAGTTCTCTCGACACCTTGGCTGACTGTGGCAGCTTTGTTGAACAAATCAACATGTCTGGGGCGCACGCCAGGATTCCGACGTCTCGATGTGGACATGGCCTTGCGCAGAGCTACCTGTAGATGAAGCGCGCGCTTGGATGTTGCGCTTGGCTACGAATACGGCACTGGGTGGCTGTGAACAGGAAGACAATGATCTAATGCGTCCGCAGGTCGCAACTCGGCGCTGTGTGATGGCAGTGTCCTGCTGTTCTTAGGCCATGGCGTTGGGGATGATGATGAATTTACGCAATAGCGATTGTGCTTGATGGAGCGTGCCAAGAGGTTTGTGTTTCGCGCCTTGCGCAGGAATGTCTACTCGTAATCAAGTGGAAGCCATCGTGGATTACGGTGATGATTGGCAGTCCAGTGCATTGCACCATCCGTCCTCTCGCTCCGGCTGGTTGCAACGAACCGCCCGCCGCCGCGGTCTCAGCAGCTGGGATAGTGACGCAGGGGGGCACCAAGGGCGCGTTGTTTGCGACGAGTCACGTACAAGTGCATTAACAATACGCTTGGGGGCATTGGAGAGCTCAGCCCCGGCGGGCTGGGGAAGAAGCTGGAGAAGCGCGGCAGTCGACGGATAGCTGGCCGCCGGATACCCACAAAACTCTCCGGTCCCCTCAGCGGAACGGAGGCGGAATCGTTCCAAAAGCGGCTTAAAAACAAGGTCACGCGCGGACTCGTTTTACGCTGACGGGAGTCCTCGTATGTCCTCGTATTGCCCAGCTGGAGGGGCCTCTTGGTCAGTGCTTGGTGATGCTGACGGCTGGCGCGTCGCTGGCCTCGGGCGCGTCGGCAGCGCATCCTGCTGCGACCCCAAGCCTTTGGCTGAACAACGGCGATGCTCCCATTGCTGGCAGAAGAGCAGCAAGAAGAACAGTGGGGAGCGCCGGCACTCCCCCACAATCCCCATCCCCACAGTCTCCGGGTCCGCCGGGGGCGCGGAGGCGACACAAGCCCTAACGCAGGTAGCTCGCCGCGATCTTCAGGGCGAGAGATACTCGACGATACTCGACGGGACAGCCCCCGAGCCTAGCCGCCGCCTGGGCCCGCAGCCATGGCCGTAATCGATAAGCTTCTGTGCCGCGGGAAACCGGGCGCATCGCAAATCGCCGCCTTCTCACAGGTGCGTCGAGGCCCTCCCTCGGCGTGGGACGGGGCGGGCGGGATGCTGTGCGTGGCGGAGGCACGACGGGTGTTTTTAATGTGGCTGCCGTGTCCTGCTTTCCGTCCCTTCCCTCTTCCTCTTCATATTCCTCTCCGTCAGAGTGCCCATGTGACTGCCATTCGCCATGGAGCTTGATCTGGGACACTTGTGGGCTTACCTGGGCCTGGCGCTCGCGGCTGGTGCCGTCTACGTAAGTTTTCCTTGACGTCTGGACGTACCGTGCGGTGGACGTGCGCGTGGTGGTTGAAGATGAGCCTCCGTCGTGGTGGCGACAAAAGCTGACGCGCGCGCGCAGACCCTCGGCCTCGTCGTCTACAGGATCTTCTTCCACCCGCTGGCCAAGTATCCCGGGCCGCTGCTCGCCAAGGTCACCGATGCCTACCAGCTCTACCACGCCTACAAGGGCGACCGCCACCTCGAGTTCTGGCGCATGCACCAGAAGTATGGTAAGTCGGGCCTCACCCGCCACCGCCAGCCGTCGCCCGCTCACCGCGTTCCCAGGCAAGATTGTGCGCTTCGGCCCCAACTGCGTCTCCTTCAACTCCAACCAGGCGCTCAAGGAGATCTACGGCTTCCGGTCCAATGTGCGCAAGGCCGAGTTTTACAACGCCTTCGTGCACCCGGCGGCCAACACGCACAACACGCGCGACAAGGAGGTCCACGCCCGCAAGCGCCGCGTCCTCTCGCACGCCTTCTCGGACAGCGCCATGAAGGAGATGCAGCGCTACATCCTCGGCAACGTGCGCACCTTCTGCGAGCAGATCGGCCTCAGCGACGGCGGGCCTGACGCAAAGGGCTGGTCGCGCCCCCGCAACATGAGCGACTGGTGCAACTACCTGGCCATGGACATCCTCGGCGACCTCAGCTTCGGCAAGGCCTTCCACATGCTCGAGCGCCCGGACAACCGCTTTGCCCTGGAGCTGGTCGAGGCGGCCACCACCAGGCATCTCATCGTGAGTCCACCGTGGTTCTTCCCCATGAGGCGCAAGTTGTGCTGACAAGACCCCAGTGCGGCACCATGCCCATCGTCGACAAGCTCAAGATTGACAAGTTCCTGTTCCCCAAGCTGGCCGCCGGCCGCGCCCGCTACATGGCCTACAGCAAGGGCCAGCTGACGGAGCGCACCAAGCTGGGCGAGGAGACGGACCGTCGTGACTTCTTCTACTACCTGCTCAAGGCCCGCGACCCCGAGACGGGTCTCGGCTTCAGCACGCCTGAGCTCTGGGGCGAGTCCAACCTGCTGTAAGTTGACCATCCAGCTGGAGGTGGCAAGAGCCAAGGTCACTGACATGTCTGCGCAGCATCATCGCCGGTTCTGACACCACCTCCACCGCCATGGCAGCCACGCTCTTCTACCTCGTCCGCAACGCCCATGCGCTCAAGCGCGTCACCGAGGAGATCCGCGGCAAGTTCAAGGACGTCGAGGAGATTGTTCACGGTCCTGCTCTCAACGGCTGCACGTACCTGCGCGCCTGCATCGATGAGGCCATGCGCCTCTCCCCGTCGGTCGGCGGCATCCTCCCGCGCGAGGTCCTCCCCGGCGGCATGAGCATCGACGGCGAGACCATCCCTGCGGGCACCGTCGTCGGCACCCCTCACTACACCATCCACCACAACGAGGACTATTACCCTATGGCCTTTGGCTACGCCCCCGAGCGCTGGATGACTGGCGAGACGAACCCCCTCACGGGCAAGCAGACGACCGAGGACGACACGCACCGCGCCCAGAGTGCCTTCTGCCCCTTCAGCATCGGCCCGCGCGGCTGCATCGGTAAGGGTCTCGCCTACGCCGAGATGTCGACCACCCTGGCGCGAACTCTGTACCTCTACGATCTGCGGCGCGCCGTTGGCGTCGTGGACCCGGGTGAGGGCCGGGCGGACCTCGAATGGGGACGTCACCGCGAGAGCGAGTTCCAGCTCGTCGACACCTTCACCAGCGCCAAGAAGGGCCCGATGATTGAGTTTCGCAAGGCCGAGAAGGCTTGAGGTCTGAGAATGGCCTAAGCATCCGACCCCATGCGTTCAGTTGTGTATGCGGTGCTGCTTGCTGCATGATGTGAGGTTTGGTGGCTTCACGGCTTATATGACGACGTAACCTGCAAAATGGCTGGTGTCTGTTTTGATTACATGTCGAGTCTCAATCTTTGGGATGCAGCGCAGATATGCTGCTCAAAAATTACCGGTGGATATCGTGAGAAAGTTGGAAAAAATAGCAAAATCCAATTTATGACGGCCGAAGTCGAGATGATAAGCGTGTAAGCGAGATGAGTGTTCTCTGACATCCACTTGTAAATTAGTCACTCACTCACTTACTCACTGACGTCCCGGTGAGTTTGAGTTGAGTCTGAAACTGGCATGCCTCAGACTCAAGTTTCCCCTCGGTATTTGTGCGGACTGTGTTCTTAAGAGGACGATTCCTGCGTGAGGTGTAGTGCCGTACGGATCGTAGGGTACAAGTTCCTACATTGCGTGAGGGGAAGAACGGCAAGCGGCCGCAATGGCAATTGTCTTCGTAGAAAGCTTCAAAGAATATGGCCGATCTGAGAATCGAGGCATCATTTCAACAAAGCTGCAACGACTGAATGCGAGCTCAGTCAAGAGCCGTGGATTTCGTCTAACAGAGCCAAATGACCGCCTGAGATGAGCCCTGAAGCCGCCCCACCACAGCGCCCGCAGCGCCCCCTCGGCGAGCGCGTACGCGCTAAAGATCGAGCTGTCTCAACGGCGGGCAGAACCTACCTGCACCATTACTCGTGGCAGCCAAGGCTGGCAAGGCTGATGGAGGGACGATCCAATGTTCTTTTTCGCGTCGCAACTTCGAACCGCCTTCTCTCCGCAGCGCCCTCTCGACCGGCCGGTGCCACCATTCTTTCGCCGCGAGACGACGCCGCTCGCCACCTCGTCTCCCTCCCGGCATGGAGTGACCGAGCTCAGGCAGATCCAGACGACGACGCCGACGACAAAGATCCGGACGCCGACGCCGAAGCCGAAGCCAACGCCGACAACCCCTCGCATCGAGCGGCTGCCCGCCATGACGATATGTAAATTCTACCAGCAGGGCAATTGCAAGTTCGGCAGTGCGTGTGTCCCGATTTTGCCCTCTTTGCGTCCGATATGCAGTCTTCAGGAGGGCTCCCAGAGTCTTCCTGATCGCGACTCGGCGCGTTTCGAGCCGATGAAAAGCTGACCTTCAACCCGTCCAGACAGCTGTCGATTCGAACACCCTGCCCGCAACCAGCCGCAAAACCGCTTTGGCGCCCTCGCTGGAGGAGGAGTAGGCGGTGCAAGTAGTGGAGCGAGTCAAGATGGTACAGCCCCGTCCCGCGGCTCTGCAGACCAAGGACACAGAAACTGACAGCTTCGCAGCAGCAAAGTATGGCGTTTCGTCAGCTACGATCGAAAAGGATTTGACGACCGAGAAGCCGCAATGGATTCTCTCCGCCTACGCCCCCGGAAAGGATGCGCCGGACCAGCTGTTCGGAGGGTACCCGCGCGAGCAAAGTTTTGAGGAGCTGCGGCTTCACTACATGGCGGGCAAGGCCGCGGGTAATGAACAACAAGCCGTGAGTCTATCATCTGCATGCCAGGCTCTACCCTCAGCAGGGCATGTGCTAACATATATCAGCTCAATGAAGCCCAGGAGCTCTATCAAACAGCACAACAGCAGATGGACAACGCCCTCCGCAACGTGCAAGAGGCGGCGCGTTTCGTCGTTGATGGGGAGAATCGGCATCCCAACCGACACGACGTCTGCCGCGAGGGGACCCAGGGGGCGCCTTTTGGAGAGTTCCTCGTGGGCAAGCGGCCCAACGCCAGTGTCGGCGCTCCAGCTCAGGCGAATCCTTTTGCTTCGGGAGCCAGCAACACGTCGTCTGCATTTGGCGGAGGAGCACAGCAGAGCAGCTCCTTTGGCGCGCCCTCTGCCTTGGGTCAAAGGCCCAATCCGTTCGGTGCGCCTGCCTTCGGACAGCCAGCTCAGCCAGCGCAGCCTGCTTCGGGTTTCGGCCAGCAGGCTCAACAAGCCTCCGGCTTTGGCCAGCCTTCACAGCCGTCGGCGTCTGCATTTGGCCAGCAACAGCCAGCTCAAGGAGGACCGGGAGCAGGGCCCTCGGCTTTCGGCCAGGCACCACAGGCATCGTCCGCTTTTGGGCAGCCCTCAGCACTCGGCGCGAAACCGAACCCCTTCGGTGCGCCTGCCTTTGGTCAGCCGGCTCAGCCAAATGCTCAGTCTAGCGCTTTTGGACAGCCGAGCCAGCTTGGCCAGAAGCCTAATCCCTTTGGATCCAATGCCAACGCAGCTCCAAGCGCGAGCCCTTTCGCGACAATGGGCGCCGGCGGCGGCAACGCCCCTGCGGCGAACCCATTTGGAGCCCCGAGCTCTGCCCAGACAAACGCAGCGCCAAATGCGTTTGCATCCAATACCACAAACCAAAACAAAGAACCGAGCCTCTTTGGCCAGCCTACACAAGCGTCTGCCAGTCCCTTTGCTCAGGCCTCCGGCCCGGCATCAAATCCATTCGGCACAGGTAATCAACAACAGACACAAGACGCCAAGAATCCTTTTGGGCAACCTCAGACAAACGGCACGTTCGGCAAGCCGGCCAGCAACCCATTTGGCCAGGCTGCTTCTCAGCAGACCGCTGCCAGTCCATTTGGACAACAACCTGGTGCCTCGCAACCCAATCCATTTGGCGCCGCTCCGGCACAGCAGCAGCCTGTAGCAGCTGCCGCGCCGGCAAGCAACCCCTATCCGCCGGGCAGCACAAAGCAGCACCCGCCCCCGGAGAGCTACATCACAAAAACCATGGACGGGAGGCTGGGGACTTTCAAGGGAAAGCCCGTCATGTATAAGAATGGCCAGCCCGGGAACAGAGCATTTGACGGTGCCTGGCACCGCATCTGGTTCCCGAACGGGCCGCCAGGATATTACAAGGACACGGAGCTGCCACCGGGCGAATACGACGACAAGTCTAAAGCACAATGGGAGGCCTTCGCCCAAGCAGGGGCGTTCACGGACGGAATCATGCCGGAATTGCCGCCACCGAGAGAGTGCGTGCGTTGGGACTTTTGAAAATTGAATCAGATGCCAGGCCAGGATAGTTGGCGCTGCAACAAGTATTAGTTCGAAGATAACATAGGGTGACAGCATCTGATGGGCGTTGAGGACTGCGACTCCAGAGAGGAGTTGCCTGTATTTACAGCTTCTGTGAAGGAGGGCTGCTTGGCGACAGGTCGTCGACCATCACCTCCTTGTTTACTGAACCCTACCCTGCGAGGGCCACAATATTTCATCTGCATTTTAGAACGGCCTTTCGTACGAGTAGGCATGATTCACTACACAATGTCACTCACGCATGAAGCGGCGGGCTGCACAGTGTTAAATGTCATTCTGTTCTTTTGCGTCTCGTTGCCTCGTCATTCTATCGCCAATCCCCTCCTGTCCTGGGAATCAAGGGGAAAGAAGCAAGATTTATCCAAACCATTCCTTGGGTACTCATACATCAACAACTCCAAATAACTCGAGAATAAAATCCCCCCTTACAGCTTCATGCCCATGGCCTTGGCCACCTTCAGACTCTGCCTCATGCTCAGGTCAAGCATGATCTCCTCGCTACCACCGGGGATGGCGTAGGCCCTGACGTCGCGGTACAGCCTCTCGACCACGCCGCCCTGGCCGCCGCGAGAGTAGCTCAGGCCGCCGAAGATCTGGCTGGCCTCGCGGGCGCAGAACTCGAACGTCACCGTCGACTGGGCCTTGAGCGAGGCGATGGGGCCGCCGAGGCGCAGCATGGCCTCGGTCTCGCCCATCTTCTCGCACTGGTAGATGAGGCTCTCGAGCCAGTTGTACGAGGCCTCGATCTGGCGAGCCATGTGGGCCAGCTTCATGCGGATGACGGGGTGGTCGATGAGCTTCTTGCCAAAGGTGCGGCGCTTGTGGGCGTACTTAACCGACTCCTCGTAGCAGCAGCGCGAGAAGCGCAGGCACTGGATGATGATGCCGATGCGCTCGTGGTTGAAGTTGGTCATGATGACGCGGAAGCCCTGGTTCTGCTTGCCCAGCAGGTTCTCGACGGGCACCTTGACGTCCTCGAAGGTGATGTAGGTGGTTCCCGACGACCACACGCCCTGGCAGTCCATGCGGCGCGTGCTGACGCCCTCGCCGCGCTCGATGAGCAGCAGGCTGACGCCGTTCATGCCGGGCCCGCCCGTGCGGACGGCGGTGGTGAAGTAGTCGGACCAGATGCCGTTGGTGATCCACTTCTTCTCGCCGTTGACGATGAAGTGCTTGCCGTCCTCGCTGAGCTTGGCCTCGCACGTCAGGTTGGCGACGTCGCTACCGGCATCGGGCTCGGTGATGGCCAGGCAGACGCGCTTGTCACCGGCAAGGATGCCAGGCATGATGCGGTCCTTGAGGGCCTGGGAGCCGAACTTCATGATGGGGGGGCAGCCGATGCCGAAGCCGCCGATCATGTTCCAGACGAAACCACCAGAGCCGGCGCGCGACAGCTCGTCCGTCAGCAGCATCTCGTGGAAGAGATCCCACTTCTCGATATTCGGGACGGACTTGACGCCCGTGGCGTACTGGGTGGGGTACTTGATGCCGAGCAGGCCGGCGAGATAGCCGCGGCGTCCCATCTCCTTGTAGATTTCCTCGGGCACGCGCTTGGCCTCGTCCCACTCGGTGACATTGGGCAGGATCTCGGAGTCCACCCACTCGCGGATCTCAGCGCGCAGAGCAGCGTGCGTCTCGTTGAAGTAAGGGGAGTGGAACTGCAGGATCCTGGTTAGCTCGCCATCCCTCAACAGACGCTGCTCGCGAGCGAGTGGGAAGACTTACGTTCTGGTACCAGGAGGGATCGGCAAACGGGATCTGGTGGCCGAAGGGCTCCAGGGGCTCTGCGTTGTCGTCGTGGCTCGTCGACTCCTTCTTGGGCGCAGGAGCGCGCGCCGCGGGCTTGGGCTCGGGCTTGGGTTCGGCTTTGGGCTCAGGCTTGGGCTTGGTGTCGAGGGAGCCGACCTGCAGCCGAGACTGGTACTTCTTGAGGATGCCCTCGTTGTGGTATTTCCAGAACTGCTTGGAGGCGTCCTTGCCAGCCACACGCTGGAGGATCTTCTTGCCGCCTGACGGGTCGTCAGCAAATGAGACGCTGGCAGAAAAGGGCGATTCACATACCAGGGTGGTCGTCCTGGAACTTGGTCAGATCGTAGACGTCGCCATCTACGATGATGTACAAGCTGTCCGGCTTGTTGTGCGACGCGACGTCGCTGGTGGTGAAGGTCTTGGACATGGTTGCGGGAAGGACGGGCAGCACGACGAGGGGAGGATGGGTGAGGAAGAGAAGTGAAGGTCGAGATCGCAGAAAGAACAAGACGAAGCCTGGGCCTGGTCCGCCGGATCCGTCCCCAGTCTCACTTAAATTCAATGCTCAGGACAATCACATGCTATCGTCGATTCAGCGCCCCAGAGGCAGCGCTCTCCGGGGTTCCCCCACAAAAATCCTCCGTTCCCCACGGAGGACAACGTGCTGCTTAGGGGTCAGCCGGCTCTCGTAACGCAGAGGGCATTGGCCGTGTCATGCGTGCGCTGTCCTGCAGCTCTTTGGGCGTTGCATGTGAAATGCGCGGGTGCGGTAGCGCCGCCAGGCTGATGTCATGGATCCCGGTGGGGTCAAGCCGAGGTTCAGCGCCAGCACGGCCACTCGGAGGCCCAGCATTGCCAATGCCGGACGGCCTCAAATACAGCCGTCGCTCTCCCGAGGTCATTTGCTGCGGGTGCCAGCGCGTGCGTGCTAGAACACTCCCCACACGGAGATGAGTAGCGTCTCGGCTCGGCCTTTTGGCTTTGGTCCTCCAAAGGGGAGTAAGCAGTGATCCTTGCTCCCCTCGAGATGCCCAAGGCGAGCGAACCCTTCCGCAACATGGAAATCAGATTAATTTTGCCATGGCACATCCGATATGATGCACTGGCCCCTTCGTAAAAGTAGGTAGTGGCGCCCAAAACTCCTCGAGCCTCATACTCCGTGACCCCGTCCGCCAGAGCCAGACAATGCGAAATCCTCCGAAATGAGACGGCACCGTTCCGCACATGCCCAATCAACATCACGGGCTGTGGCTGGAAAGCTCGTCGACATGACACCCCAACCGCAGGCTGACGAGGCGCCGGCTTAGGCTCCTCCGGCACGAGGCTTCGCCTTGGCGGCGGCCTTTTCCTTCTTCTCCATCTTCTGCTTCTTCTTCTTTTCCTCGTTCTTCTCGTCTAGCTTTCGCTTGTGCGCCGCCTTCTCCTCTTCCGTCTTGGGCACCGGCTTGAAGAAGCCCTCAAGACGAGCCTGCTGTGAGCTCTTCAGGTTCTTCTCGAGCCGGGCGCCGCCGCTCCGGACACGGTCCTCGGAGAAGCCCTTCTCTGTCACCAGGAACGTGACGAGGCCCTCCATGTCGGGCTTGTCCCATTTGAAGTCGCACAGTGGATCGTCAGCCGGACGTACGTCGGGCTCGAAAAACAAGTCCCGCGCGTCCTTGTACGGCCAGTCATCGGGCAGTGTGTACTTCTTCTTGGAGTCCTTTTCAATCGCCTCGACGACCTTCTCCAGGGAGCCGTGTTCGCGGATGAGCTTCAGCGCCGTCGTCGGTCCAATCTTTGGTACCGGGTCGAGATAGTCGCAACCGAGGAGAATGCAGAGATCCACAAACTGTAGGCACCAAATCAGTAGTTGCCCATCAAAAGCCGGTAACGGGCATGTATACCTGCTTCCGTTCCATGTTGAGCCCCTCCAAGACCTTTTCCAGTCGAATCTCCTGGATTGGCTCCTTACGCTGCTCGCTAAACGTGAGGTGGCGCAAGAGAATGGGCGTGTTGAAACAGAGGGTGTCCATATCCTCACTGGCTGCCGCATAGACCTTGCCCGCCTGGGCCAGCACGGCGCACTGCGCCTCTGCCTCTGTCGGCGCGACAATGTATGGGATGCCCATGAGCTTCAGCAGCCGCTGGCACTCGGCGTTGTGCTCGCGCGTTACGCGTACCGTCCGCCGTGAGAACTTCTCCACATCCTCGGCCGTGCCTGTCTCCTTGGCCTCCTCAAGGCCCTCGGTTGCCTCCTGCTTGCGTTGGAACCGCTTCGCCAACTCGCCAGACTTGAGCTTGGGCGGCGCGCCGTCGAAGACGTAGAGTGGCTTGATACCGTTGTCGACCATTCGCAACGTTCGGTAGAACATGCCCATCAAATGCGACGTCGTCTCGCCGCTGTCGTTCATCAGCTGCTGGCCTTCGGAGCGCACGGCGATGAGGAAGCTGTAGATGCTCATGGACGCATCCTGAGGGGGCCCGTCAGCATTTGTCTCCGCAGATAGCCGGCATTTCCACGTACGATGGCGACTTTGCGACCAAAGTGATTCTTGATTTCGCCCTCCTTGATCGCCTCCGGGGCCTCCTCCTTTATGATCTGAAAGAGCTGTTTGATACCCATCTCGACACCTGCTTCGCCTGCTTCCTCTTATCCGGCACACGGGTGTTCGCAGATAATTGAATGACGTTGGTCAGCGTATTGATTTTTCCTGGGCGGAGCTGACGGTGCAGTGCTTCGTGACGCGCAAACGCTGTCGGCTGGTTCACGTTGATCTGGGCCTGAGGAGCAGTGGTGGGATGAAGCTACGAGACGCGCCAGAAAAAGCTATGACGCGCCCTTGTCGCGCTCCGGGGCGTTAAGTGGCCCCACCTTTCCAGCCAGTGCTCAGAGGGATCACGTTGTAAAGAATTGTATAGCAACTTGAGTACGGATTAACGCAGTAAAATGCAAAGATGCGCGTTTAAGGTCCTGATCTACACTTCCCTGTCTACTCCACATCAAGGCCTGAAGCTAGGGGCTCTTTACTTGTCAAATGTCCCGAGGTCATCACCACCCGGCAAAGTAATTGCATCCCCTTCAGCCCACGCCCTGGCCCGCGGCGAAGACGCGAGGTCTCAACTGCGGACCAGGTTGGATCAGAAGATGGCAGGATGTTGCTTCAGCCGGGAGAGCAATATGGTCAATCAACAGCTTCCCCATCCTCACATCGTCGCTGTTTCAGATGCCATCGGGTTCGTGTTTGATATATCGCTCGGAATACAGAGCTGTCAAGGATGAATCTCGCCTTGCGCTCCACCTTGCCGTGCGAAACTACCTACGTGTAGTAGGCGTGTTAAAGGGGCAGTTCACATCACTGTACATCATATGGGACCTCACTGTGGCGTGGCGGGCCGCGCCCTTGCACCTCGGGCGCAGGAATCCTCGATTGCTTGGGTATCGCTCATTCATCCGCCTTAAGCACACATCGACGCGGCCATCCATTCATGGTGGCCAAATAGCGGTCTGTATGGTCCATATTAGCGGCCTTATTCAGTCCTCGTCGAAAAACACCTTCTTCCTTCCGCTCCCACGACTGCCCTCCATACTTTCCAACGCGTGGTCAATCTCCATAATATCCAGCATCTCGGCCTCCATATCTCGGGTCACGTCAGCGCTGGCGTCGGCCGCGGCGTTGAGCGTATCCATGAACTCAAAGCCCGCGCGAGGACGCGACGCCAATTGCATGATGTCGTGTGCTCCGTTCGTCGTCCCCGCGTTGTCGTCGTGGATGCTCGGGACCGGTTTCAGCCTAAGAGTACCAGGCTTTGCAGTGCTGAGGTTGTACGACAAGGCGCCTGTCCTGCCGTGCTTTGCATGAACGATGATAGCATCCGATCGCTCACCCTCAGAGAAGAGCCGCTTGCGCCGAGCACTGACTGCTGCGCCAATATTCTTGCCGGGGCCATCTTCCCCTTGTCGGACGATGACGATGCGTGACTCGCCCTGAATTACGACATCGACTGCAAGACCGCCGTCCAAGTCAGCCTGGTCGCCATTCTGCGGCGAGCCTACCACAAGGCTTGCACCGCAGCAGCGCTCGCCAAGCAACCCCGTTGACAGGTCAAGCAGCTTGACCATTCTCGTCGGCTGGGCTCCGCTGAATAAGTTGACACCGCCACCAGCGCCTTTCCGAAGCTGAGAGTCCCAGAACTTCGACACCGCAGGGATAACGCAGACATGCTCTTGACCTCCGACCCACAGCACCAGACTCTCATCTTGCAATGATTTACCTATCGGGGGCAGGACAACTGTCCGGACACCACCATGGATGGTCGAAAGCCGATCGAGGGTGGTAGCGGTGCTGAGGGACGCGGTAGCCTGACGGCGCGTGTGAGGCGTCATCGGTGCGAATTCGCCACTTTGGCTTTCCTTTGGCACTGTAGCAACGCTCCGCAGAGAACCCGTCCCCTCCACGAACCCAGACACGCTAAATGCCGTCAAAGCCGCACCTCGGACACCGGATTTGAGCCTGTTGGAGATGGCAGCACCGGCGGAGGTGGGACTGACCCCGTCCACATCCCATATTCCCCACATCCCATCCGACAGGAGGGCAAACACTGCGCGGCCATGCGCAATCCAAGCGGCATCCAAGATGGGCTTTCTTGACGCCGATGGTCTGGCAAATGGCTGGTACAGAGACAAAACCCAGGACCCCTGAGAAGGAAACGGGCCACCTGCGTCTGGATCTGAGGGCAGTGCCGAGATGGCAAAGTCGTAGATTCGTACTGCCAGGTGGCGGGAGACGGCGAGAAGTTGCGTAGCGTGTGTCGGGTTGAATGATATGCTTGTGAGAGGACTCGGTAAATACTCAGTCTGAAATGGGTCCAGCGGTCGCCCAACTACAGACTTTAGATCCAGCGGAACGTCCCACAGTAGAAGGGTCCCTGAGGCCTGCTTGGAGCACGCTGCTACCACGGCTCTGGCCGGCTTGCCTCGCTGCTCTCCAGATTTGGGTCTGATAAGGTTCATGGCGAGTCCATCACTGTGTTTTGACTGGCCGCCGAGAAGAATCAGAGACTCTCCCCAGGCCCCTGATCCAGCCTTTCCCGCCAAGAGGTCGGTCCTTAGCTCCGGCCTCGCTTTGCTCTCCGGAGATGGCGGCGTCAGTGGCAGTGTAATCACGTACACGTCACTCGTGACACATGATACAGCAAATACCAGCTTTTCGGCGAGAATAGGAAAATCTCCAGTCGCCGCAGCTTGTGCGGAGCAGGGGTCCGTTGGGACTACTGCCACGTTCAGCACAGCCGTCCCCAATGTCAAGTCCAATGTCTGTATTATTTCGGGAAAGGGGCTTTGCTCGGCGACATCTTCGAATTGTGGGTTGTCCTCGAACTTTGGCGTCGAATGTGATTTCGTAGGCGGCTCATCATCGTCCGAGTCGATTATCATGACAGCATCGTCTGACATCCCATTCTGCTTCTCTTTGGGGGGTTCTTGCTTCTTGAGTGACTTGAATCGCCTGCCTCCGCGCCACACCAAGGTCACACCGCTCTCATGGCCGTATATCAAGATGGTAGCTCCCTGCGGAGACTTGACAGGGTAGGTCTGGACATCATTTACACGGCGCGATAGGTTGTATCTATTGTTATCCGTTGGCAATCTTGCGGCAAATCCAGAAATTGTGCTCGTCGACTCACGTGAATTGCGTGTTCTGCGCGGTGCGACGAATTCGAGGTGTCGTGGCCGAGCTCATGGCGGAGACTGTGCCGAGCGCACACCAGGTGCAAATGGGACGTTCGTTGGCCCTGAAAGAATCGCGGCCAAGCCTCACTTCATGATATGATTTCTCAAACAATGTCGTAGACGGCAAAATGGCGCGTCGGTGCTTCGTCTGGGAGCTGCGAAGAGGTTGGGTGAGACTTTTCTAAACGCGAACTGGCGTCGCGCCTCGGTGCAGCTTCCACTACGCTGTAATCACGTGATGTGCTTCAACATCGACTTCACTGCGTCCCCACCCCCAGCATCAAGGAGCAATGAGCAGGTTCCCATTGAAACAGTGCATGCACCGTTTGCGCGCAGTCTTGTATTTGTGTATTCACTATGTGTTTCTATAAGACGCGGCAGGGCAAGGCAGTTGAAAACCTCTGTTGAGCATCCCTGAATAACTCACTTGTCCTCTTGAGATACGAAGCTTTCATATGCCACATGACTAGGAGTTCGAATCAGGACATTAGAGGCGACTGCCGTTGCGTCACTATGGGCCCTGAACTACCTAACTAGGTTAACTAGGTGGCTTCCATCGCTCCGCATCAGAACAAAAGAAGACTGAAATAATGGACAGCCATATGGGCGACGATGATGTGCCTCCTTTTCCTCTTCTCCGACAGGCGTAACAGGTCGTCACGGCTTCCAAATGCCGGTTCACTTCATTCAGGGTTGATCTCGCCGTCCAGACAGTCGAAGAGCCGAGAACTTAGGGACGAATGACGACCCATGATATGTCGACTCACAGCAGACACTTGGGCATACATGAATTCCGCGCTTGGCTGCACAGTGCCAGAGCCACATTTAAGACGACTTGAACAAGCAACGAGAAGGAAGGCAACATCGCGCGCATCTTGTCAAGTCGCCGAAGCTAAATTTTAGAACTCAATTGAGACGTAAGGAGTGAACGGTGTAGGGGATCAACCAGGGTGCTTCGTAGACCGTCGAGCTAAGTCGTCTCCGCCACGAAAATAAACATATGTCCCTACGCCCATGAAAACAAAAGAGTAACCGTCGTCAGCCCATCAGTCAAGAAGCAACCGATGGACATGAGTTTCATTCCAATAACGCCATGAATGCCTAACGTTGGGGTTGGTATTTCGAACAATGGGGGCTTGTATGTTTGGACAAATCTCGCATCTGGTGAGATTGTTGTCGTTTGTCAGGATCACGCATTAGTCACCTACAATACGAGTTAGTAAAGAACGCAGCACCCGTGCCGAGGCTATGACCAGGACATACCCTGAGGATCCTGCGCGAGTAGTCTTCGTTGTCTGCAATGCTTCCGTCGCTCATCCTGCGGTTCGCCAGGACGGGGTCAAGACGGGCATCGGTCATGGAGATGCTTCCACTGCTGCTGCCCGGAGGCTTCGAGCCGTTGATGAAGGCGTTAACCGCTGCGTTTCGGCGATGCTCCTCCTCAATCTCGGCATTTCGCCTACGCCGCAGGAAGAAGAAGAGGCCGCCCACAATTGCTGCAGCACCAACCACGCCAGCAACGACACCCCCCGCAATGCCGGCGACATTAGGGCCGCTGCTCTTGTCGCTGCTCGGTGATTGCGATGCCGGCCCGGTCTCGATGACTGGAGCAGGTGCAGATGACTGGCTGCCCGAGGATGTGGAAGTCGGCGTGCTGGAACTCGCAGTCGACGATGAATCCTCCACAGCAACAGCACCAACATTCACGCCCGTATTGAAGACAGAGACGAATCCGGGTTTGCCAAGTCCACCGCAGGCCTCTTGAGGATAAGTAGGGCAAGGGTAGTTGCACTTTTTGTCGTCAACCACATCGGAATCAGGTGGATAGGCATAACCACAATAACAATTGGGGCCATTCAGACCTGACACCCAGAAGTCCTTTGTTTTGCATTCGTCATTGCACTTCCCTGAAGACATGTTGTCGACAGGATGCTGGGTCATGTTGCCCACAGACTTATAGCAGCCGTGGGAGGTGGGCGCGTTTGGCATAGGAAAGGTAGACGGCTTCTGCACGCCAGTACTGTCTTGGCGGATCCATTCGACTTTGGTGGCACGTTCATCGCGGGGGATCCTGGTTGGCGTGTCTGGAGCGCCATAGACTTGTGAGGCCGCCAGCAGAACCGCAAAGGCGACTGCTGACGTCTTCATGGTGTCGGTGGTGTTTTCGCGGTGGAATCAAATCAGCGTAGAGGGCGTATGAGCAGGACGCCTCGTCGATTGGCGTGCAGGTCGCAAGCAGCAAGTTCGTGGCCGTAGTTGTCGCCGACGAGGTTAGGTATCGAAATGGAAACGCAGTTACTGCGACTCCACCAGTGGCGAGGACGAGGAGACGTCGGCTAAGGGCGGTCCCTCGAGGGCGATGTGTCTGTGATGCAGGCTCGTCGGCGTGGGTTTTTGAAATTTGGTTTCGACGGCGACGGCGACCGACTATGTGACCGTGATGACGGGACGGGACCGAGGGCGTGTACGGATCCGAAATGCACACGCAGCGAAAGGAGAAATCAAAACTGCGCCGGCATCTGGTCACCCAAAGCAATGGGGATGACGAGGACGAGAGAGCAGTCGTGGGCTGTGGGAAAGAAGGAGGGACTGGAACGAGCGGCAGTCGATTGTTTGAAAGGGGGCGGATTGTGAGACGGTGCTGGGCGCTGGAGAGGAGTGGGTGAGAGGACGGAGGGAGCGAGAGGAAGAGAGCGCGAGAGAGTGGGAACCTAACCGAGCGTGCTGGTGTGTGGGCTGGGCAGGCGATGCACGGCAGCCCGGTCAGGGGATGGGGACGGATCGGTGGGCGAGGAAAATTAGCGGGTGCGGATGGGGCGTGGCTGCGAGGTTGGACCGACGAGCGCTGTGCGGTGCGAGCACGTCCCGCGGCGGCCGTTCCTGAGCCTGGCGCGTGTGCGACACCCGCCACCAAGTCGTCCGCGCCGCTGCTGAGGTACGAGTCGAAACCCCCTTCAAGGGATGGGTGGTGCGGTGGCAGTGGCCGAGCAGGGATCAGGCATGGCCCCTGAACCGCTGCTCCCGATGGATGTCTTTGCGCAGCCGGAATGGCCTGTGCCCATTGGTCTATTCGCGTGTCAGCCAGCGCAGCCTTTGCCGTAACTGGCCCCAAACCGCCTAAAAACTGGTGCCGCCCAGGCCTGCCAGGGGTTGCTGCACCTCCGTTGTCTCGTGGCGCGACCTGCAGCAAGGAACAGTGGGGCGGGGGCCTCGTTCGCTTGCCAGGACTGGTCCAGCACCGCGGACTCCCAGGTGCCGGACTCACCCCGGCGCTGTAGCGATACCCGCGCTGGACTCCCGGCATGCTAGCACACTGGTGCCTCCGCCCGCCATTCCCCTAACGGCGTACCTGCGTCGACCAACACTCCCGTGTCTCCGGTACCATAACCAGCTCACGGCGCTTTTCAGCGGCTCCACCGCAATCAAAGCCAACGCGGGTGCAGCTCGACGTTGCACACAGCGCGTGCCGTGCTTCCTTGTGCTCAACCGCTTGTGCAAACTCAATATTCATCAACGCGCGCAGGGTGCCGCGGGATTACGTGGCCTTCACGTGAAGGATCCTATGTACGCATTCCGTACGGAATACGGAGACGGCGTGCACTGCTCGCGCCCACGGATGCTGATGACGAAGCGACCGAACACCAAGTAGGTATTCGAACGACGACTGTCCTCGTACGATTCTACCTCACGTTCCGTATTTCCTGGTACGAGTCAAATGGCAGACAAACGCTCGGATCCCAAGCCAACAGGAATCTACAAACGCTTGCAAGCTTATCGCTGCATCATGCATAAAGCCGCTCGTGCGTGCAGACAAGGTGCAGGGAATTAGTGGCACGTAAACCGCGCAGGTCCAGTTGCACCCAAGGCTCAGAAGCTTGCACAAGTTACATAGGGCAGGCAGCATAACTCTTTGCTAACAATCAAGAACTCGGGCAGATCTAGTGCACAACCCAAGGATCGTGATCCATACCCCTACTCTTGCGGACAGGTACCCACATAAGGTATGATATTCGTACTCCATAGGAAGTAGAGTTGAATACCTTCCACCGTGTGCAATCTTCATGTGCCCCTCTCCGTACTCGGTGTAGGTTCATCCCTCTTAGAAAGTCAGAGCGTGGGACTTTGTGATTGTAAAGTTAACTCATTGACCGAGACACGCGTCCCGTAAGTACAGTGCTTCGTACGCCGAGTACCAGCGAGTATCGTACTGCAGGCAAGTGGGTCCGCAGCAGTACATAAGGTACTCGTATAATCATTGCATTTCGGAAATCATTCCCTCTTCAGGTACTCACGTTGGTATGCAGCTCTTAGTGCAATTGTGTTGTGCATTACTCCGCGCGAATGCTTTTTGTGCCGCGATGGCTCAATCGGAAACGGCGGGTACTCCCAGGCGTCCGCCCTGGAATCTCCCGTCTCTGTGAGGGGCTGGCTTACTGATACGAGAACCAAGCCATACACAGCCTCCCAACAAGCGCGCACTCATTCATTCATTTCGCTTTTCAAATGCCGCTCTGTGTATTTGGGCACTATCATGCTAGAGTAGCGAGTGTTCTAACAATAGCAATGGCGCCCAGAAGCCAGGTCCCCCAAGCTTCGGCATGCTGCATTTTCTGCTCGGAACATGCAGCGCGGATCGCGCGCAAGCACACCTCAAGACGCGATGCTGTGAGCATTCCAATCTGCGCGACTTCGTCACGCTGCCTCGCGCTTTCTCTTCATTCGTACTCGCACCTCGTACTTGTGCGTACAGTAAATGGCACAATGTCGCAACCTGTTCGACGCGTGTTCCATCTCGCATGCTCCCTGCTAGCGCTCACAGTGAATATTAAGGCTTACCGCTGTCTACTGAATCCTTTCGGCGCATTGTTATCTCGCAGAGCCAGCTGTCGGTGGGCCATTCGCGAAGTTGCTGACGGAGCAGCGGAACAATCCTCCCTCGAACTTGACGGTTTATGTGAACACCGAAAGGCCGAGTACTCCGTACTTCATGCGAGGGCAGGATTCGTACGGAGTACACGTTGGAGACTTAAATTCGGTCATTGACAGTCTGGGCAGCTGACGGCCCTTGAGAGCATACCTTACTCGTACTTGGTCTGTTGGTTATGCCTCGCTCCATTGGAATTGATGCGGCAGTCCTAAATCCTGGGCTAATATACGCCCTTGTCGTCCCCCTACCTGCTCATACATACGCAACTTGGATCATCCTACGAACTACTCGTACAAATACCTGGCCAGTCAAATCCCGTTTCCGGACGACATATCCCTAATGCTTAGCTTGTTCCGAAGAAACTTCGGCACTCTCCACGATGCAGGTCGGGTCAAGCTCTTCGCCGGGCTTCCGTGTAACCCAAGTCTTTGTTTGCGCCCCGGGCAAGACCCGAGGCAGTCGGTTCTTTTCACCAATTGGCGGCTTCGTCCACGCAACGCAGCGACGATACCCGAGCTTCCGTAAGGTATGCCGAATGCAATATTCGCCAACGGTAAAGCCGAGCGCTTGCGACAGCATGCAATATGGCGTACGACGGCCTTCCTTGCTAGCCGTGATGAATTTGACCAGGGCTTCGACTTGGGCTTCGGTCAATGCAGGGCGGCGTCCGGATCGTTTTTTTGGTGAGACTGGATGCGATGCCGCGTATTGGACTTGACTAAGGGTTAGACCCGTACGTGTTGCAATCGCAGACTGGCTAATGCCAAGAGACTGCATCAAGTGCACATCGCGCCGTTGGTCGCGGGTCGAATCAGACCGTCGGCCGGGTTCTTTTTGGACGATGGCTTCCATCTTGAGATTGATGCTTGAAAACGCCAAAAACAATGTGTTGCAGTTGCTCCCTGGGTACGGGGTACGGGGTACGGTGCACAAAAGATGCCCCTGTCAGCGGCCCAATGAAGCCCCGCTCTGATCTTTACGCCTGATACCTGGTAGGCATGATGCTTCAGGGCCTCTGCCATCTCGCCAATACCTTTGAATTCTCGAACTGCTCATCGCGCCGTTGCCGTGTTGGTTGGCTGGCCAGTCACATCTGGTTCGCCTTTTTGGATGCTCATTGGAGAAGCCTTCACTGAATCAACGATGCTTAGTCCGCTTTCAGCGATGCCCGTCACAGCGCTTACACTTTCACACTCAGGTCGGAGAGCGATGAAATCATGATCAGTTTACAATTTCATGCAACGCACCTTGAGCTATCTCCCACCTGCCCTTATCTCCCCCCTCCGCAAAATATGAGGCGCAGGAATACTGGTTCTGTCCTCGATTTGCTAGCCCGCTGCCGTGGCGGATTGTCTTGGAGCGAGAGGATATGGACAACCATTTCAACAGAAGCACTGACTATATCACACCCTTGCATGATGTCGGCCTCGGTGTTCAGGTCCATGACCATTCTAGCAGTTTCCGCAACATGGTGACTCGGTCTTATCAGTAAATCATGCCGGCGAGTATGGACGAGACGCATATTGCGACGGAACAGACTTCTATTGTTCAGGACTACAGGCGCCAAGGTAAGTCTGGCGTGCCCAGCAGGAGGATTTCCCAATAGACCGAGAAAGCGAGAGTCGTGAGGGGAGAGCGATTGTTTGCCGTCTCAGCAGGTCCCGCCGATGAGCCGACTAGGAATCGCGACACAAGCTTCCGTGTGCGTGATGGGCGTAAAATGGCAGCCAGAATCAATACGTGTGGTATCATGCGGACATGGTGGCATTGGCCAAGAGCACGCAGGGTTGGATTGCACGCAATGCAAAACAGTCGAGAGAGATGGGGAGTGTTGGAGGACCCGAAAGCAACCTCGGGATCGCAAGCAAGTTCATCTTGGCCCTATGGGTTCCATGGCAGCACAGGGCGCGTCAATGAATGGACGGCGAGGTAACAGCAGCCGGCCGGATTTAGCCCGGCTCCGATGCAAGAGAGGATGCTTAGGAGATGCCTGAGGCGATGCCTGAGGCGGCGCGACCGACGGCGTTCTGTTGCTCGGGCCCCCTGTCCCCGGGCCAAGAGGGGAAGGCATGGGTCCGCTTGTTGTTCCGCTAGCGGCCCTGGTGTGCGTCACTGGGTCGTCAGCTCAGCAAGGCAGGCGCTGAGGCGACGCAACCAAGCCGGGTGACAGCACATGACGCTTCCCAGGTCTCATCCTCCGCACCCGAGCTCGACTAGCACGGCGCCGACTCAAGTACCACCAGCCTCCTTTGCCTCCTCTCCTCTTCCTCACCATCGCCCGCATCAGCTCGCGTTCATCGCCGTCGACGTCGGCTCTCTCTTTTCGCGAGGCTGTCTGTTCCCGAACCATCTTTCAAACATTACTGACGTCCCTCCGATACCTCCGAGGCGTCGCCCATCATGAAGAGCGTCCTTATCGCCGCGGCTGCCCTGGCTGGCTCCGCCCAGGCAGGAGTCCACAAGATGAAGCTGCAGAAGATCTCTCTGGAGGAGCAGCTGGTGCGTTTGCCCCGTCTCTTGCGGTTGGGTGCGACGACTTGTACTGATGCAGCTATTCGCAGGCTGGCGCGTCCTTTGAGACTCAGGTTCAGCACCTCGGTCAGAAGTACATGGGTGTTCGTCCCGACTCCAGGGCCGATGTCATGTTCAACGCAGCGCCGCCTCAGCCGGACGGCATCCACCCTGTTCCCGTTACCAACTTCATGAATGCTCAGTGTAAGCACCAAGGGACGGATACTCGCCACGCGACTTCAGCCGCTTACATGTTCTAGACTTCTCTGAGATCACCATCGGCACCCCGCCCCAGACATTCAAGGTCGTGTTGGACACGGGCAGTTCCAACCTCTGGGTTCCCTCGCAGTCCTGCAGCAGCATTGCCTGCTTCCTGCACTCGACCTACGACTCGTCCTCCTCGTCGACGTACAAGAAGAACGGCTCCGACTTCGAGATCCGGTATGGATCGGGCGAATTGTCCGGCTTCGTCTCCAACGACGTCATGTCCATTGGCGACCTCAAGATCAAGGACCAGGACTTTGCTGAGGCAACCAACGAGCCTGGCCTCGCATTTGCCTTTGGCCGCTTCGATGGCATTCTGGGTCTTGGCTACGATACCATCTCGGTGAACAAAATCGTACCTCCCTTCTACAAGATGATCGAGCAGAAGCTCCTGGACGAGCCCGTCTTTGCCTTCTACCTCGGCAGCGGTGATGAGGGCAGCGAAGCTGTCTTCGGTGGGGTCGATAAGGACCATTATACGGGAAAGATTGAGTACATCCCGCTCCGCCGGAAGGCGTACTGGGAGGTCGACCTCGACTTCATTGCCTACGGTGAGGAGGTTGCCGAGCTTGAGGACACCGGTGTCATCCTGGATACCGGCACCTCGCTCAACGTCATTCCCAGTTCTCTTGCTGAGCTCTTGAACTCGGAAATGGGAGCCAAGAAGGGCTACAACGGACAGTACACCATTGACTGTGCTAAGCGCGACTCGCTGCCGGACATTACCTTCTCGCTGGCTGGCTCCAACTACTCCTTGCCCGCTACGGATTACATCCTGGAGGTCTCGGGCACCTGCATTTCTACGTTCCAGGGCATGGACATTCCCGCGCCTGCTGGCCCACTTGCGATTCTCGGAGATGCCTTCCTTCGGAGATACTACTCAGTATACGATCTCGGCAAGAACGCTGTCGGTCTCGCCAAAGCCAAATAAATTGTTGCGGGAGCGACTCCTGTCGGATCAGGTGCAGAACACTGAGCGAAGACTGCTTGAGGACACGCGTTTGTTGTGGTGTGCATGATGCTGCTGTCGGAGGATATGGAAGTATGCAGATACTAGCATAGATATGCTTTAGTTATGAGGCAGCAATACACGAGTGGCTTGAATAACTACCTAGTGCGATATCGCGTTTGATGCTGGGATGGTAGTATCTTTCAATGTGTTGGCCAACAACTGAAACGGTGAGGGGTGTGACGCGTCCAGCCAAATCTTACCCCGACCAGGTGGGCGAGTGTCTGTCCTTTCTTCCTCAACAGAAATCATTTTACAACCAAGTGGGCGTCCATAATTCACTTGGACGCATATACAACCCTACGTCAGCAAAAGCGCGTTCGTGGTAGCGATGAGCCAGCGGATGAGGCATCGCAGCCGGCGGGTGTAGGGTAGGCTGGGTAGTCGCGCTGGAAGCAGAGACATCGAAATCACGTGCAGGCAATTTTAGACTTTTCCCTGAGGAGCCTTAGCGTTGGCCCCAGCCCGCGACAAAGTACCAACCACGTACTCGGCGACCCAGGACACATTCTCCCCCCGGCAGCCTCTTCCGCTGCATTACGCCTCGCAGCCGCCTGGCAGACGTGTAAAATCCAGTTTCTCCCATCCGAGGCATCCAGCATTGCCTCTCCGCAGGCGCGACACCTGATTGCACGGCCAGCGTTGGATGCAGACGGCGCGTGGGCGCGGCCCTTGACGAAGGACTTAGAGTCGCACCAATCTGCTCTCCACCGCTACCGCGTATCGCGACGAGGCGCGAAGACCATCATCTCGACTGGCCAGTCACGAATCAAATATGGCGCAGCCAACGACCCTCGAGCCAAATGGCGTGTCCACGCCCGGCAGCGACTCGAGCGACCAGCTCGCGGTTCCCGGCAAGCGAAAGCGAAATGTCGACGACCAAGGGCCAGACGAGATCAAGGACGAGGGCGAGCCGAAACCCGCTGCAGCGCGCCGATGGGCTGCAGGGAGCCAGAAAGACTTGGTCAAGTCTTATTTTGATGTCCTGACGAGGTGTGTGACAACTTGCTTGCCCGTGCTCGGCCGAAATCTGTCCGGGGCGCTGTCCCAAAACTTCTGGCCCCCGCTAACCATTGCTAAAGCCTCGACGTTGAACCATCCATACTGAAGCGCCCACTTTCCGACATCCAGCCCTCAGACGAGCCCGAAGCGAAACGGCAAAGATCGTCGGAGCCGCCGTCGCTGCTCAGCGTCTCAGACAAGATGGCGGCCGATGAGTATTCACAAATGGAGGACATGGCAAACGATGTCCTCTCGGCAGTCAAGGCCGCGTTGTCCGAGCTCGATTCCGAGCAAGCTGACGGCGCCGAAAAGGCGACAAATGCAAAGGCTGCTCTTCGGGTACGCGAGTTTAAGAACAAGGCGATAGAGCTTCTGAACCGCGAAAAGGCATACCCGAAAGCACCGACAGAACAGTCTCCAACCGCTCCAGGCCAACAAGACTCCTCGAATGGAGAAGAGACGGTGCTTTCTGTCATCGGTTATGCGCCGCAGGAGAGGCGGCTATTCTCCAGCCTCCCTCTGTCGCACGACGCGGATCTATCCAAGTTTAACCTCCCGCACGGCGTTTCCATTTCCCATGTAGTGCCTTCGAGTCCCCAGGAGAGGACGCAGACTATCGGCGAGCTGTTTGCGCCTCCCCGGCCACTTCCACAACTGCAACCACCGAAGCAGCCGAAGACGCAGGCCAAGGGAAATATCCTCGACTTCTATCATCCGGAACTGACGGACACGTCCAAATATCGCACTAATTGCTACTACACTACGAAGCTTACGGCTGGCCACTATCTGGACTACAGTAACGCGACCCCATCGTCTCAGACGAAAACGAAGCAGCGAGAACGGGCCCAGAGTCTTGCAGGCAAGAAACCATCGGCCTCCGAGCTTGAGATGACAGAAATGGAGGCGTTGTTTCGCGGAGCGTTTTCCAGCTTTGCGCCTTGCAAAGACGACTCTACCGCCGTGATCCCCTCAAGCGTCGCCGGCCGGATGTGGTGGCAGAAGTCGGGCTTGCGCAATTTCCAGAGGATGATTGAAGTTGAGTACTATGGCGACGGCGAAGACGTCGATGCTGTCGGCCGAAGTTTAGACCCAGCGGAGCTTGATGAGGCGGCGGTTCAAGAGGCGATAGATGGTTGGGACGACTCTAACATTGACCCTTCGCTCGAAGATGTTATGGGTTCCAAGCGAGACGGTCACGACAAGGAAGCCGACGAGATTTTAGACGAGGTCAGCGATCTGATCGAAACGCTTGCGTCATACCAGCGCATCCGCAATCTCACGCTGCCAAACTCTCAAAATCGACAGTCCAGCGACCCTGTTACCGGAGACATGCTGGCCACATCCGGCCCGCAGCCGTCTGAAGAGGAGCAGGCGACCTACCAGGTGCTCAAAGCACAGCTGGCGCTCATCATCAAAACCTTGCCGCCATACGCCGTGGCCAAGCTGAACGGCGACCAGCTGGATGATTTGTTGATCAGCACCAAGGTCCAGGTTCAGACCGACCAGTACCGGGGCATCATGGAGGAGGATGATGCTGGTGTGCAAGCCCGCCTGCGAGCTCAGCAGCAAGCCCAGCAGCAAGCCGCGCAGGCCAACGCACGGCCTACTGCGCAGCAGCGCACTCCGAGCATCTCGACGCCGTACGGGACACAGTACCAGGCCTCGAACCAGTACGGGACTCCAACACGACCACCGTCGCATCCTCAGCAATACTATCGCCCCGGGCCGACGCCGAATTTCCAGCAGCAGCCACGGAACATGGCTCTTCCACCCTCGGCGCACCAGCCTCGACCGCAGCCGAACCAATACACCCGTCCCAACGGCTACCCTAACCAGTACGCCACCCAGCTCGCCAAGGCCCAGACTCCGTACGGCCATCAGAGCATGCCCCAGTATGCGAACCAGCAGCGGCCGCAATACGCGCAAATGCAGATGCAGCCGCAGCCACCGGCACGACCGCAGCACCACTCGCCGCAGCAGGGCACCCACAACGCTCGCTACAACTACCCTCAAGGCTATTCTCATCAGCCAGGAACGCCGGGCCACTCCAACTACGGCGCATACACCAACGGTTCAGCGGTGCCCCCTCGCACCATGTCTCCGCAGGTCTCCCAGCCGCGACCTCAGTACAGTCAGTCGCCCAACATGCAACAACAACAGCTGCAGTCAAATCAGCGGTATTCGGCGCCAGGGCAGAGCAACACACCGATGAACAGGTACCCCAGCAACAGCGCAGGCCAGCCCTCGCAGACCCAGAACCCAGGCTTGACTGGGTATCACACTGTCATTCCGGAGGCACAGCAACAACGGATACTGGATCAGGCCAAGGCGCGTGTGGCGGCGCAAGAGAGGTCCACCATGTTTGCCGACAAAATTTCGTCACCTGGAACTCCCGGAATGGGATACGGGACGCCAGGAGACGCTTCCAGATTCGCCGCTGCACGGGCGAACCTAGTACATCAACAGAAACCCCAGACACCCGTTGGTCAGCGACAAGCGGCGAATGGGACGCCGCCGGCGGCAGCATTTGTGCCACCTCAAAGAGTGACTCCAGTTCCTGTGCCCGTGATTCCGGGCTCACAGCCGCCACAGCCGCAGCAGCAGCAGCAGTAAGCTGTCCGGCCATGAGCACGAGGGCGCTGCACTCGGACTGCACAGGCGATCGGCTGGAGGTGCATTACGGACCGTCAAAGTGGAAGATGAAGGATGAAGAGAGCAAGCTTGTGATTGGGAGCATAAAAGAGGATCTCCTCAACCGACCTGCTGGCAGCATGCAGGCCGACGTGGTTGGGCGTAATTGAAGAGTGGGGAGCCCGGGTCGACGTGGTGGTGGCTTTTTCCCCGTCAAGGTGTTGCGAGTGTCCAGCGCAGGACAGAGACGCATCCTTCGTGGTAATAGCGTGGGCGTCTCTCAGGTTGAGTGAGGTTTGCACGGAACGGCTGCGGGCACGGAGACGCCACCACGTTTGACTTGGACTTGGTTGCGGCGCGGCGCGCTCGTATGGCAGGGCGAAGGCGTTGGGGCAGAGGGGCCTGGCCTGATGGCCCGATTTAGAACCCTCGAGACACGGGTTTAGTTTTGTTATATTGTCGTGTACGTTATGAAAGATTATCGGAATATTGGGGGGTTATGGCGCATTCGTGCGCGGTAGGGACTACGCGATCGTCGAGAATAGGCAATAAAAGCGATGTGAAGGCCATACACGACATTTGACTCTCGCAAGCTGATGGGTCCTGTAAATCACGGCCTACGGAGTTCTCGCATGTTTGTTTCCCGTGGGTCTGTACCAGTAACGACGGAAGCGAAAATCCTTGATGTCACCTGGAGCAAGGCGAAAGGTAGGAACTGGTTGTCCTGAAACAGCCGTCTTGGTACTACAGGTCTCTATCAAAGGCTATTTACAACCCCCTGCCGTCTCTTAGAACTCCCTTCCCTGTCGTAGCCCGATATGTCGGCACTATCCGTCGTGGTGGACAAAATGTGTGTATCTTCTCCATGTTTCTCTTCCCATACAAATCATCCTTCATCCTTCATCTAAGCTTACCCCTCAAGGCGTCCACCTCCCTCTGCAGCGCGTCCAGGTCCGCCAGGATATCGACGCCCTGGCCTGCCTCAGAGGTGTCTTGCCCGGCTCCGTCGTAGGCACCTGCTCCGCGCGGGCTCGGCCGCGATGCGTCATCTGCACTTCTCCGCCCTGGCGTTCCTATGCTGCTCGGGCTGCTGCCTCGCTGTCTCCGCGGCGGCGGCGGGGGGATGCCATCGCGTGTCGACCGACCTTCGCCCGAGACACGCCTGCTTTCTCCTGAGACGCGGCGGCTGGCGCCTTCGACGCTGCTTACGCTTGGGGGGCGCCGTACGGAGGGGTTGCGTGCGGGTGGGGGTGGGGGTGGTGAGGACAGCTTGGATATGCCTGCGGGAGGGGTGTCAATGCCCGGCGAAGCAGCGAAGGTATCGAGGATTGCTGGATGGTCGTGGTCGAATTCGGGTTGGTATTTCGACGAGGGCGGAGATTGGGGTATTTGTGATGCTGAGGCACTGAGTGGCGAGGCGGCATGGTTTGCTTGCCGTGGTGCGGTATAGGCTCGTCGAGGGGGTGGAGGTGCCGGAGCTGGGCCGGCCGGCCGCGCACTATCTGGCCGAGAACGAGGTTCATCCGAAGACGTCCGGAGGGGATTCTCATCGCCTCGAGCCCTCGACGACGTTTGTTGTTGATGTTCATCAACGCTCGGGATGGCTGATATTTGGCTCTTGGTGTCTGACCTCGAGTGGCCTCTCCTTGGCGGCGGCGCTGGAGCCGACTTCTTGATGCTGCTACTGCTGCTGCTGCTTAGTTTCGTGGGAGGGGCGCTGTGGAAGTCTGACTCTGCCGACTCCGGCTCTGGGACTTTGCCGGCGGACTCGCGGTCAAATGGCGACTCAGCGTCGTCTGTGCTCCTGCGTATGGGCGAGGGAGGCAGTGGCTTGTTGACATCTTTCGTTGGACCCAAGTTGGGGACGTCGACGTCGTTCAACGACCTGCCGTGCCGGGAGCTCGGAGGCGGTGGTGGGGCCTTTTTTCCCCTTCCCGTCTGCTGCTGGCCGCTGTTCAATTTCGACATGAGGGCGCCGTCGTCATCTACGTCACCATCAATGGCGTCGTTGTCGTCGTCGTCATCGTCGTCGTCTGCTGAAGAATCGGGAGAAGTTGAAGATTCCTCATAGTCGGTCGCGGGGGATTTGGAGCTCGTGGCAGAATCAGCTCCCGCTGACAGATCTTGTGGTGGTGGCAGAGTCTCAGCATCGCTCGCTTTGCCAGTCATGAGCAGCCTTCTGAAGGCATCAACATTCAGTGACTGCCTCGCCGCATTGGCAGCCTTGAGTGCCTCGCCCTCGTTCTTCCGCTGGCTCTCGAGCTCCTTGGAGCTCTCCAGGTCCTGCAGCGTCCGGCTGAATGGGTTCGCAGGCGGCCGTGGCGCCTGTGCGACGCTTCCCTTGAGTGCCGCAGGCGGTGGCGGAGGTGGCGGAGGGGTTGCTATGGCATCCCGATCGCTCTGGCCCGTCGACGCCGCGCCGTTGAACGGATCGCCTTGACGGGCCTCGGGCAGCTCGCCAGTGTAGCCATAGTTGTAGGTGTAGCTGGCACCGGCAGGCGGTGCGGGCCACTCGGGAGAGTCTGGTGATAGCGGCGGCGGCGACATGACGCGGACCTTCTTGACGGGCTTGGGCCTCCTGGGATGATCGGCGTCATAGGCGTCATCGTCGCCTGCGAGCGGGGAGTTGCTGCGGAGGCTGGACTTGGCGGGGGACTGGGCGCGGACCGTGTCGATGGCCTCGAGCGCCTTTTTGCGGAATGGATTTGACGACATGATGGCCTTGGTGTTGAGGGCTCGGGTGGTTCGGAGGTAGCCCTGAGCTTTGGAGCTGGGGTCGGTCACGGCGCGAGGAGACTGGACCGCGAGACCGTCATTTTGCGGCTCATGCCAGGTGCTGCTTTGGCGTGCACAGAAGAAGGCGACGGTCGGGCCAGCAGCGGGAGGCCAGAGTGAGGATGGATGAGGACGTCGTCGACGGCAGGCAGCTATCTCATTCGCTCTCGGAACAATCGGTCCAGGTAACGCTGGCCGGTTGCGTGGAGGGGCCGCGGCGGGCAGCTCCCTTCAGTGCAGGGATCAGGAGCTCTAGCGTGCCGCCACTAGCGAGAGACCGGGCCCTCGACGGCGGGCGCTGGGCGGTCTGCAGGTACCGCCTTAACGGGCAGGGCTGAGGCGCACGGGCCAATGGCCCACGGAGCGTCGACGCGTCCTCCTCGTCACCGTTTACGAGGTGCGAAGCAAGTACTGGCCGTCGACGGCTGCGGCTCATCTTCCAGCGGCGTGAAGGTCTTCATTATATGCGGGCTGATGAGCACAAAACGAATGAGATCAGATCAAGTCGGAGCGTCGTGCCGCTGTAGCCACTGAGCCCTGCTCCTCCGTCCCAAGCTCCCCCGTCTCTTATCTTACCCTATACCCGCACTTACACTGTCTACCTTGAGGTCATTTACAGTACTCACGGCCACTCGCTTGCATGAGATGACGCATGCAATGAGCGTACTCGTACTAGAGAAACACGCATCAAACGCCTCATAATGTATCTCCCTCATTCAGAAAAACTCAACCAAGTTGCATTGCATAGCATTCCAGTCCTACCAACGTCGCAGCACCCACGAGCCCACAATAACTGAATTCACTTCGCAACAGCAAATGAGCCCCGCAGAGCGAAGAGTGAGATTTTGTGATGCCGTCCTCCTCAGGAATGAACCCTCACGTCATTACCGATGTCTCGCTTGTGCCCTACCTGTTTGCCGAGTCTCTCCTTCGCCCGACTGTCCAACCAACACACGTGATACCCCTGAGCCTTGACACGACCGCCTCAGCCCCTCGGCAAATGTAAACAAACCGCCCCAGACCGCGTCGTCGCACAGCCTGCAAACGCACACAAGGATTTCAGGGGCCTGCCAACAGCAAGAGCGAGATTGGAAGGTGTCATTGCATATCATTCCTCTCCCCCCCCCGAAGAGACCAGTGGTATAATTACAGATCGCGCCAAGACTGGCAGTGCCGTGACGTCTTGTGAAGCCCGCGCCCCCAACTCCAAGCAGCCCTCTATTTGCCTTGTCCCCGCGCCGTTGCCACCAAACTCGTCCGTTGGCATCGATCGACAGAGCGTCGTGCAAAGAAACAAAGCAGACAAGATTGCTTCGGCCACGGCGCGCGGCCTTGTCCCCACAGCCGCAGGAGAGTCGGCACATGTAAATGAAAGTCCTGCGCGCGTGCGCGGGTCAAAACAAGTGGAAGACTCATTCCCTAGCGCTCCCGCCACCGCGAACAGCAAAATCCCAGTTTAACCTTGCCTCCAAACTTGCCCATTGTCCAGTAAATTTCGACCCGTAACGCCGTAGACATCGTTAGAAATAAATCACCACACAACGACAAAGAATGCTTTACGCCTTGGCGGCAGCCTTCTTGGGCGCGGCCTTCTTTGGCGCCGCCTTCTTAGTGGCTGTGGGCTTTTGCGCCTTGGCGACACGACCAGACTTCGTCTTGGTCAGGACGGTCTCGGGCTTCTCGGGCTTTACGTGAGTCAGCGTGTGCTCAGTCCATGCGTGTGTAGATGGCAAACGTACCTTGGCGGCAGCAGCCTTCTTGGGGGCTGCGGCCTTCTTGGGTGCAGCAGCCTTCTTGGTGGTTGTGGCCTTCTTAGGCGCGGCGGCCTTCTTGGGAGCAGCCTTCTTGGCGGCAGGCTTCTTGGCGGTAGCACTCTCCTTCTTGGGAGCAGCGGGCTTCTTGGCCTCGACCTTCTTCTTGGCCAGCTTGGTGCCGCCAGAAGGACCCTTGGGCTGGGCGAAGACGCCCTTGTCAACGCCCGCCTTCAAGGCCTTGTTGAAGAGCGAGTCGAACATGTTGTCCGAGGCCACGTTGATCTTGTTGTTGGCCTTGACGTACTTCTTGAGAGACTGACGGCTGCGCGACAGCGTTAGCGACGGTGAGCCGGTAGACGGCGGCAGTGATGGATCTCACCTGGAGCCATTGCGATCCTTGAGCTGTTGGATTGAAACAAGGAGCGTTAGCGAGATGGACACAGGCGAGTGGACGAGTTCCGGCCAGCTTGCGACGCGATAGAGGCAGATCTGCCTTACGCGACGGTGGCCCGAAAACAATGCGCCGGGGGCGTGGGGCGCGTGAAACGTACGTTGACAATGGCATCGATGATCATGTCCTGCGGCGCGTTAGAAAAACGAAGACAAGCCACGAGGACACGAGTCGTGACGGACCTGGTAGCTGGCGTGGGCAGTGCCAGACTTGGCCTTGGAGGCAGCGCCCTCGGTCTTCTTGGGAGGCATGGCGACGGGGTGAGTTTACGGCGTGTAAGCGTGGATGATGCGAAGCTTGGGCGAGAGCCAAGGCGAGGCTTGCTTGGAGGCGTTTGAGCGGATGAGAGGCAGCTTGCGAAATGCGGATGCGGATCGAAGGGAAGCAGAGCAGAGACAAGCAGGACCTCGGGTCGGGCGCGTGGAGGGACGGGGCCTTGTTTATATATCGGGCGGGGGCAGGACCGCAATCAGTACATGCGCCTGCCGTCTGCCGCCGCCGCTGCGCTGGCCTGCGCTGGCCTGCGCTGGCCGTCCTCGCTCGCTCCCTAGCGCGGGCTGTGGAACCCAGGCGCTACCGTTCCCGGCCGGGGCAGCAGCGTGGGTCTCGGCGCTAGTTTCGATGAGACAGCAGCCACACCTCGCTGCCCCGAACGCGTTGCGCTTCATCGCTCCTCGCACACACCCGCCCCCATCCGGCCGGACGGGGCGACCGAGGGCATCAGCCGAACTGCGCTCGTCGATGCGCGAGCGAGGTGGGCGGGACGGGCGCGCACGAGCTCTGCGTGCGCTCCTTGTGCTCACGCCGCTCGCAACGCTCGCAGGTGCTGTGCTGCAGGATGAGCCCGCGCCCGGTATGGGAAGCTCGCCTCGCTCGAGCAGGCCGAGAGCTGTTCTGTTCTGCAACGCCTGCACAGCTTCAGCCACACCTCACGGTAGGTACGGTACGTGCTCGGCACCGCGTGACCATGTCGCTGGTGTTATGGGCCAAAGTAAAAATGGGCGCCATTTGTCCAAAATAATACCTCCCCCGCGACCAAATTTCTGATTGGCCAGCCGCTCCAACATCCTGTCGTCGCCTTCGTACCCTCCCAAGTCTGATCCTCGATGGGTTGAGCTTCGACCGCCCACCCTCTTTGCATCCTGTTCGTTCCCGAGCCCTCTCCTCTTCTCTTCTCGCCTGCCCTCCTTTTCACTTTCCATGAGTCATTTTTTGGTCAGTTGCGGTGCTCATGCCCCCAAACTTCTGCGCTAGATTCGCGTGGCCGCAGGGCCAGATCCATGCATGGGCATTTGGGATGCGATGCCCTTTCGGCCTTCGTCGTCGCTTCGACATGGGCGGCGCCTCGCATGCTCCTTGTCGCATTCCGAATTGCCACCTCGTGCGCACGTCGCGCGCTCATTCATGATGTGCATGTAGTCGGGGTCATCTCCAGCCAGCCATTGATGCTATTTATTACCAGCCACAGCGTGTTCTGGTGCTGTTTATGAGGATGGTGCTGCAAGTCACTGTCGCTGCGTCGTGCCGCCCCGCGCCCCTCATGCGACGCAACCTGAAGCTATCCGCATCGTTTGACCTCTCCAACTTGTTTCGCCCGCAAACACCCCCTTTCAATTCAGAAATTCTATTTTTCCATCGTAAATGATTGACCTCAATTGGTACAGCATATTTGCCAAAAAAATTACCACTCATAACTGCTGTTGACGGCCAGCTATCGCGGCGCAAAGCCATGTCTCGTCTTGCGGCGCTGACGAGATGAATGGTTCACGGAGCTGACCAACTGTCGGCAATGTTGTAACCTGTGATCGCCGCAATTGACTCGCAGTCGGTTGCGAGCTCTGCTACAGTGAGCACTGTAAATGTAACTTATTCAGAGCTCGTTCAAAAAGCGCCGAGGGCTGCTTCCGACCAGATCAACGACTCGTGGCGTCTCACGGTGCAACAATGTAAGGCGCGGCGAAATGACACCATCGCCGGCACCCACTGGAATCAAACAACTCGTTTCCACCACTACATTCTAAGCTCTCCAGCATTTGAATACGTGCCGACGAATGAAGCTTCGTGTATGACGGCCTTCGATTGAGCGTGTTTGCAGCTGTGGGGACTGTCCGTTGCGTTGCCGCTGGACTCTACAGGGTCGGGAGCAAACATCAACGTCAAGGAGCATGTTTCAAGCTCTTGTTATATGCAAGCTGAAATCAAATACATGTCTAAAAAGCAGATTCAGAGTTTGGTTGATATGAGGGCATACCTGATGCCCTGCGGCTTGGGGCCGACGGCACGGAACCCTTCGTCATTGGGAATCGGCTGGTGCTACAAGATAGCATCGACGAAGTATGCACATTGCTGTCGTGTCACTGCCCCAAGAATGGCAAATGGCAAGAAGAAAATAAATACTGCCCCCTTCCGCGCGGTTTATGACCCTAGAAACGATGTCGTCGCTCGTTGGATGCGGACCAGCTGCATGCCCGGCTGAGCATGGCTAATGGGGCATCTCATTGCATGGATGCAGCGCGCCATGCGCACCCAGACAGCAACAAGCTGAAGGCTTTGGCATAAGGCAAAAGGCGAAGGCACATCCACGAGAAAGAATCAAAGCATCGAAGACTGCCATGGGACTCATGCCAAGCTTGCCCTGCCGGCGAGGAATCGAGGTGACCCTTGGTGCGCCGGCAGCCAGTTCACTCGACGACTTACACGCGGCGTCCAGAGTGGGCCCCCCGGCGGTGCAAGTGGGCAACACATGTGAGCCCACACGTGATATTAGCGTCAGCGAATGCACGTGATGCCTCGCTCGAGGCCTCGAGCAGCTGGGTGGTGGCTCGATTGGCCAGCCACTAGGCCTACGGAGCACAGCTAACAAGACCCCTGCCAATGAGGAACCAGGAACAAGCCAGTGCAACGGCGGCAGCAGGCGAGCCAGCCGAAACTCTGCCCATGAAGCAATCCACGTACTAAACTTAGTACATCTCGAAAAGGCCAGCGAGGCACGACCGCCAAACCTCCCGACGTCCCACGCGACGAAGCTCCGCCCGGCCTGCTCAGGCGACTGCAGGACGAGGACCCCATCCCGACTGAACAACAGAGACACGCACGAGGATCATGGGAGCTTTCCTAAGCCCATAATCATCTCGAATTGCATCCTCGCCTCCCGGACCCCTCATCCACCCACGACCTCCTTTTACACGTGCAAGCCCGAGACTGGTCCTTTCCACAGCAACGCCGAACCTTCCCCTCACCCTCCCCTCACCCGTCGACCATGGCCGACTATACCCAGTACCATACCCTCGGCCAGGACGTGGGAAGCGCCCCGAACGATCCCAGCCGACACAATGCTTTCGCTCCTGGCCAGAGCCCGTATCAGCAGCAACAGCCTGCTGGCTACGGCAGTGCGCCGCAGTACGGAGGCCAGCAGCCGCCCATGGGTGGCCTGCCACCCGCAGGTTACGGTGGCTTCACACAGGACCAGGGCTTCCAAGGTGGCCATCCCCAGCAGGCAGACGAAGCCTCCCTCGCTGCACAGATGGGAGGGATGAACCTAGGCGCCCAGGATGGACACGGCACTGTGCGGAAGAAGAAGAAGGACCGCCACGCCTATCACAACGTCGAGCCGACCGGTTCTTCCCAAGCCTTCAACGGCATGCCGCCACCTGGCTCCACGAACAGCCAGTTCATCCCTACCGCTGTTGCCCCTGGCTTTGGTAAACAGTTCGGTGAACAACAAGGCACTCCTCAGATGGCTAGTCCGAATCAATTCTCGGCACCCGCCAGCGGGCCCTTCAGCCCTCCTGGCCCGCTGTCTCCCGCTGAATTTGCTGCTGGCAATGGCTCCGCAGATGCAGCTGCTACGATTGCGCCGGCTGGGCCCTCGAAACTCTCCCTGGACGACATGCCCAGCGTACCCTTGTCGCGAGACTCGGTCCAGGAATACTTTCACAAGAACGTCTATCCGACCTTTGAACGCCACGTTCCTCCTCCCTCGACCGTCTCGTTTGTTGCCTTCGACCAAGGCAACTCCTCGCCCAAATACACACGCCTCACGATGAACAACATCCCTGCCACATCTGACGGTCTGCACGCGACTGGTCTCCCTCTGGGTCTGCTTTTGCAACCATTGGCACCCCTGCAGGCAGGAGAAGCAGAAATCCCCGTCTTGGACTTTGGAGAGGCGGGGCCGCCACGATGCCGCAGATGCCGCGCATACATCAACCCCTTCATGATGTTCCGGTCGGGAGGCAATAAGTTTGTCTGCAACCTCTGTACGCATCCTAACGAGACTCCGCCCGAGTACTTTTGCGCCACCAGCCCGCAGGGCGTGCGAGTGGATCGCGATCAACGACCGGAGCTTCACCGCGGCACAGTCGAATTTGTGGTGCCAAAGGAGTACTGGACAAGGGAGCCGGTGGGCATGCGCTGGCTCTTTGTCATTGATGCGACGCAGGAGTCGTATAACAAAGGTTTCATGGAGACCTTCTGTGACGGTATCCTGGCCGCCCTTTACGGAGGTGAGGATCAGGAGGACGAGAATGGCGGGCCGAAGCGAAGGCTACCAGAAGGGGCCAAGGTCGGATTCATCACATATGATAAGGACATTCACTTCTACAACTTGAACGTGAGTTGCACCCGCTTGAACTGGCTTTCTGTTGAGATATCTGGCTAATTGCGCTGCAGCCCCGTATGGATCAAGCTCAGATGATGATCATGCCTGACCTGGAAGACCCGTTCCTACCGCTGGGCGAGGGTCTCTTCGTCGACCCCTACGAGTCCAAGGCCATGATCACCTCCCTATTGACTCGCCTACCGGACATGTTCTCGGACATCAAGAACCCTGAGCCTGCGTTGCTCGCGACTTTGAACTCGGCTCTGGCGGCCCTGGAAAAGACGGGTGGCAAGATTGTCTGCGCATGCTCTGCCCTGCCGACTTGGGGCCCGGGACGGCTATTCATGCGAGACGACGGCAATCATCCAGGCGGTGAAATGGACAAGAAGCTCTACACGACTGAGCACCCCGGATGGAAGAAGGTTGCAGAGAAGATGGCGGCGGCTGGTGTTGGTGCCGACTTCTTCCTCGCGGCGCCTTCTGGCGGATATCTTGACATTGCCACGATTGGTAAGGACTGTATTTTGGAAGCTGAGGAGGATTGGAATACTGACATTCCGAAACAGGACATGTCGCTGCTACCACCGGAGGCGAAACATTCTACTACCCCAACTTCATTGCTCCTCGAGACGGCCCGAAGCTGTCTGCGGAGGTCGTACACACTGTGACCCGAGAGAGTGGTTTCCAGGCTTTGATGAAGGTCCGCTGCTCCAACGGTCTTCAAGTGGCAGCATACCACGGAAACTTTGTCCAGCACACGTTTGGAGCCGATCTCGAGATTGGCACCATCGACGCGGACAAGGCGCTTGCAGTGTCCTTTAGCTACGACGGAAAGCTCGATGCGAAGCTTGACGCGCACTTCCAGTCTGCTCTTCTCTACACGACAGCTTCGGGCCAGCGGAGAGTACGTTGCTCCAACGTAATCGCAAGCGTTAGCGACACATCAAAGGAAGCGGGCGCCAGAGAGCAGGGCATCCGAGCCTGCATGAAATTCGTCGATCAGGATGCAGTCATCGCCCTGCTGGCCAAGGAAGCCAGCACGAAGCTTGCAACGACATCGAGCAACCTCAAGGATGTACGAAACTGGCTCAGCGAACGGACAATTGACGTAATGTCCTGCTACCGAAAGCATTCGGCTCAGCAACACCCAGCAGGCCAGCTGGTTATGCCCGAGAGACTTAAGGAGTTTTGCATGTACACCCTCGGCCTTCTCAAGTGCCGAGCCTTCAAGGGTGGCATTGAGAACTCGGACAGGAGAGTCCATGAGATGCGCATGGTTCGATCGATGGGCGCCAGGGAGCTGAGCTTGTACCTGTACCCTCGCATCATCCCGATCCACAACCTACAGCCCGAGGAGGGTTTTGCCGACGCCGAAACCGGGCATTTAAAGATGCCCCCAACGGTCCGCGCGTCGTTTGGTCGCGTGGAACCTGGCGGTGTTTACCTGGTGGACAACGGACAGCAGTGCCTGCTGTGGTTCCACGAGCAAACGTCGCCAAATCTGGTCTCGGATCTCTTTGGCGAAGGCAAGGACTCGCTTAAGAGCTTGGACGCGTACACACACACTCTGCCCGTCCTGGAAACGCACCTGAACTGCCAGGTTCGCAACATGATAGAATACCTCAAGACGATGAGGGGATCCAAGGGCTTGACGATACAGCTCGCGAGACGAGGCATCGACGGAGCCGAATACGAGTTTGCGCGGATGCTGGTTGAAGACCGCAACAATGAGGCGCAGAGTTATGTCGATTGGCTGGTTCACGTGCACAAAGGGGTGCAGCTGGAGGTGAGTTTGTCCTGAATTTCTAGCATACGGCCATTGCCTCTTCTTGTCCTCCCCTCATTGCGGACAGACGACTAACTGGGTGTGATGTAGCTGAGCGGTCAACGGAAGAAGGAATCTGAAAGCGAGACGGCGCAGACAATTGCCAACTTTACGGGGCTGAGGCCGGCATACTGGTAAGAGCGAAAGGCGATGATGGGACCATGGCCGTCGTATTCCGCATGCTGCATTGTACAAAGAAAGATAAAGCGAGACGGCGCACTTGCTCGCAGAAAGCCGTCATTTCTCATTTTGACTGGGGGCGGAGGTGACAAGGGAAGCTGGGACGCTGCACACTGTGGGCTCTTGGGTGAGCTGCCTGAGCAAGTAATGGAACAAATAAGAACAAAAGGTTTAATTGCCAACGCCGCGATCATTTGGGACTGTCAGGACATCGCTGCTGTGCTTCATACACAGCCGCGTCTCGCGATGCTGATGTCGTCCGATGCCCGGATTCTCGTGTCGCCTCCGTGCCTGTTATATTTGCCACTACCTTGGCCATCGTAATATATGCTGCCCTGCCTCGTCCCGCTCATCCAACGCGCAGGTGACAAGCCCTCGCCCAGCAACCAAGTATTCAAGCAAGCACAAGGCTCGCCGACCGGACCGAAGGGCCGCCTCCATGCAGCTGGCGGCTCACCAAACCAGCCAAGTCTCCATTTTAGGCGGCTTCCTTGGCGAGCCGGGACGAGATTAGGCACGTCGCCAAGCCAGTCGCGGCAGCGTGCATATGCAGGCGGGCCGGGCTGATGGAAATGCCGTCGATCCGTGGATGACGGCGTATTACCCCTAGACGACGCAGGATGCATGCCTGTTCAGCTGGGGTGGCATCACAGCTCGTGGGGTCCCGGGAAGAGGGTAAGCTTCAGGAGCCGAGAGGCGGGCTGTGACGAGCTATGACGAGTTCAAGCGCGGAACACGACTGCATCCTCGAGCTGGTCAACGTGTTGACAAACCCCTTCCATCCCTGCAATACTACTCTACCACACCACGTCGGCCCCAGACACTCTCCATTACTACCGAATGTGGGTAATGGACGGTCTTGCCGCAACTCTATGACTTGAGAACGCAGAAGTGCCATCTTACAACAACACCCGCAGGAGGCTTGTTGAGTGAGCGCGGCACACCGCAACCAAAGTACCTACCATCCGCCGTGACTCACAAGATACAACCCTAACCCTTGCGCAACCAATGACACCATCTGTCGTGCGAGGAACGCCCGTTGCCACAGGGGGATGGGAAAAAGCAAAAATACAGCAAATGAGCCCTCTAAAGGTCCGGACGAGAGGAAGCGGCAGCCAACGCGATGCTAACACATGGCTGGACTTGCAGATGCGGTGCCTCTCCATGGCAAACTCGCGGCTTTGGCGCTGATTGTGAATCCATTCGCTCGGAGCCACCTTCCTCTTTGCGATGAAGGGAATGTCAGACGAGGGGACATGGCGGGAAAGAGAAGCAGAAGAAGAGAAAATGTTTTCAACACCTCACCCGAGCATCCATATACCACACCCCTTGCACGCCAAATACCAATTTCGGACGGCGACATCGACCGCAAGCGCTTACTCGTAAGTCTCAGTGGCCCCCCTTCATGCCGCACCTCATGACGTGATCATATCCAAGCCATAGCGTGGGTCCGGGACACTGAGCACCCGCTGGATCTCGGAGGGATCAAAGACTTGTTGAAATATCCTCAAGTCGGTGGGCGCGTAGCCTCGGGACGAGGACGAAGAGCTGGATCCAGAAGACTCGCCACGCGACCGCCCTTTGGAGGCCCCTTTCTTGTCCTTCTTGGCTATCTCGTCAAGAATCAGCCGGGCCGTGCTTTGCGAGGGGTCTTCAAACGCGAATATGACATAGATGAATTGGCCGCGAAGATCCGGGTCAAAGAGGAAGACGTCGCGCCAGATCTCTGCAACCTCTTGCGGCGGGTTGCGACAACTGTTGCCGAGTCCAAAGTCGCCGATTACAACTCGGTCATAGTTGTTGTAAAGGCAGATGCGTAGAGCGCCCCGAATCTTCTCCCGCATCATGTCGCGCTCCTCGGAAAAGGAGTACATGGAGCCGTTTTCTTTGAGTTTCGGCCAACGCGTCGGAGGCACAGAAACAATAGGTAAGTCATACCAGCTCTCCAGCCTCTCGTAACGATCGTGGGGACCGCGGCAGATAACCACGGAATCGGACAGAATGCCGCCTGTGGAGGGGATGGGGTAGTTTGAAGGTTCTCCGGTATTGGGCCACGGTGTGCTCAGGGTAGCCGACAAATTGCTCCGTCGGCAGAGCTTCTCCTCATACCCTGAACATCCTGTCTCCCAATCCCCTCCAGGACGACGCTCGTTTGCGGCGCAGATGAAAGGAATCCGTACCCTGGGCCCACCAGCCGCCTCGCTTGCCTGGCTGTCAATGGCGCCTTGAGAAATAGCCGTCATGATGGGATCTTCTGCCACGATAACGAAGTTGGGCGGACGGGTCCCGAGGGTCCGGCGCTGAATGCCCAGTTGAGCCGTGGGCTGCCGGTACAGGACTGAGTATGGGGGGAATGCCTCGGCGTAGTTTGCGTGAACCATGGGTATGAAGTTTCTCTTGGTGTCGGCTGCCACTTCGGACGGCTTCACCCTGCTGGATTTAGATCCTGGAGCCATGTTGAGGGTCGATGTTCAGCAGCCAAGGGTGCAGACGTAGGCTGAGGCGACTCAAAGCTTCCAAGTAAAGGGGTTTGTGAACATGGACTGAGTTGATACATGGACGAGCGGAGCCGACGACGCAGACCTTTTATGCTCGCCGTATCGTCGGTGGTGCTTGGAAAAAGGGAAAGGACTGCTGCTCAGAAGTCTCCCAGCATCGAGGGCCGAGAAGCGAGGTGTAAGGATGTCGATGAGCTGTGTGACCCAATATGTCCAGGATCTGAATCACTTGTTTGGAACAAACTCATCTAGAGGCGAGAGGGTCAAAGGTGAGCGTCGGGAGCAAAGGAGGCGCGTCTGGACTTTAAGCAGACCAAGGCCGCGTCGCTTGACGCGCCGATGCTCGGGAGACGAGCCCCGTCGTTTTGGAGAGACAAGCCAAAGTACAGGGGCGCACGAGGGCATCCGGCACCCAAGATGGCGGGACGGCGAGGGGTCGCACTGGTGCTGAGGGCAGATGTACGAGCAGTGACGGTGACGGGGGGCCAGGCGGGTGTCGACATCTCAGACATGGACGCTCGGCGAGGTTACTGGCCTCGCAGGGTCACGTCGACAGTCGACCGGCCAAGTACACGATGAGGGCCCGGGCACTTGGCGAGCAGGCCCATCATTATTCATGGCGTTGACGGGCCGGAACATTGTTGAGGCATGGTATGCTGCGGACCAGATCTGTGGCACGCCATCTCGCCTTTGTCCAACGTGGTGGCATGCATGGCCCAGCAGGACCCAGGCACGGGAGGCAGACAGGCGCCCTTGTTTGCTGTGGGATGGAGTACCTTACTCGGGCCCCCGGCGAGCCCAGCCAGAGTCACATTGAATTACCGACTCGCGTTGGGACAGCCTGCGGCTGGCACGGAGGGGAGCGAGACGCGGCGCGCGACCCTGGCCGGCCCGTTCGAGCGACGAACTGAGACGCTGCGAGACACCGAGGACCACAGACGACTGCTTGTATGAAGTCATCTCGGCACGGCTGGCATTCGGGCGCAAGATAGGGCTCTAGGGCTGCGAGGTGATGACGTGCCCCAGATGATGGATCCAGCGCAGACGGAGGAGAGGCCAGGGCTGCCATCCAAGGCGCCCCAGGGACCCGGCCGCAGACGAGCCACCGGGAGACGGCATCGTCGTGGGAGCCGAAGACGGCGACGAGGTCCGAACGGAGGCACCTCGCTGCTGGCGAGCGACGCGGTCCACCAAAGACAAGGGAACGTGGATCGTGTCCCGGCTGGGAAGGCCGATTTGCCCAAACAGTCACACAAATCGCTGCAATTACTGGATGCGGCTCCCAGCGGCAGCCCTGCAGGGGGCGCCAAGGGACCAGCTGCAGCGCTAATGCCGACCCGACAGCGCGCCCGCAGCGCCTCAGCGCCCCTTTGGCTTAGTGGACAGGGCAGCCATCGTCGCCGAGCACTCACTGTTCTTAGTAATCCACCTGAGCATCACCACACCTCACTTCACCTCACCTCAAATTTCTCCACTCACTTGTGAGAGTCGCCAGGCTGTGAGATCTCACAACCGAAGCATCACGACGGCTCCAAAAGCACGCAGCTTCCACAAGAAGGCGGATTTGATTCGACCAAATCTCAAACACTTTTTTCCCGGTCCCACGCATATATGCATCGCCAACGCTTTTCATGACGGTCGAGGCGTCGGGCTGCTATATCACGCGCAGTTCATGATGCTACCTGGCATCACGTCCAGAGCCCACAGCTGGCGCCCGGCTTGTCGTCTGCTTCGGCTACCGCGGAGATGCTACTCTGTGCGTATACACGACGACTCCTCTTCGGTAATCAAGAATGTGGCAGACCTGAGAGCCTGGCAACCGGGAACCCATGTCCCTGATGTCGAGGTCTGTGGCTGGGTACGCTCGGTTCGCAAGAGCTCGGGAGTACGATTCATCGACATCACCGACGGCTCCTCGATGAGGCCGGTGCAGGTCGTTGTCGACAAGAGACTGGCCACCGAGTAAGCGACTCTCACCCCATCCTCTACAGCAACATCACGTGGCTAACATTCCCCCAGCATGCGACCAGGGGCTGCAGTTCGTCTGAAGGGAACCTGGTACAACGCGAAGCCCGAGCCAAACGTCGACGGCAGTCAGTACGGTCAATCGTCCGATGGTCAAGACCTGCGAGGCGACTCTGGGCCAGTGTCTCGGTCCAATGGCAGCTCACCCGCCCAGGCAACAGAAACCGCCAGCGCTGCCCAAACCACCTATGAGCTGCAGGTCAGCGACGTCGAGGTCTTGGGATCATCTGATCCACAGGTATGACCGTCGCAACTCGCGCCTCTATTTGCATCTCGTGCTATTCTAACTCGTCTCTACCAAGACGTATCCCATTCAGAACAAGTATCAGACACCAGAGAGCTTGCGCACCATATCTCATCTTCGTCCACGAACGCCTTTGAACTCGACCCTACTCCGTCTACGCTCCGACGCGACGGCTCTATTGACTCAATTCTTCTTCCAGCAAAAGTTCCAGCAAACGCACCCACCAATCATCACCTCGTCAGATTGCGAGGGTGCCGGCGAGGCCTTCGCGGTCAAGGCTGGCGGCCCTACTGAGTTCTTCAAAGACCCCAAGTATCTGACTGTCTCAAGTCAGCTTCACCTCGAGGCCCTGGCTCAGGCGCTCGGCAACGTGTGGACTCTTTCGCCTACCTTTCGTGCCGAGCAAAGTGATACCTCCCGACACCTGAGCGAGTTCTACATGCTTGAGGCGGAAATGAGCTTTGTTCGGGACATGGACCAGATCATGGACCTGGTCCAGAGAATGGTGAAGTCGCTGGCCCAGGGACTGAAGCATCTGAACGCCGCCAACGAACTCGACAAGAACAGGCTAGATTCTCGTGACCCAGCAGAACGTCTGGCGTTTGCGGATCTCGTGGACCAGAAGGAACTTCAGCGACGGTGGAGAGGCCTCCTCGTCCCAGGCAGATGGCCAAGAATGACCTACACGGAAGCTATAGAGAAACTGCAACCTGTGGCTGCCAAGTTCGAGCACAAGCCAGTCTGGGGCGGAGGCCTTCAGTCTGAGCACGAGAGGTACTTGGCCGAGAAGGTTGGGTACGACGAGGCCAACGATGCTTATATGCCTGTCTTCATCACACAATATCCACGAGAGATCAAAGCTTTCTACATGCTCCGGTCAGCTTCATCTCCGGCTCAGGGAGAGACGGTTGACTGTTTTGATCTCTTGGTACCGAGCCTGGGGGAGCTCGCCGGCGGGTCCATGCGCGAGCACAGACTACCAGAGCTGGAAGACAACATGAGGCTGCACGGCTTGGAGGTTCCGAAACGTCGGGCGAGCAACGACATGACTTGGTATCTGGACTTGAGGCGCTGGGGTTCTCCCCCCCACGGTGGGTTCGGGCTCGGCTTCGACCGGTTACTGAGTTACCTGACTGGCGTACCCAACGTTCGCGACGTGGTTCCCTTCCCTCGACATTACGAGCGGTGCGACTGTTAGCCGGAGTCGCACGACATGAGGCAACCCACGGCATCCCCGTCAGCTAGCCAAAAATCGACCCGACGTTTCGGGTAACTAAAATATGGCGCCGATGCTGTGTTCGCCAACGCCTACTTACCTCGGTCAACACATTCGAGACAGGGTTGTACGTTGGCCCAGCGATAGAAGCCTGGGTGCTTCGCCGATAGCGGATGCGACGTGAGACGCCTTGATGTGGTGCACAGCATGTGCCCTAACGGGGCTTCGCAGATGCCACATTTGTAAGACGTGAGGCGGCCACATCATCCAGCCCTTCAAAGAGACTTGCATCTGGCATTGATGCAAGCAAAACGCTGTGCTGCTCGCAGGATCTTCATTTACTGACCGTAAACAATTTGCGAGACGGATCTCTCAGTGGTCGGAAGAAGAGATTCTTGGCAGCTCTCGGACTAAATAGGGCCAGGTCATTCTAGCAAGCATTGTCAAGACAGGACATCGTTGTTTCGCTGTTGTCGATTGACATGGCGTGTTTGTACGATAAATATTACCGATTAGACGCCAATTACCATCCTATAGAAATGTATCAATAATATACAAGCATCGCTCAGCTCTACCGACACCGAGGCGCAGCTCCGACTCTGTTGCCTGTTGCTTGCGAATGTTCCGCGGACAGTAAGGGTAGTCCTCGTCAATGTGAGCGATGCTGCAATAGCACGAATCTCGGGCGCCATGCCAACCGATTCCGGCACGAGAACAACGAGAGAGCATCACTGCGAGTGGCGACCAAATGATCAGACAGTCGCCATGCGCCAGAAGTCTCCCTTCCCAACACCCGACGATCGATATTGCACACTTTCTGCCGCGGCCGAGCACCGTCGAGAGGGATTGGGCAGATACGCTATGCTGCAATCCAAACGATTCACTTGCATTGGGACATCCGAAGTTGTGAAGGAGATGTCAGATGAGGAAAAGGACTGTTTTCAGGCAAGGCTTGAAGGGGTTAAGAGGGGGGGGGGGGGGGGGGGGGGGGGGGG
>JALHBW010000067.1:117972-306336 GCA_024339985.1 Tolypocladium endophyticum
ACACACAAAGCGATGCAAATCTTGACTTGCATCTTTTAAGGTACCTGCAATGGGGTTAAACCGGATGTTTCCTATATAGATGTGGGTGAGATGTTGCGATGACAGCTTGTCACCATGTGGGGGGGATAGGGAGAGAGGTAGGATCATGAGTGCGCTGATGAAGCGATGTAGCTCGAAAGTGAGCTACAATGGATGGTGGGGGCAACGATTTTGGATCCAAGGATGACAATGGGATGGATTGATGAACATGGAACGAACGTCCTCTGGAACCCAGCCTCAGGCCGTCCTGCAGTCAGCCGACTCTCAGCCGTTCCAGGCAACCATGCTGCACGTAATTCTTTTCAAACCTTTCAACTCACACCAACACTGGTCGCAACCGCAAGGCAAGGCACGCATCATGGCACCGCACAGTCCCGCAGCGCCCAACTCACCACGCCAGTCTCGGGTAGTCGGCGCTTTGCTGGGCGTCCACGCCGGTGATTCCCTCGGCGCCACACTCGAGTTCCAGTCGCACGCCGCCATCGCCTCCCGGTATCCCAACGGCCTCCGCGAGATCGTTGGCGGCGGCGCCTTTTCTTGGCCGGCGGGCCATGCCACCGACGACTCGGACATGACCCGCGGGGTGCTCCTCGCGTACCGGGACATCAAGCCGTCGGAGGACATAGCCCGTCTTGCGGCGGACAACTTCCTCAAGTGGCTGCATGGTGACTGGCCGGACCGGACGCCCGGGTCGTCGCCGGAGGACATTGGCTTTGCGACGGAGAGGGGGCTGAAGCTGTACCGCAAATCTGGCGATCCTGATGGGGCGGGTGCGGGCGAGGGGAATGCAGGCAATGGAAGCCTGATGCGATGTCTTCCGACAGGGCTCTTCCAGCCAGACGGCGAGAAGCTGATACAGGAGAGCCTACGGATAAGCAGCATCACCCATAACGACAGCAGATGCACCGTCTCATGCGCTGCGTACAACACCATCGTTGCCGAGCTCGTTCACGGGAGACGCCCCGACGACGCCGTCAGGGCAGGCGAAGCGACCGCCACGCGGCTCGAGAACGGCCCCGCCGGTCCCGTTCACGCCGCCATCTCACTAGGCCGACGAGTCCGGGTCGCTGACATGGCCCAGCACGGCCCGCCGCCGGAGATGGAGGGCCGGTGCAGCGGGTACGTGCTCGAGACGCTGGCGGTCGCAGTCGCAGCGGTGCTCGACGAACGTAGCCTCGAGGACGTGCTGGTGGACGTGGTGCGCATCGGCAATGACACGGACACGAACGGTGCGGTCGCGGGCGGCCTTCTCGGGGCGCGAGACGGCGAGGATGCCATCCCGGCAAGGTGGAGGGAGAAGCTACAGTTTGGGCACGAGTTCAGGGAGATTGCGTTGGCACTGACGCCCGAGTAGACGCGTATAAGCGGCGCCGGCACATCATTCTTCACCAGCTTCGCTCACCTCGACAGCGGCTCGAAGATGAAATCGATATGCTGCCGATTCTATCGATACTCGAATTATTTTATTCGTTTATATTTTTGACGAAAAGAACCTCGCATTACCACTTGACCATTTTCGCTTGCTGTTGCTCTCGTTGTTGCTCTTGCTGCTGCTCAAATGCACGATGTAGGGTGCGAATGAATGTCATCTGTAGGCAAGCGCTGTTCCAGTGTCCGGTTGCCAGATTGGGCAGCGAACCCCTCGGCCGAGGCGGCGCCTCATTGGCTTGGCACCGCAGACACTTGGCGAGGCCGGAGGCGCTGCGCGTCTCCACTAAAAACTTCCCAGCAGCCTCGAAAAACTTCACAAGAATAGATGCCGGATTGAAGCATCCCGACCAACCTGCCACACCCCCCATCAACGCCGCTGACCGTCGCGCGCTGCAGCCATGGCCGGCGTCTCTGAGAAAGCGAGGTTCTACCTCGAGCGATCCGTCCCGCAACTGAGGGAGTGGGAAGACAAGGAGATCTTCTCCAAGGTGCGTCCCCGTTCGCCGTCTCCCCCACCTACCGCGCTGACAGACGTCCACAGGAGGAGATCCGGACCATCGTCAAGAAACGCAACGACCACGAGCACAGGGTCTTGTCGCCCGGGAACAAGCCCTCCGAGTGGTCCTCCTACGCCAAGTGGGAGCAGTCCCTCGAGGCCCTCAAAAGCAAGCGCTGCAAACGACTGAAAATCCGCCACCTCAACTCGGCGCACGCCGGTCAGGGCCGCGTTCTCGCAATCTACGAGCGGTCTGTCAACAGGCATCCCGCGAGCGGCGAGCTGTGGCGCGAGTACCTCGCCTACACAGCCAGCGTCAAGGCCGCCAAGCGCTGGCGCAAGACCATGACCAACGCCCTCCGCATGACGCCCACCGATCCAGAGCTCTGGGTCATGGCCGGCCGGCGGTCCGCCCGCAACGGCGACATGGCAGCGGCGCGAGGATTCTTCATGCGAGGCTGCCGCTTCTGCACCAAGAACCCTGGGCTTTGGATCGAATATGCCAAGTGCGAGATGGAGTGGCTGGAGAAGGTGGACAGGCGAAAAGCCAAGCCAGGCAAGGATGCGCTGCGGCCCGACAAAGTCGAGGATGACGATGAGCTTCGGATCGACGATAGCGATGAAGATGATGGCGAGGATGGCGGCGACGGGCTGCCGGAACCATCCAAAGCTCAAGCCAAGGTCATCGACAACAAAGCTTCTGAACAACTCAAGTCCAACCCCGCCATGGACGGGGCCATACCAATTGCCATTTTCGACATATCGCGGAAGCAATCCTTTTTCAAGCCAGAAGTTGCAGAGGCATTTTTCGTCATGCTCGCAGCTTTCCGCGAAGTTTCCGTGCAGCCCAAGGTGTCCCAGCACGTGCTGGACACTCTCGATGAGCAATTCGCGGATCATCCCTCGACTGGCAACTGCCACGTTCGACAACCCATCTTGGGGCTCAGCCCTTACACTGCCGAATTCCCCAAGAATCTGCGAGACGTCCTAGGCCGTTTGACCGAGAGGCTGGAGTCGACCTCTGACAGGCCAGAGCTGGAGCGCAAAACGATCGCGTGGATTGATGAGTATCTGGAGTTGGGCGACCTGGATGAGGGTATTCGAGCGGTTTTGGAGCACACAAAGAGTAAAGTGGCTATGTCATGACATGACATGTACTCCGTAGATAGTCGTATAATGTGGAGATCGCACCAGATTGCTGGGTGCTGGGCTTCTACCCTCCAATTTTGCAGATGACCATCGTCAAGGATCTAATGTCAGCTCCCGCAACGCTTCTGCCAATTGTGTTGCAGTCTGTCAAACAGAACAGCGAGGGCGCCAGGGCCGTGAACTGTACGAAATATGTCCACGCCTTGGAGAGCACGAACTCATGCCTCTGTAGAGACACTTCAATGAAAGTTGGTATAGGTATGGCTACCATACCTAACTCTTAGAGCGGCACGACGCTGCTTCAGGCCGGATAGTCCACGGGAAGGTTGAATAAAACCCCACACCACCAACTTGACATGCGGGCCTCACGGGGCTAATTGGATCGAAGCAGCTGGGGCATTTTGGAGCTGCACGCCTCAGCGAACTGCCAAAGACGTCGAATAACCCCAGCACAGGCGGACCACGATCCAATCAGGGAAAGGCCGCGACAGGCCGTCAGATCAGCACGCCTGACAATGGGCCGGTGCACGCTGAGACGCCAATTATTCATTGGGAAGAAGCTGGACGAGCATCCAACAAGGACGGACAACAAAGGCCGTGTGCGGGTCCTGTATGTAATGTTTTGACACCGATTCGAGGAGCCAACGGCCTCGGCATCCAATGGGGGGTTCTGCGAAATCGCCATGGATGCTGAGGAACGCGCGGAGGAGCCCTTGTTCTGGCGAACGCTGGGGCTTAGTGACGCGCGGAAAGGTACGTAGTGCATCTCGGCACCAGATCGCTTCGCCATCAGAGGCAAATGGATGTACGAACGAACTGGGATCAGTTGGCGCTTCGAACTTGCGCCATGTTTTGGGAGAATAGGCGACCCGGCGCCGTGAGACAGATCTGCAGCTGCTCTAAGTAAGTCGTGCAGCAGCGCCCTGCCGCGGCCAGCACAGCATCCAGCGTCCCAGCGACGGACCTGCCCGCTCATGAGTTCATAATTACGGTTGGGACGAGATTGTCTGGCTCAAGCTCATTCCATTAGGGCCACCTGAGCACACTCGTGAAGGTTTTTTCATCTCCACGCATCGACGCAGCACAGAGGCGTATACGACTAATGACTGGCATCGCCACTGGCCGGCTCCATGTGGGGTGCAAGGGGACCAAGAGGATAGAAGCGACAAGGAGATTGCCGGGATGCCGGGTTGGACAGACGATTCGGGGAGCGATGCAATGAAGAGCTCGGTCGGCGCTCTTCCATCGCTATTTGCGGGGAGAGCCTGGTGCACGGTGACGAAGCCGGAGTAGGTAGAGGAGGGAACAGCCGCAACGCCTCTGGTCGGGGCACGCCCGTCTTATCTTTGTGCTGCAGCTGCTATTGCCAGGCCTGGAACCTAGTCGCGAAACACATCCATCACGAGCTCGTAAACGGCCGAGCGGCCCGTCCTGTCACAGGAGGCACATGGGCTGGGGTTAGGCTGCCAAGTGTGAGCAAGCGTGGCAGTTGGGCGGCGGCTCTGGCGTTGCTGCTCCTTGCTTGGTCTGGGCTGTGGGGAGGCCTGAGGGAGCGAGAGCGGTGCTTCGCGATGGTGGGCGGCTGGCGGCACGCATTCAATCGGCGAGCCGGCTCTCGTTCCACATCCTTTATTCCCAGGAACCCGACGGACTGCGAAACGGAAGAGAGGAAGGGACAAAACCAACGTTGTGACCATTCCATATGCCGCGCAGCGTGGTGGGCATGGCGGCGGAGAGCCCGAAATTTTCGTGGCCATGGAGGCAGGAGGTGAGCTCACGCAGTCGTGGACGGGCACAGGGCCAGGCACGGCCAGTCAGTCGCTCACATAACTGACCCCCTTCCCCCCCTTCCTTCTCGCCTCCCATTTTCCTCCCATTTAAACACTCTTGTGCTCCCGATCCCTCCTCTCTCCTCTCCCAATCCCACGGAACCAACTCGTTTGGCGCTGTACCTCGTTGCGTTGTGCTGCGCGCGACCATCAGCTCAGGACTTACATGGCCGCTACTCGAACTGCGAGCACCTCTGGCCCTCCCGAGGACTGTTAGTGGCTGGAGTCGCAGCGCCGATGCTGACCAGCGAGCTGGCCCTCGGCGCAACAGCAAATGTCGGCACCACGGGCTGAGGAAATCGCACGAAATGCGTCTCTGACGCATTTGGGGCGACAGCGAGCGCCGAAACGACTCCCAAAGGAGCGCCGACGCGGCCGTGGTGGCAGCAATGGGCAGAGACTCGACAAACATGGTTTTGGCCACGCGGGTGTGCGTGGGCAGGGGTCGCCTCCATCCGGCATACTATTGTGGAGAGGGGCATCAAACGGCGTCACCAGCGACCCTAGGACGGACCCCATTTCGACCTGTGTCCAGCCGCCTGCCCCAAAGGATGCATGGAAAAGCAGCCCGCTGGCGCCCGCGATCTGACAATTCCCCGGCCAGAGCCTGCCCTCTTGACACAGGCCACGTCGTTCCCACCGATGCGCCGGCCGCAAGCTTCGCGCCATGATTTTGCCATTGCCCGGCAGGTGGGATCTGCCGCCGGGAAAGACAAATTGGCGGAGCTGGGTGTGGCGTGAGATGGCCCGGAGAATCGAGTTGGTGGGAGCCCCAGCCGCCCTGTCGCTGTGGTGGAGCCGCTGTGGGCGCCATTCTGCAACCATGCATGCGGACGCGGTCTCAAGCACGAACCCAATGGAAGCCTTGTTGGAGGAAGGGGGCCAGCCGAAGCAGGCATGCGCTGCTGGAACAGTCCGTCGACGATGACTTGGAATGCTCGTCAACGAGTCTTCAGACAGGCAAGGCGCGGCATTGCTTGGAAACGACCGGCGTTGCCCGTTCGCAGCAAGCCCCGGCAGTCCCAAATCCTTGCATTTGCGGGTATATTCACCACGGACCTGGAACGATATCGGAAACCGCGCCGGCGGTGCCCTGCCATCCGGCTCTCTTGTTCACCTCACGACGAAAAAAGGGGTAAAAATCGTGCAGCTGCACGCTGCGGCCATTCTTCTGCCCGGAGAGCGTTTTGCTGCCGCTGAGGTTGGGGATTGCGAATACACGGCACCTCAAGCCGCCGCGCGTGTCGGAGGCGAGCCAAACGCCTCAAGCCATTGCAGAATCCGTCAGTGCCTCACGTATACTGGTCATGAGGATCGCCAAAGACGGTGTCGAGGAAGTGTACATGCAAGTGCATGTCCAAGTGTTTGATGTTGTTCGATGGGTAGGGTCCATTCACCCTCTTGCAAGCAGCCTGCAGCCAGATAGCCTGCGACTCGCAAGCACGGCTGGCGTCGACCTGCGCTCGATCCATTACCAAGATGGTATTGGAACAAGGCAGGAGGGATGCGAAATTCTCCCCGAGGCTCGGCCCAGCTGTCCAGCGAGGTTCATCGACCGTCATCCATGACCCTGTTCGACATGCCGCTACAACGCCTACTGCGTCGTGTACATGGCTGCCATGCTGCACCGTCGTTAAGAGCTCGCTGCGCAGATAGGAGAACTTGTCTGGCCCTCGCGCTCCATAAGGGCAACTAAACGTCAGCTGCTCGCAACAACCGGGCGCGCAACTCTCTTTGTCGGGCTCTTGCTTGCCTGGCTATGAGGACAGTCCTATCCTGTCGAGACTGATTGGCTGATGATACTGGTGTACTTGGATCTGGTAGGATTCCACACCTGCCGGTGCACGCGGGCCTTAACAATAGCACGCTGTCCTCTATCATGGCACTAACACTGGCTGCTAATTGGCTGCAGCTGATCTGGGTTTGGGGCTCTTCCTTGGCGTCAAGCCGGATATAGCTAGCGCGGCTCGAGCGGAGGGCAGGCGAGGAGCGGCGGCCAATTCAGCGGTGCCATCGAGGCGCCAGCTGAAACCAACGAGCTGTCCAGCCACGCGCGCGGTCGCCGTCCTCCACCCTCACGCGGCCTTAGGTAAGACCAGGCGTCGCTATTCACTCACTCTACTCGTACCTCGCTTCCACGCACCGCACCGCAATCGCCGCACCCGCACCCGCACCCGTTCAGCGCCGTACCCCTGGCCGCAGACCAGAGAGTTATATCTGGCTCGGGCATCACGAGGCGATCCGCGACCCCCTCCGCTAGCTCGGGTGTTGAGGCGGCCTGGGAAACGCCGCCGGCCGGTACGAAATTTTCTCCCTCCGTCCCGCCGCCGTTGCTGCTGCGCCCGCGGGTCTGCGCTGCGCTGTTGCGAGCTGCCACTCGAATCACGGGCTGCGCACGCTCCACCACTCGCTGGCTCTCTGCTCCCTTCTGTCGCTGCGGCTGCGCGATCTAGGCTTTTGCGCTGCCTGCTCGTCGCAGGCGCCGTCAATTGCCCTGCACATCCAGTCCCGGTCTGTTTGTCGCGGAGGTGTCCCTTCGCTGCCCGCCCCCCACGGCTGGTGCCGTAGCAATACCAGGTACGTCGCTTTTGCTGTGTCTTGCGCGCCCCCTCAGGTACCCTCCCTCTGCGCGCCCACTCCACTGTGCTGCTTCCCTCCAGGGGCTGGGTCTGATCGCTCAGGTCGCTGCGTCGCCGCCCGCGGCGCTGGCCACTGCGCTGCCCACCAAACCCCTAGGCGGGTAACACTGCTGGCTCCCCCCGTCTGCCCATTTTCCCACCCAGACACACGACGCACACACGCACACCACACTCCTCCGCCAACCCGCGACGCGACTCGGCCTCGTCTGTCTGTCCATCACCACTCTCCGTGCCGTGTCACGGCCCCATCTCCCTGCCATCCCTGCGGCCTTCAATGAGACGTCGGCCGCGTTCCTGCTGATTGCTGACGCCGTCGTGCACAGCCTGTCGGGCTCGTCGCCATGAGCGCCTGGATGAACGACGCCGTCCCCAACCACAATGGCAACGGCTTCCCGCAAATGAACGACCCCAACGCCGGTGCCATGATGGATCCCTCCGCCTTCATGGGCAACCCGTCCCAGTTCAACCCTAACAACCAGTTTTCGTCGCAGCAGATGGCTGGCATGCAGAATGGCCCCATGCGCCACGCCTCGCCCTCCGCCGCCTTCCAGAGTCAGAATCCGAACCAGCAGCAAGCCCCCAACCCTGTCTACCAGACCAACTCGGTGATTCCATCAAAACGGCCCCGACCGCGCGAAGACAGCATTACCGGCTCCCCGAGACAGAATCCCGGAATGCAGCCGCCGTCGCGCTCCGAAACGCCACAGCAACAAACCTTTCTCGGCTTCCAGCCCGGGCAGAATCCCGGTCAGTTCCCTCATCTTCAGCCTAATGGCTCCGCGAACGCGAGCCCGTCGCCCATCATGGGCAACCAGATGCGACCCGGCAGCGTGCCCCAGAGGGTAGCGACGGCGTCGCCTCACCCCTTCTCGCCTGGTGCTCAGCAGTTTGGCGGCGCATCGCAGACGTCGCCCATACCATCCGAGCATGGTACTCCTCAGCCGAACGCGTACATGCAAAACATGCCTCCCGGATACAATCCTGCATTCGCGCCCTCGCCGTCGAACCCTCGTCCTTCGCCCAACCCGAACGCGATGGCTGGCGGCCAGATGATGCCGCAACAGATGGGCCAGATGGCTCCGCACATGGGTCAGATGCCACCCAATATGTACCAACAGATGCAACAGCAGATGCAGCAACAGCAGCAGCAGCAGCAGCAACATGCGCAGCAGCAGGGCCAACCGGAACACCAGGGACAGCCTCAACAGCAGCACCAACGACCGCAAAGCATGTCAGACCAACAAAAGATGGCGGCGTACCAGATGCGCCTTCAGCAGCAGCTTCAGGGCAACATGCAGGCGCAAATGCAAGCTCAGGGCATGGGACGGGGAATGATGCCGAAGCAGCAGGTACCGGGCATGCCAAATGGTGGCCAAATGCCCCAAGGCGGCATGCGACCGCAGCCTCGACCGATGGCCAACATAAACCCTGAGCACTTCATGAAGAACCTCGCGGCTTTGATGAATGCCAGAGGCTTGCCGCTGGATCAGAATCCGATTGTCGGCGATCGGCCAGTCCATCTTGTCATGCTGTTCCAAGTCGTGCAGTCCAGAGGAGGCTACAAAGCGGTGACGGCGGCAAATGGATGGACACCTATCGCCCAAGCTCTGGGGCTTCCTGTGCAGATTCCGACCGTTGCCCCGATGTTGAAGCAAGTGTATGAGCGTAACTTGCAAAAGTTCGAGGAGGTCTGGATGGCACAGCAGAAGCAGAGGTTAATGCAGCAGAACGCGCAGATGGCGAACCAAGGCACGCCGCAGAAGCAGCCGCAAGCGGGACCGCAGATGAACCAAGGACAGGCGCAGCCTGGCCAGCCGACCCATGTACAACAACAGATGGCTGTGAAGCCTGGTCAACCTCCCGTTAATGGGTTCTCGACACCGCAGCCACAACAACAACCAGTCACTGTTCCTGGTCACAATAGGAACAGCCTTTCCCGCGGAATGGATCCCTCTGCGACGAACGAATTTTCGATGCCGTCCCCCGCACACCAGCGTCCGGGTAGCATATCCATGAACCAGGGCGATGGTCGACAAGCCGCTCCACACGTTGCCACCGCAGCTGAGCAAACGATGCCACAAATGCAACCAAAGTCGGACGAATATGAGCCTTGCGCGCGAGAACTCTCGACGTACGGGGGAATTGACCTCCACGCTGCGAACCTGCTAGGTGCCGAACTGGACCGATGGGAGCCATCCGCTCCGACGGTGAATGATCTTGGCAATATCGATATCCATGCCCTGACGCGCAGTCTTCAAAGCGGTATCCATGGCGAAGTCCGGCTTGCGCTGGATACACTGGCCATGGTATCCGCATCCCCTGGCCAAATGCATTTCCTGCAGCTGAGGTATTGCGACGACTTGGTGGATGCTCTTGTTGACTGCGCGGAGGAACAGCTTGACTTGCTGGCCGAGCACACTGTGGAGGTCTGCGACGAAATTCTGCTGAACTCGTACGAAGATGTTGTTCGAGCGTGCCGACTGGAACGATGGGCAATCAAAGAAACACCCACCTTTGGCACCACCGAGTACCAACTTGATCGCGCCGTGGACAGGCTGATCTGCATTACGACTATTCTGCGCAACATGTCTTTCCCCGGCGAGCAGAACGACAACCATCACTTTCTGGCTGACGAATCGGTCATCAAGATGCTCTGTGTCGTGATCAGGTATCTTGGGACGCGTACCATGCTGCTGCGTACGCACAGCAACACGCTGGACTTCATGAAGGATACTGTGGTACTGCTCTCCAATGTTGCTGGAGTGGCAGAATTGCCGGGACGGGAGCAGGCACTATGTCTGCTGCAGTTTTTGCTGTCCTTTGCTCCAACCCCGGGCCCCGCGATGTCCAACGACATCCTCTTCTTCCCGCCTTACGAACCAAGCCTTCATTCCTACACGCCCCACGCAGTCGACGCGCTGGCTAAGCTCCTTGCCCGAGACGAGCCGAACAGGGGCTTCTACAAGACTCTTTTCGCAGTTGACGCTAACGGCCCCGGGGCCTGGGAGTTGCTCACTCGCACATTCGCCCTGGCGATATCGCCAATCCCGGACAAGTCCAAGGAACAGAGCAGGGCGGTAACGCTCCCTTCACTCATCGAAACTCGAAAACCGTTCCTGATGCAGGGTTTACTTGCTGCGGAAATCCTCGCGTCTCTTGCGCCTGGGCCAGAGTCGGGCCTGGCCAGGAGTTGGCTCTCCTCGGGCAGCCACCTTTCGCAGAATCTCTTCCGGCTCGTACAGGAACTGAGCTTGATGTACGAGCGGCCGCAGATGATCAGAGGTGGAAGCCGAGCGCCTCCTCGAAAGGACCCGGAATTCGTCTATATCGTGGTGGTTGCCGTTGCTGTCCTCAAGAGACTTGTGGAGAAAGCAAGGGACCCGAATAGCCCGACGTCGGCGGTTCCCGCGGACTTGCTACCACGGACGCAGATGCTCATGGATGCCTTAACAATGCAATCTCCTGAATGGACAAAAGAAGGCATGCTGCCGCAGCTGACGGCAATCTTCAACAATTTGTAAGATGACTGGCACCGTGGAAAGCAACGGCAATTGGCGCCAATGAGTTTTTTTTTTGCCTGGGGCGGTACTTTGTTCGGGATATCGAACCGCGACAAAATCGAAGCGGGGACCAGCGCCGTTCCGCTCATCCTCTTCTTTCCCCTTTTCGTTTTGGATTATGGCACAGCAGATGACGGCGCATAGCTAGATTTATACCGAGAATGTTACTCGGTTTTTGGAGAGATGGATATGGTGAAAGGATTCCGTGGCGCAAGTGCAGATGTATATATGGTGCAGGAATGTGAGATATACTGATACCACGAATAATGCTTGGCTCTGAGATCATTGTCTAATTGTACATTGGGTGGTCGTCAATATGATACCGCTATACTATACATAAGAGCGCGTCTGGCTCGTGAAATGATCCCTACTGATTGTCGCTTGCCCAATGCAGTGATGCATGGACTTAAAACCCTCGCTGGAGTAGCCAGCCCTTTGCTTCGTCGAATAATTTGCCCTATGTTTATGTGAGCCGGGCCGTCGCGCTTGGAGACGGGGTTTGCTGGGGAGTACCTTCAGCTCTATATGTTGAGTAGTTGGATTGATCCGTATGTCATCCCGCCCAATGCGAAGAGACTCGGCTATATCTTCCAGCATCTTCCTCCGATCACCGTCAATCTTCTTGATCAGGATGACTTGTCGATTGCCGCCGGACATCCACCGCCGGTATACAGGTAGCTGCGTGGACGGTGTGCGGCGAACGATGTACGGCAGGCTGGCCAGCTCTTCGGGGGATTTTGATGGCGGAGGAACTGGTGGCTGGCTGTGCTGGCTAGATTTGGGGGTTTGCTGGACAGCTTGTGAGAATCGAGCGGCGGGAAGGATCGGGAGGCGCGAGGAGAAGATGTTGAGGCTGAGTCTAGGAGCGGTCGAGTAAAGAACACTCGTGCGCCGTTGAAAGAGCGCTCGAGGGAGGAATTGATTCATCGCGAGGGCGAGGCTTGCCAGCACGCAGAGGAGCTTTCTTGGTAGAGTAGCGCCAGGAAGCTTTCTGTCGTTTTGGAGGGCGATCGGTTCCGAGAGCAAAGGGATCGACGAAAAACAACGATATGGGCCGGAATCTTGTGAAAAATAAGAAAAACACTGCGAAGTCGCTCCAAGGGTCACCACTTTCTCCTGGCGCGCGCCGGTAGGCCCCTTCAAGTCGAAGCTCTTCAGAAATTCTCCAGATCACATGACACGCCGGCGCCAAATGCCGGCAAATCCCCGGCGCATTGCCAAACCCCCACACCACTTCGCGTATTGGCGAAATTCACCAAAAATCTGCCCCTCCATTCACGACCGCTGCTGGTTTGCGTTGCGACTTGACACCTTTGCGACGAGCGAAAAGACGCTGGCAGACCGCTCGACGAAAGTGCCTCCTTCCTTCGAGCATACGCCGCCACTCGATACGAAACTTGCCCCGCGCGATACACCGCTCACTATGGAGGAAGTTCTCAAGGCCGTCTCGGCCGATGGCTCGTCGATCATGCCCCAGGTGGCACAGCACCTGAGCAGGCACCTGCTGTTCCCCTTGATCCAGTTCGAGGGCGACAAGGCTGAGGAGAAGGGCGATGACGAAAAGGCGAAGAAGATCCTCTCTGGCAAGATCAAGCTGCTTGAGGACACCAACATGACCGATTACGTGGCGACGCTGTACTGCGACCTCCACGGCGTCGCTGACCCCCCGGCCGAGTATACCAAGAAGCGACAAGAGGTTCTGGCGCAGCTGGAGAAGTACGAGCAGGCGACGGCGAAGATTGCCGACCTCCTGACGCAGGACGACGTTGTCAACGGGCTGCGGAGCGACAAGGTTGCCAACTTGGAGTTCCTGAAGAACTCGCATGGGGTAAGTGGGGCGCAGAGGGAGTCGAATGCTGCACACGGCTCCGGTATGACTGACGATGATGGCACAACAGGTCACAATGGACATGGTCAACGCACTGTACGACTTTGGACAATTCCAGTTCCGATGCGGCCAGTACGGCCCGGCTGCCGATATGCTGTACCAGTTCCGAGTTCTTTCCACCGATAACGACAAGGTCGCGGCATCCACCTGGGGAAAGCTCGCTTGTGAGATCCTGTCCACCAACTGGGAGTCTGCCGTGGATGAGCTGAAGAATGTCCGGGAGGGCATTGACTCCCGGCTCTTCAACAACCCCCGTGCTCAGCTCGACCACCGAACAATGCTCATCCACTGGTCTCTCTTCCCTCTTTTCAACTGGGACGGCGCCCGGGAACCCATCCTGGACATGTTCTTCTCCGCCGCCTACATCAACACCATTCAGACGTCTTGCCCCTGGGCTCTGCGGTATCTGATTGCCGCCGTTATCACCGGCCGCACGCGCGCCCGCAACAGCTCCATCCAGCAGAAGCAGCTCAAGGATATCGTTCGATATGTCCGCCAGGAGGCGTACGAATACGTTGATCCTGTCACCCAGTTCATCCACGCCCTGTACATCGCACACGACTTTGACGCGGCTCGCGATGCCCTTCGCATGGCCGAGGATGTTTGCCGCAGCGACTTCTTCCTGGCGTCGTCGGCTGATGCCTTTGTCGGTGCGGCTCGCCACCTCATTTGCGAGAGCTACTGCAAGATCTTCAGCCGGATGAACATTCGCGACCTCAGCGGCAAGCTGGGCCTGAACCCTGACGAGGGCGAGAAGTGGATTGTCAACCTGATCCGGGAGACGCGCCTGGATGCCAAGATCGACAGCAAGGATGGCACTGTGATCATGAACCACCCTCCCAACAACGTCTACCAGCAGGTGATTGAGAAGACCAAGGGCGGCTTCTTCAGGACACAGGTCCTTAACGCCGCTGTGTCCAAATAAAAGAGCAGCCGGCGAAGGAAGATGTTTGAAATGATTTACTTTACGGCAACGCTTCAACGTTGAGATGTTGCCCTCAGGGCAATGAGGGCACCGGACGACGCGTGGGGAGGAACACTTGCTCTTTTTCGACCCTCCCATTCAGGGCGAGATATAGAGGCTGCCAGCTCTGTGAGCCGGGCAACAAAAGCGGATAAAGGGTTTTAGACGGTGACGAAACCCCTGCTACTTACACCAATGTGTGTTTTTCATCTACTTTATCCTCCCCCCTTTCTGGTGATGCAGTTTGCATTTGCATGGCGTTTAATTTTCGGAAAGCCTGGGAGGAGAGGGAGGGAGGAAGGGATGGGAGAGGATACTCGAAATCTTTTCGCGACGCGCGTGGGTAGAAAGAGGGAAAACAATACATGAACTGAATCCATCGAGCCCTCGCTATGGTAATGCCGTGGTATTTGTATCTGATGGTGATTTAGTCCGGGTCCTGGCATGCCTTGCTGAACCTCTCCATGTGTAAAATGCCATCTATCTTTACCTACACATCATAACGTCGTAATTCGTTCAACGCCTTGTATTTCTTCCTCTTGCTCCCTACCATGCGGATCGTCCAGCTCTTCTCATTCATAGTGCCACGCGACCGGCCGCCGTTCTACAGCTCGCTCTTCTCGCGCGCAGCGAGCCACACCTGCCCCTTGAGGCTCTCGATCGCGCTGTCGCGCATCCACCACACGTCGGAACCGTGCTGCTGGGGCGAGGAGGATTCCTGGCCAGGCGGCGAGTTGGACGTGATGGTGGTGTTAGTAGCCTTGAGTGTGGACTGGCTGTCGCTTGCGCTGGCGCTGGCGGCGGTGGCAGAGGCAGAGGCAGAGGATGCGGAGTCGAGGAGGCGGTCGCGGGCGGATCCCCATTCGAAAAGCAGACGAGCACCTTCGAGGCGTTCGCGGTCGCCACCGTCGGCGATGCCGCGCTCGAGCTCCATGCGGGCGTCCAGCGCGGCGCCGACTTCAGGCTCATATTCGGTGCTCTCGAGCAGGGCGGCCTTTTCGGCGGATGTGACGCCGCGAAGGCCGTCGAGGTCGAACACCCACTCAAACGGATTCTCGCCGTTTGCATCCCGGCCGAGTGCTCGGAGGGTCGACGTGAAGGCGCCCTCGCGCGGTGGGCGTCGGCGCAGGTATAGACTTTGCGTCTCGGAGAATGCCTTACGAACAATGTCAATGGAGAAATCCAACTCGACATCCCAGTACTGCGGACCGCAGGAGGTGGATAAGCTGGCGATCTGATCGAGCGGCGGGAGAAGGCAAGGCGTAGTCCTGTACAGGAACGGTTCGGCGGAAGGGCCTTGCTTCATAGTGATCTGCACGGCGACGGACACGGGCTGGCCGGTGAGGACGTCCTTTGCAACGAGGCAGCGCTGCTCGGCAGCCAGGACCCAAAAGTAGCGGAAGGCTTGGAGATGGGAGCGGTTGTCCATGACGTTGACCGGGAAGACGGGATAAAAAGCAACGAGCAGGGCCGCGATGGCCATGTTGCTGGATCCAAAGGTTGCGGTGCCGCAACCCAAGAATAGGGCGCCGACGGCCAGGTGGGCGGCGAGATGGGACCCGTACGGGGTTTCGGGGTCGTCTCTGCCGTGAAGAGCGCGAAGCCGCCGAAGGACGGGTATGTCGCCCGTGCCGGCCATGACAATGGAGCAAGAGAGTGCAAGGATGTCCTGGCACATTCTTGCATTTGATCGCGCCAGCTCTTCATCGTACAACGGAGCGGCATCCGGCTGGCCACGAGGCGTGGCCGAGATCCGGGAGATGCGTATAAACTGGTCGAGATAATGTAGTAGTAGGTCCCGCACCTTGATTGAAGCGCTACCTGAGAAGCGCAAGGCGATGGAGAAGCATATCCCGGTCAGGATGCTGAAGAAGGGCAAGTCCGTCGACCGCAGCTTCTTCACCCCCATGAGCTTGTGCCTAGGGCGGTAGGGTATAGGGAGGCTCTCCTGAATCCAAGAAAAGGTCGGCTCGATCTTGGACCACATAATCAGGTTCTTGGTCACAGTCCGGAGGAGCAGGATATCGGGACGGACGTAGTCGAACTGAAGGACCGACTCAGGGACGTCAATCTTCCGAGCCACAATCTGGTCTTCGGACTTCATGAATATCAGGGCAATGGCCATGACTGCACCGGCTGCGGCACGATCGAGGATGTGAACAATTTCAACATTCTTCGTTGCCGTGGCATGAGCAATCAGCTTCTCGGTCAGCCGCATGTCATGCAGACCCTTGAGATCGTTGCCCTTGCCGAGATTGATGAACCCCAAGGCGAAGCCCGCGGCCAGACGGTAGCACTCGCTTCGAAGCGGCTCTTCCTCGTCTTCGTCATCGACGTGCTCTATCTCCGAGAGCATAATCTCACTCATGCGCCGGTGCTGGCTGTTGCAGTACAGCAGTCCGATGCCCATGATGGCCGAGGTCTGTGTGAGCGGCGACAAGTTGAGCTCAGCGGCACCCCGAGGCAGCATACGAGTCGCATGCACAGAAAGAAGCCTGGTGATCAGCGAGTCCATGGTTCCCAAGTATGAGGCAGCGAGGCCCAAGAGCAATCCGATGGACGTCATCGTGTGTTTCGGCGTCAGGTACTTGAAGGCGACCCATTTGGCGACGCCCTTGAGATGGCCGTTCAGGCCGAGAGCAAGGAGGAACCCGGCGTGCCGATTGCTCAGCTCTTGGCCTGGCTTGTTGTACAGGATCCATGAGGTATCAATACCCTTGGCCTCGGGCGAAATGGCGAGGCCGGCCGCAACGCCTTGATGAAAGAAACCCCAACAAACCTTTTCCTCCGTGAACAAGGTCTTGTCAACACCTACTGTGACGTTTGTCGGCTTGACTATACAGTTGAGGTTGAAGCCTCCGATGTGAAACTTTTGTGTGATTAGCGGGTAACGTAAACTGTAGTAAAGCAGCGCCCGCCCGGCCGGTATGGCCAGCGTGCCCGTAGCAATCCGTGAGACAAGCTCCTTTTGCTTCTCCAGATACTCGCTTTCAGACCAGCTCGGGTTCGGTTCCAGGCGGACAAGTCTTGCCTTATGAGTAGACAACAGGTCTTGCGCCTCGTTGAGGCGACGATCGTCTTTGAACAGTGCCCTGATGACGGCTTGACGCTCCGTCCCCTCGCCTTCGTCATATCCAAGGCTGTTTGTCTCATCAACAGTTTGACAGAGCAGACGGAAATCCCAGGTGGCAGTGTGCGTAGGAGCCTTTATCCATAATTAGTCAGATTTCTCACACGCTGGACGGTTCGCATACCAAAATGCTGGACGTGGCAAGGCGGGGCCGTTTCTTAGAGGAAAGAATTAGGCTGATATCGCTTCTCTTTACCAGTTCCAATAAATCTTGGCTCCACTCTGACGGCGGGTGCGGCTGACAGAGTGAAATCGCATCCTGCAACGGCGTGAGGATAGCCTCCGGCAGCGTCTCCAGAACATGGCTCGTCAAGCCGCAATCTCGCATTGCCTCAACCATCTGAACTGCGGTCGTCTTTGCCTTGACAGTCTTGAAGAATCGCTGGAACATGAGAGTTCGGGGAGTAACTGCGTCCCATCGCTTGTCCTCCAGCCTCTCAGCCTCAGAAACGCGGGAGCTGGCATAATAAATGTCAGCCAGCGTGAGGCATGCCTTGCCACGAATGCCGACAAGGCGAGCTTGAATCCATTCGAGCACATCGGGTCTGACTGGCGGCTGCGGCAACGATGATTTAAGACTCAGATCTCGAGAGTTGTCAGCCCAGATGTTTCTGCGAGAATGAGAATGTGAACTTACCCGCATCGTGGCGCTGGTCAACATCTTCTTGAATTCCGAGCTCGTAGATTGACGAGAAGCTGTGCCATTTGAGCCACCTAGCGATTTGACATAACAGAACACGTAAGTCCGCTCTCCCTGGTGACGTATATTCAGGAGTAGTAATATCCAACTTCTGTTCCTCAAGAAGCAGATGCAGAGCCATGAACACGTCAACAGCGACTTTGCGACGGCCATCCGAGTTCTTGCTGAGGGCAGTTGGCATGTATCCCGATGCACCCATGGCAGCTTCGCCCAGTGGTGAAGAGAGATATTCTTTTGCAAACGCAATGTGACGCGGGAGAAATTTAGGCGAAAAGCTCAAGGCATCGTCTGCGTCAACTTCAAGAGCCCACTGCCATCCCCTATTCATCATCCAGATCGGACAGCCAAGAGAATTTGTCGTCTCGCCCATCTCGAGCGCTTTCCAGTCTTCGGACTCCCTGATGGACCCAAATGAGCCTGATGCTGGCCGTCTTCTACGCACCGGTAAGCGAGCTGTTTTGACTGCACTGGACTCCGGTCGACCAAGGTTCAGAAACAAGGCAAGGAGTAGTGTCGCAAAGGCAGACCATTCCATGTCGACCACAGTCTCCGTTTGCGAGGCCAGCCACTGCATGACATGCATCCACCCAGCGTGGATGCGCCCTCCAAGAGAGTCTGGCAAGACGCTCCTGCAAACATCCAAGACCTTGCGAACTTGAGGGCATGAAGGCTGCAGTTGAATCTTCAGCTGGTGAAGAGGACCGTCGGCATCAACAACATCGACAACTCCGCCTTGCCGAGGATAACGAATGCCAACGATGCTGCCATTGGTGAGGTCCATGACCTCTGACTTTCTCTGCTTGACGTCGCGGTCCGTTACCCTACCGCGGTATTGTATGCTCCTCGTGTCATCTACGAGCAAGAGGGAAAGAGAAATCTTGGTCAACTCAATCCATGGAGCCTGAGTACTCAGCTCGTGCCGCCCATCCATGGATTCAGAGAGCACTAGAATGACGGACAGATCGCCATCGACCAACCTTGACGAGTCAACCACGTTCTGTACCTTCCATTGCTCTCGTGGAACCACCGACGCGGTGACCTGCCCAAGCTTCTCCTGTATTTTGACATGCAGAGTTATGAGCTGAAGGCGCTTTTCCAGCGAATCCTGTATTCCAATAAGTAGCTGCGTGCGCTGCTGCTCGTCGACGGTAAATGATGGCGCGGTCAATATGAAGACCTTGGACTGGTTTTTGGCGGGCTGTGCCGAAGTTGAGTAGCGGACGTTTGAATGGTCCAGAGAGATTGTGTGGAGTCGAGTGAAGCGAATCTCATGCTGCAGGCCGTCGAAATCGTGATCATCGAGTCCCATGTTGTGCAGCCCTTCGTCCAAGCCAACATCCATCGGAGCCTCGAGCAGACTGCCGAGGCTCGGGTGAATCGGGTGTTGAAAGCTGGAGCTCGATCTGCCATGGTGATGGCCATGAGCCTCGTGCCTTTTAACACTTCCATTGTTGGGCATTAGTGGCTGTTCGGCGAAGACCGATCGTTCGTGGGACGCGGAGAGGTCTGCTCGGGCCAACATGGAGCTCAATCGACGGGAGGTCCTCCGCGTGACGCCGGCTCCTTCACTGTCTTGTTGCTCCAGCGATGAAACCAAATCAATGGGTTTTTCGATCTTCTCACTCTTGCGTTGCCTTTTTCCTGGAAGGGGGGCCCCGAAGCTTTCGCGGAAGTTTTGCTGCACGGGAGTTGATGCGCCGCTTGCAAAGCCAGGCTGCATAGAGCTCCGACGGCGGCCAGTCTTGTTCCTGGTCCTTTTGTGATGCCCAATGAATGGATCCTCGTGGCTCATATACGTCAGTCGCCAGACAGTATATGTGCTGTTTTCACGATTGATTGTGATGCCGAGTATCAGAGGCTCCCGCAGCTGTCGAGCCGAGGCAACAGGCAACTGTATTTGCTCGATATGGAGCATCTCCTCTGCAGGGTCGAGAAAAGCTGGCTTTCTTGAAGCAGCTCTTCGGGCTGCTCCGTGGTTGTGGGATTCAGAGTCCGTCACCACAAGTCCGATGTCCGACAAAGGATCGGTCAAGGACACCAGGCGTGGCCAGTGAGATTCTGGCTGCTCCATAGGCGCATCCCACATGTTTTCCAGGGTCGACCTTAGACTGAGGTGCATCGCCCTGGGATTTCCGAGGCCCTCCACAGAGAAGGCCGTCTGCTGGGAACTGGTGAAAGCAGTGATTTGAGACGAGACGAAGGAATTGGGCGGAACGCGTGGGAACTTGAGGGACACTGGCGCGATGTTCTCAGCCCTCGCCCTTCGCTGGATTATGACTCCCACCGGACCGGCGCAAGCGGACTCGACCTCGAAGGGCATATGGATTATGTGGTTGGTGCCAGCCAGAAAATAGACGTGGGCCTGGGTCTTGAGGAAAACAACCAAGGCCTTCTCGAGCGCAGGAGAATCGGGGGCGCCACTGGAGAGGCCATTGGCGATACCATGACCTGGCTTTTCGTTTTCGGAAGCAGGAAAGTAGGCAAGCAGTGCCTGGGTAACGGGTTCCTTTTCGAGGTCGAACTTGAACGTCTTGCGGAAGACGCGCCCACGACACCACACGACGCAATGCTGCGTCGTCAGCAGCTCGTCCTCGACAGCGTGTTCGGCTCCATCGTCCGTCGTAATGTCCCAAGTGTAGGAGGAGGCCGGGGCGCCGGCGGGGATCAGACCCTCTTCGACTGCATGGCGAAGCCCGGACGGATAGTGCAGCCCCAGGGACTTGACCGAAGCCATTGTTGATGAAGCTCCATAGGCCGCGCGAGGACTCGGGGCGCGGTGTCGGTCGAACTCGAGGTTGGCGTCGCGATCGACAGTGCGCTGCAAAGAGCGCCGAGGGGTCGCCTAATTGCGGTCGTCCAGCATGCGAAAGCAGACGTCGTGCATCGCAGTCGCGTGTTCACGCGCCTTGGGCACAGTGGAAGGGCGGATAGTGGGGGTTGCCGTTGCCTCTTCTGGCTGCTGCCTCCACCCGAGTCCTCGCTGCTCCAGGGGAGCTCGTGACGTAGCTGCAAGGCACAAGCAAGCTACCGGACGCGAGGCGCTACCGATCCCACCGCCGCGTGCTTCGACTCCATCAACCGCACGACGACCACAGCTGTTCGGCCTCAGCGACCTTTTAATGCGCAGCAGCGGTCGCACACACAGCTTCTGCTGAGCTTTGGTCTTTCTCAGGAGTGCGGCGACACCCAGCATGACACCAGTTCGTCTGCCGCAATGACGGAACCGCCGCCCCAACCGAGGCATGACGACGGCGACCCTGGAGAGCTTCGTGGCTCGCCCACGAGCCCGCAACAGGCTGGCGATGGCAAGCACGACCGTCGCAAGGGCAAGGAGCCTGTGGTCCAGGCCATGAGCGGAGCAACGACTGGCGACAAGCTGAAGAGCAGCCAACGGAACAATGACCACCCCTCGAGCGACGGGGAAGAAGGCGTTGATGGGGAGGAAGACGAAGACGATGAGGACGAGGACGACGAGGACGACGACGATGGCGACGAAGACGAGGAACCGCAGCTCAAATATGCGCGACTGACGCAGCATCTGAGTGCTGTGTATCGCAACGGTGATGCAACCAGCGCATTCCTCGTCGCGGGAGACAAGATGGTGTGCCACACATCCCCGCCGGTGCCTGCCTAGCGCATATGTTAACTATGTCGACCTCTAGATTGTTGGAACGCATAATGGAAACATTGTATGGCCCTGAACCTGCCGGGTTATACGAAGCTAACAGCAATGTAGCACGTTATCCAGCTTCCGACCTTTCAGACACTGCGAGTCTACCACGCGCACTCTGCTTCAGTGACAAGCATCTCCATATCTCCGTACCCGCCCCCGTTGTCTGGCGAGAAGCCTGATGCCTCTTCACGGCCGCAGCAATCCCTGGCGCGGCCGGAGTCACGGCAGTCTGACAAGCCGTTGCCAGCCGCGGCTTCCAGGAGGCCGAGAGAGCCGATACCGCTGCCGAGGATCCCTTCGAACGACATACACGTATCAACGTCGTCAATGGATGGCAATGTCTGCATTCAATCTCTCCTCGATCTGAAGGATGTTCAATTGCGAAACTTCGCCCGGCCGGTGCAATCCGTTGCCTTGTCGCCAGAGTACAAAACTGATCGGACATATCTCTCCGGCGGCTTAGCAGGCCAACTCATCCTGACCGTTGGAGGGGCCCAGGGTCGAAGCACATCCACAACTACCGGAACAGCCGCGGCAACGGCGTCTGGCTGGCTGGGGACCCTCGGCCTCAGCAACAGCGGCGGGAAAGACACCATTCTTCACTCCGGTGAGGGGACCATCAGTTGCATCAAGTGGTCTCTGTCGGGAAAGTATGTGGTCTGGCTGAACGAGCATGGCATCAAGATTATGCGATCCAAGCTTCACCTCGACAGCGCGGACTCGGATCTCGCATGGAAGCGAATGGGCCACATAGACAGACCCCAAACGGACGAGTGGGACGCCATGGCCAGCGTTTGGAAAGGCCGGGTCGAGTGGATCGACGAGAAGGCAATCGGGAACGATGAGATGCAGCAAAGCTCTCATGCCCATGCGGCGGAGTCTTCGGCCGCAGACAGACCTCGAGACCCGGCATTGCTGGGCAAGAGAAAAATAGAACGTCTTCTTGTCGGCTGGGGCAGCACATTATGGATCATTCATGTCCATCCGGGTGGCGTTGGGTTTGGCAAAAACGCTGGCGAGAGGACGATTGGGCACGCGGAAATTGTCAAAATGTAAGTGCATTGACGTTCGTTGACGCGAGATGTTGGTTTGCGGGCCCAGAATGCTAATACCTAACTCTAGCCTTCGAATGGACTGCATCATCTCCGGCATCTCCTTATATACCCAGAATCTGTTGCTTGTTCTTGCATTTTGTTCATCCGAAGACGACGACGACGAGGAGGAGCTCCAGCACACTAAGTCCAGACCATCCCTGAGTCCGGGAGGAAGCGAGCCAGCTGGAGGGAGGCAAAGGCGGCAAAACAGCCAGCCGCCGGAACTGAGGCTTATTGACCTCAACACACAGACCGAGGTTGACAAAGATGGTCTCAGCGTCAGCCGCTTTGAGAGACTCTCTTCGGCCGACTACCATCTCGGGGTCTTGCCGGCTCACTCTGCTGCATCCGCAGTTTCGTCGAGAGGGGCCCTCGAGGCGCTCGCTGGATTTGGTACCGACATGTGGAACGCTGCCATAAATCCCAAGTCGCTCTTCAGTTCTGCGGCAAGCATTATGAGCAGAGGAAGCAGCGAAGACGCCGAGTCCGGCTCAAAGGCTAGCACCACCGGGACCACTCGACCACACAGGGCTGCGCCTACAGTCCATCCAAATTTGGCCAAGCCTGGAGCCAAAATCTTCATCCACAGCCCATACGACTGCATTCTCGGCACCAAGAGGGACTTGTCTGATCACCTGGCGTGGCTATTGGACCATGGGCAGCATGAACAAGCCTGGGAGCTTCTTGACGAGAACCCGGATATCCTATCTGCATCACCGGAGAGGGCCGGGGACGCTGCTCTAACAGCGCCGTCCAAGCATCACCTTGGCGGCGAAGATTTTTATGATGACGAGTCCGTTGCTGACTCGAGCCAAAGAGACATGTATTCGTCTGCCGAGAAGGAGAAAAGACGAATCGGTGAGTTGTGGATTCAGGAACTCATTGAAGACGGCAACTGGACGTCGGCTGGTCAAGTGTGCGGCAAGGTTCTCACGACTCCCGATCGATGGGAGAAGTGGGTTTGGACGTTTGCGGGCGCAAAGAAATTCGACGAAATTACCAGCTACATACCTTCCCAGCAGATGCACCCTCCACTGCCATCAACAATCTACGAAGTAGTCTTAGGCCACTACATTCAAACGGACAAACCTCGATTCAGAGAGCTTCTGGAGCGCTGGCCAACAGAGCTTTTCGACGCCAATACTGTCAGTACGGCCCTGGAGAATCAATTGAAATATCGCGATGTCCGGGAAGACAGCGTCGACGATGGCGAGAAGGGACGAGACTGGCACATCGTTGTAGAGAGCCTAGCACGGCTGCATGAGGCCAGCGGAAGGAATCGAGAGGCTCTCAAATGCTACATCAAGCTCCATGATGCCGACTCGGCTTTTCGACTGATTAGAGATGGCCATCTTGCCGAGGCAGTGACGGATGACATCCCCAGCTTCATTGGGCTGAGAGTTTCGCCTGACCGGCAGCACCAGATGACAGATCAAGACCTGGCGGATGCGACATCAGAAGCAATCACGCTGCTGGTCGATGAAGCACAGCACGGCCTCGTGCGGCCGGAAGTGGTGGTTGAGCAACTGCAAGCACAGAATTCGTCGCTCTATTTGTACTTTTACCTCAAAGGTCTGTGGCGGGGCGAGGGCATCAAGGAGCACTCTGGTGAGAACAGGGAGCGCCTTGTCATGGACAGCCAATCCCTGGTGTCCGACTTTGCCGATTTGGCGGTACATCTTTTCGCCACCTTCGACCAGCCGCTGCTGAAGGAATTCTTGAAGTCGTCGACCTCGTATACATTCGAAAAGGTATGTTTTAGCATGGCACCTGTTCATACAACCTTGTTCTGACCTGTTCCAGGCCGTCCAAGAATGCGAGGCCTTTGAGTATTATGACGAGCTGGTGTACCTCTACTCCAAGACCGGCCAGATGAAACGGGCGCTGTATCTCATTATTGATCGTCTGGAAAACGTTGAGAAGGCGATTGAATTTGCCAAGGAACAAGACGACCCAGATCTTTGGGAGGATCTCCTCGAATACAGCATGGACAAGCCGAGTTTCATCAGAGCTCTGCTTGAGCAAGTCGGAACAGCGATTAATCCAATTACTCTCGTGCGGCGTATTCCGGAGGGTCTTGAAATCCAAGGCCTCAGAGAGGGGCTTACGCATATAATGAAGGAGCACGAACTTCAGCACAGCATCAGTACCGGGGTAGAACGTGTGTTGCGCAGCGAGCTCGCCGCGGCCCAGAACGAACTTCGCGCAGGACAGCGGAGAGGCGTCAAGTTTGAGGTCGTGCCGTCAACCGAGCTGGAGGTCTCCAAAGTCAAGAAGCCTGCAAACGTGGCCTCTCCTACCGAAGAGGACACCGCAAAGAAGATTGAACACGACCACAGAAGTCCCCAGCCTGGGCGTTGTGCAGCCTGCCACGAGCCTTTTACGGAATATGAGATGGAAACACTGCTCGGGTTTGCATGCGGGCATGCCTTTCACCTGAGCCATCTACTTGAGGTGCTGCACAAGGGAAAGAGCGTGGATGTTGATCTTGCAGGGGACATTGGCGAAGGGGGGAGGTACCTGGTTGGCATGAAAGTAATGAGGGCCAGGTTGTTGAGAGACGTGGTCAAAGGCGGTTGTCCGATCTGCCACGAGAAGAGCACATAGATGAAGACCTATCATGGAGAGCGCACAGCATGATACGGAGCGATGGTGTTTTGGGAAGAAGATGTGAGCCGGGTTGGCTTGGTACGCTTTGTTATAGTTTCGCCCAGCTCATCTCGCAATCAAGCTGATACCACAACGATCTTACTAAACTTTGAGACAAACGCAAACACATGTAGGCAGAGGGTCTTGCAGCGAAGATTCAGTGAAAATGCCTCTAATTGCAAAGAGCAGTATTATCGTGCCACTTCCTCAGCATCTGATGCACAAGGCACAAAGCAAACCACGCACCATCCCGCTTCTCGCCATTCGCTCGAGCTCAGAATGGGTCGTTCTGCCGTCAACTTCGTCCACACGTCACCTGCTTCAAATAGAAGCCTACCGGCAGCAAATTCCATCAAAGCAAGGCCAGAGCCATGATTGCGATCCCGATCACCACGCCACGGACCACAGCGACTGTGTGGCAAGCAGCAGTTGAGGTAGGGACAGGTATGCCAGTGCTGCCCGAGGTCTGCTGCCCTTTGCTCTGGGTAGGAGCAGTCTCAGTATTCTCGCTAGTTGAGGGAGGAGATGACTGGACCTGCGTCACCACAGTTGGGTTGCCGGCAGAGTGAGTTGAGACTTGGACAGTCGAAACTGGGCCACTTACGGGAGGCGTTGTAGGCTGAGGAGTTTCATAGGCAGGTGGCGCACTGCCAGCCGGGTTGTCAGACTCGGACTGAGATGCAACGGGGCCGCTTGAAGCTGTTGCGGCGGGAGGAGCCGCACCACCAGTCGACGTGGACGTCACGCAGTTGATGGAATGCACGATGGTGCACACATTAAGAGAGTACAGGAGCGAGCCTGTACACAACTTAGCCACGAGCAATTCCAACTTTAGAAGAATCTGATCACTCACCAGCAGAAACGGTAGACCCGAGTTCCTGAGGAGCCGCAGTCACGGTGGACACACCGTTTGCTGTGGACTTGTTAGCATCGAGACTGAGGTTCAGCTTCCTTCTGATGGACGCACAATAGGCTCCTTCGGAGACAATTGCCAGGACACCAGAGGCAAAGACGCCGACCAGAGTAATGACGCTGGTGAACATGGCCATCTTGAAGGCAGACATTTTTGTTGCTCGAAGTGTTTGGGCTCGGACTCGAATGTGTATGGTGCAGAGCTCGGATGAGGGGAGAGATAGAGACCTGCAAAATTTCTTCGTCAGAATTAAAAGAGATCAAAGGAGGCGCGAGACATCATTTCAGATGAATGGAAGGGCAGATGCAACGGAAATCGATAAAAGACCAAGTAGAGGGCAGTGTCGTGAGGGAGGAGGGCAATGTGAGGGCTGTCTCAGCGAGGAGGCAGGAGGTGGAACACGATGCAGCTCAAGGGGCAATATTTCGTTCCGACAAAGCGCGGCGCGAAGAAAGAAGAAGCTATGTAATTGACATACCTTTGATATCTCGATGCCAGCTGGCTGAAAGTCTTGCAGGCGCCGATGGTTGGTTAATCTGAGAGTTGTTGAGGTTCGTGAGCGTAGACAGGAGGGATGGTGCGAGAGGAAAAGATGAGAATCGGCGCGGGACATTGGGAGGAAAATAAATATGTTCTGCAGCGAGCAGTGTCTCTAAGGAGTCAGTAGTTCTAGCCTGAGAAAACAGGTATCGGGCGCAGTGAACAGACGGTTGCTGGGCAATGCGCTGCGGCTCGTTTGCGCGTAGTGAATCACCCGATCCTGAACACTGGCAGTCTGGCGCGAGGTACCGACTGATTGAGGACGAGTCGCTACGCCTTCTAGAAGATTTACTCAACTCGACACAAAAGACAGCCTCGGAGTCTCTGGCACTAGCCTTGCTGAATGGGTGTAGTTGATGCCCGGGGATGGGCGACTTCCAGATTCTCAAGAGATTTCCGTGGATGTCAGATCCTGATACACCCTCCAAGAGAGGGTCACAAAACATACCAGTACCGGCCTCTATTTGCACCAGTGACACTTGATAAAGCTGCGCACCCACAGGCTCGCGGTCTCCATTCTTTTCCTCGAAGTAGCATTCGTCTGATGAAACTTGCTGTTTCTGACCGCTATGAACACTGTGCGATCCCTCTGCTGGCTGGCATTGGAAAGGATAGGGATGCACAGCCCTCTTAATGCTCAAGTTGCGATTGTTACACACAGCTGGCGGTGGAGAAATGCTCGCTATCAGTCACTGCCATCAACTGTGCTATGGACTGGGGAAAGCCACAGCTGAGCTGGGATCCCATGACACAGAGAAACAAGGGAGTCTCAGGATCAGAGATGACTACCATGGTATGCTAGATAGCCCGGCGAAGCACGACAATGATGGTTTAGAGCGACAATTTTATCTCAATACGCTGCTGGCCAACGAGTCACGAGACGACGGCCAACACTTCGGCGGCTAGTCATGGCTGTAAGAGGACATCGGACCTTGTTCATAATTGGTGTGCTCCCACGAGAGCTCAACGCATCGCCGGCATTAGTTAAATGTATAGAGTTCGATGCTTCAAAGCCCATACTTGTTTCGGCCAACATGGAGTAGAGTCGTCATCCTGAAGACCCAAAACATCCGCGACCGAGTCGCCTGCCCCGTGACAGTGCGTGGCCGAGCACGCAAGGCATCTGGTAAGTAAGAAAGAAAAGGGATTTCATCAATCATCCGAAGATCAGTAACCCATGTTTTCTTTCCGCGTGAATGCAAGTAGCGAAAAGCTCGTAGATTTTTGGTTGACAAAACCGCAATTAGGCCGTCTAGGGTAACGTTCGGGCTTTCGACATCACTGTGAAGCTCAAACACTCTCCATTCTCCATACTCCTTACGTCCAAAACACATATCCGTTTTGATTGTCTGCCGTATGCGACGGGGAGTAGGGCCCAAAAAAAAAAGAATTTAAAAAAAGGGAAGAAAAGAGAGCGTACCGCAACCTCTTTTTTTAATAAATGTTATGGCTCCTCGAGAAAAGACCAAAAAATTTAATTAAACTCCCGCGAGCAAAAAGGTTTGGTTCTAAGGAACCTATTGTTGGACGAACAGGGAATTGAACCCTGGACCTCTCCCAAACGTGGGCGAATCAGATGATTTGCTCATGCTAAGGGAGAATCATACCACTAGACCATCCGCCCTGTTGAATTGTTGAAAGACAGTGCCTTGTTTTACCCTATCAATGCAACAGCAAATTTTGTGGGCAATCTTCCACGGTTAGGCGGTCATGATTGGCCCGGCCAATCACAATGGTGGGCGGCCCATCTCTCCCAATAAGCGTAGGAGAAACGAGTGGACTAGCAGATTGGGGCCGCCAACTTCAGGTTGGTCTAGCGTCCGCTCTGTGGCCCGCCCGCCTGGTTGGTTATCGAGCCAGCCCTCCTCTTCCCCTGATTGTGACGATCGTGCGAAGAAGAGATGCGTTGCCTGCGAAAAGAGGAACCACGATGTCTCTTCCTGCTGGTTCCTTCATAAACATCTCGCCCCAACGGGCGTCTCTGCCCGTAGAGACGTGGTAGCGAGATTTGAAGTGAATTGCAAGAACCCGAAGATCGCCGAGCAGATCGAGAGGTCAACACTGGAGGCAAGAACCGGGACGACTCCCAGTTCTCGCAGACGAGCCAAGATCAAGAACAGGAGAAACACTCGCAATTAACCTTGTGCTGGACTCTTCATCATATCATCGCCAATATTGGTTCACTCGACAGCATTGCAGCACCCCGCTTGGAAGCGCGATGCGTTTCCTTTTCAACATGGGCACACCTTTTAGCAAGACGGGGGTGGGCTACGCTTGGCGTTCACGATTTTGTCGCAGATGCCAGCTTAATGACGCCGCATTTCGGTGACTGCATGAAAGAAGACTTAGCCCGTCTTGTGGGGCTCTTTCTGAGCGGGCTGGCGAAATGCTGATAGTTGAAGCGCTTATTCCTTTTGATATTGGGATCAGGTGGGCGAACGGTAGCTGGCTTGCGTAATTAGCGATAGTCGTCCAATTAGCAGGATGCAGAGTGACATCGCGCCGCGGTGACTCAGTCCTCCCTGATCGCATGCCATTCTTCATTACCCGGTTGAGGTGTTGGGAATGATAGAAATGTTCGTAGACCATACACAATAGAATGAACAGACCCCCTTAATAAACAAAGAACCTATCCGCCTCAGGCCAGGGTGCCGGCAACTGCTGCCATGGCACCTACATAAATCCCAGCACACAATATCCAATCCAAAGCCCCTCTACCAAGTAGTTTGACAACGCCTGACTGCATCAGAGTCGTTGTGACGCTCGCTCCAACGAGCAACACAACGGCCACGCGCCCGGCGAAGGTCGGGATGACGGGAAAGGTGACAAGTGGCGCGAAAACGGCAACGAACATGGCCAAGCCAAGCTGTGAGGTCGTGGCACCAACCGCAAGGCTTTCCTGGGCTCTTATAGAAGACCGCGCTGGCAGTCGTCGTGCTGATGCCCAACTGTGCTCGTCGAAATCTGGGGACTTGCGCATGCCTGCGGGAAACCCGACTTCAGCGAAATGAGGCATTGGGGTCGACCTTTCATCCGCCACAAAGTCTTCCGCCGTCGGCCCTTCCAACCCTAGAGAAAAGAGATCCTCGGGGAAGTCAAGGAATCTCATCTCATTGTCAACAAGCAATCTGTTGCTGGCGAGAAACGCTTTGTAGCCGTGGATCTCGTCCATGGATGGCGCTGGCAGGTCCTGCGTTTTTCGGAACGACGAGATAATCTTGTCTTGAAGCAGTTAGCGGAGGCAAAGGGATAGATACGAACTTGCATACTGTACTGGCACAACTTGTAGCCGATTTGGCCTAGGATCTCGGTCCTCTGCAGACCCAAGAGACTACTTCCCCAGCGCTCTTGTCGACGCGAAGCAGGCACGCGGCCATATCCTCGCTCAATTGTATCCTTCGAGTCCAAACTGTACAGCTCCTCTTCCAAGTCCACAAGGTCAGCCTGCATATACAAAAGCAGGCGGTGATTGAGGGCCTCGAAGCGTCGATATATAGGCGTCACCGGCGGTCCCTCCAGAGCGCCTTGCAGCTTGGTTGCTACGAGCTGATAGCCGCTCATCGGAGGATTTTCTGCTCCGTACCCAAACTGAAGGACACTTTGGGGAGACACATGCATTGCAGCCATCTTGGAAGTCTCGCCGATACTGGGAGCCGTCCGGGGAGACCCGTACATTTGGGGATATATGTATCCGGGTTGGTGTAAGGGCTTCGCAACAGGCTCATCAGTCCCAGAACGAGCCGAGGTCCAATTCACAGGTGGTCCAGGTTGAAAGGGCGCGCCGCCAGGAGCATCACCGCGGCGGCTGCTTAGGACAGACGCCGGAGAGGCGCTACTGGGACCGTGCGAATGAGAAGCGCTCCTGTCGTGATTCCTATATATCATTTCGAGCGCTGCCTTTCGATTTCCGTTTGGAGCCTCGGATACAAGATAATCCAATGCGCTTGGCCGGCGTCGCAAACGAGGAGCATGATGGATATGTGCGTGTTGTTCTAGGACCATCCTCGGGCTCGAGGTTGCTCTATGCTCGTCTGCCAGGCCGGGTGCTTCTGCCACCGTGACGCCGCTCTTGACCGGTGGTATGATACTGTTTGGTGTTATAGGCGTCGTAAGAGTGGATGTGCTAGAATGCGGCGAGGGCAATGGTGAAGCGTGAGCCGCTTGCGATGTCCCTGGTCGAGCATCGTCCTCACTAGGGCAGTCTTCCACCGTGGCAGCCATGAAGTTAGCCTGGCGTGCTCCACGCGAAGGATTGGGCGAGATGACTTCTGGATATAGGGACTCTGGTGCGTTCGTCGCCGAGAGAGGGTCCCCCTTTTCGGTCTCTAGGGACCCTTCCTCTGACTGAGGTCCGGTCGAAGTAAAAGCACTTGTTGACAACGCCTTTACAACATGAGAAGAGATGCCATCGCTCGCTCCCGTGCCCTGATGCGGTAGTGTTTGCTGTGAATCAATAATCTTACTGCACGCCGGCATTGTGCCATGCCCTGGTCCAGACTCGTTTGCGGTCTCCATTCTGGCTCGCTGTGGCTAGCTCTCAACCGAAGGACAATCAAGAACGGACTCTATGCATCCTCTTAGACATGAAACCGTAATTGGTCATCCATGAAAGAAAATAGTGCAAGAAGAAAAGAGCGAAGGAAAGCGCTGTTGCTGCCATGCCGCAACATGGTAGACTTACGTAGGCTGCGAGTTGACTAGTGGCTGTCCAGCGTTCAGACTCGCGCAGGTGAAGGCACTTGAGAAGTAAGCGGCTTGAAGGCGTCGCTGAAAGACGATAGAAATGAAGCACAAGGGAAGAGTCAACACAGCGTTACGAAGGCAGCTAGAACTGGACGGTGCAGCCTGCGCAGGCCCGGCCGACGATGCAGCAGATGAAAGGAATATCGCATGACGTTCAGATGTTCCCAACGGCACGTCGAACAAGACAATTTTAGGGGGCAGACGAGCGACAGAGCGCAGAAGGGGGATTCTAATATGGCTATGCAGTCTGACACAAGCTCATCTGATCTGCAAATCAATTGGCCCCTTTTCGGTTTTTGGGTGGATGGCATTGGGCTTCGAAATGCAGCACCGACGTCTGGTGGCCCAGGGCTGGGTTGTACACAGAACAGGCGGCAGCAAGCTGAAGTTGCTGCCCAACGAGGACGTGGTTCCAGGACAGCCAGCCTCTTGTCTCCCGGATGCAGGGAGGGGACCGACAGTGTGAATGCAGCGCCGTTTGGTGGTTGGTGGCCGTTGTAGATGCCGAGAACGCGCCGGGTTTTCTAGCGGGCCGCACGTGGTGGATATTTCCGGAGCTCCACCCGAGCTGGTCGTCCGTTTATCCTGGAGCAGAAATGCTCACGATCAGGCACGCAACTTTGACAATTGACGCTGTCGCTTTGACCAAGGCAGCGGCGGTCTCACGCACGATCTCGATCAGTCTGCTGGCCCCACGATCAGCCGCAGGCTCTGTCTCCCTTGGCACAGCCAGCCCGCTGCTCTTGGTGCATCGTCACCAATGGGCTGATTCCACGGCGGCTCAATTTAGCAAAGATACCCGACGAGACGAAACGCCGCCTATAATGCATTGATCGGCCGCGCGACACCGGAGCAGATACTTAACAGCGTTGCGAGCAAGAGATTTTGCGGCTCTGCGTGAACACCTGGTGGCGAATGGCATCTTCAGCACAGTTCTCTGGCCTGCGCCATACACCCAGGATGCGTCGCATAGCCCTTGCGGAACTGAGCGGCTACCTGCTGGACGGGCATCTCTCGCGGCGAGGGTGCCTCGGAGCCCGCCAGTTTGCCACACGACCTGTCGCTGCTCGCTGGACGCTCCCCCGAACCAATACCATCAGAGCTCTCCACGCCGCGCCCGAGTGCCCCAATACCGCTGCAGCCTCGCGAGGCCCAGCTGTTCCTCTTCGGAAGCAATTGAAAGATGAAGCCAAGCAAGCGAAGAAACAGGGGAAAAAGAAGACAAAGGCCGACTCTCAGACTGTCGACGGCTGGGAACTGACGGTTGGCATCGAGATTCACGCCCAACTCAACACTTCGCGCAAGCTGTTCTCGGCTGCGACGACTTCATTCAACGAGGAGCCCAACAGTCACGTTGCGCTCTTCGACGTCGCCATGCCAGGCAGCCAGCCGCTGTTGCAGAAGGAGACTTTGCTACCAGCAATCAGAGCGGCGCTGTCTCTCAACTGCGACATCCAGAGAGTCAGCCGGTTCGACAGAAAGCACTATTTCTGGTGGGATCAGCCATCCGGATACCAGATCACTCAATACTACGAACCCTTCGCAAAGAACGGACACATTACGCTGCACGCCAGAGACGGCATTGCCCCCGAAGATGGGGACAGCGTGACCGTGGGCATCAAGCAGGTGCAGTTGGAACAGGATACGGCCAAGACGCTGGTCCAGACTGGCAAGGCGCACTGGCTCGATTTTAACCGCGTCGGAGTGCCCCTCATCGAGATCATCACGGAGCCAGACATTCACCATCCAAGGACAGCTGCCGTTTTCGTCCGCAAAATACAGCTTTTGCTCAACACGGTCGACACCTGCATCTCGGGCATGGAAACGGGCGGTTTGCGAGCAGATGTCAATGTCTCGGTGCGAAGAACAGATGAACCCACCAAGAAGCTCGGAACGAGAACCGAGATCAAGAATCTCAGCACCATCAAGGCCGTGGAGGACGCCATCATCTCCGAGCGGGACCGGCAGATTCGAGAACTGGAAGCCGGCGGCGTCATTGCTGGAGAGACGCGTGGCTGGACCCTTGGCGCGAAGGAAACTCGACGGCTTCGAGGAAAGGAAGGGGAGGTGGATTATCGCTACATGCCCGACCCGGACATTGCGCCTCTTGTGATTGGAGACGACCTCGTCAAGCATCTGCGGGACTCGCTCGCCGTGCTCCCGGATGCGGAGCTTGACAGATTGATTAGCAAGTTTGGTCTTACGCCAAAGGACGCGTTGTCGCTCATCACCTTGGACAATGGCGCGCGCGTCCAGTACTTTTACAGGGTGTTGGACAGCGTTCGCGAGAAAGTTGAAACTGAACTCACCACATCCACGCCGCCGGATTTGAAGAGCTACTCCACTCTCGTTGGGAATTGGATCATTCACGAACTCGGTCGCTTGACAACGTACAAGGCTGGGCCCTTGGCCTCGGGTGACCTCTCGTTCACGGCGGACGGTGAATGTACTCAGGTATCCGGCGTGGAGCTGTCGGAACTGCTCTATCGCCTGTACCGCAAACATATTACGGGAAGAGTGGCAAAAGAGCTTCTGCTAGCTCTGTATTTGGATGAACTGGAAGGCGGGGTGCTCGAGGCGATCGAGACCAACGACCTCTGGTTCAAGGAGATATCTCCCGATGAGTACTCTGCCCTGGCTGAAGAGGCTGTGGTGGGCGAGGAAAAGGTGCTCCGGGAATTCGTCGACTTCGTCAAGTTCCCGCAGGGCAAGCTCATGTACCTGGTCGGCAAAATGATGCGTCTGGGCCCGACGGAGCGGATTGATCCTCTGGCAGCCGAGAACGTCATGAGGGCACTGGTTGAGAGGCTTCGAGCGCCATAATTGACGACGTAATTGCCACAACTCGTGTTTGCTTGCTATCCAACATTGCGTGGCGCCAAGAGTTTGCTCCCGCAGATGTCAAATTTGCCGGCCACGCGAGGATTCTAGCCGGTGGGACGATCCATGTCGCCATAGCTTGTTATTGAACAGCGTCGTTGAACAAAGAATTGCGCACTTCCCTCTTTGAAAGAGTCTCATGCACTGCTCTCTTTGAGCTTCCATCTTTGAGCTTCCATCTTTGAGCTTGTGAAGCTTATGTCAACCACGTAACTTACCAAACGCATAGCCCTAAGGCGGTCAATACAGAAGAGGCATCGCAAAATCGCCTACCAACCTGGGAAACGATCTAGGTCCGTTCCTATTATAATAATATTATTGAACCCCTTAATATTTTTACATAATATTGTATGAAGAAGCGCCGAATATTCGCCCACTGTAATCCACTCACCATCCCAATCTGTCTACCGGGCCGAGCGGTAGTCCTGTATGGTCCTGTCAGGCAACTCGGCGATGGATCTGCACGCGAGCGCTCATCCAACCGCAGGTTTGAGTTGCAGCAACGTCCTCACTTTCCGGGGTCGAGGCCCTCGAGGAGCAGATAACAGAGCCCCGCTTCGTGGCCCTCAGTGCCGACTTATCCATGGGCCGCGCAGGCCATTGAGAGTGAGCGCCTGGTCAGCATCTCCGTTAGATAAAGATGCATCCAGAGGCGGGCGAGATCAGCACCCGGCAGCTGCGCGCGCACGCCCCCTTCCCCGCTTCCAATGCCTCTGTGGAAATTCAGAGGACGAATTGTGACGTGCACTCTGGTAAGAGCCGAGCCGTTGCCTGCGACTCGGTGTGCGACTCCCGCATTCAAGGCTGCCAAAAGTGCCGTTGCATTTCAGGTACGGTACTTTTAACGTCACCAGCATGCCCGCGACGGCGGGACGAAGAGGAGGAGCGGGGGAGACAACAGGCATCGAAGCGGGAGGATGAAAACAAGCTTGTTTCTGCGACGGCTCTGCCGTGCCGGTGTCGGTCCCGAGTTGGAATGCTGCTATTCCGTACTCGTACCTCTTGCAAATGCGCCGACTACGTAATTTGAATACGAAGGTAGTTTTGAGGCGATGCTGCTCGATGCTGCTCCGAGGCACAAGTGACGTGGAATAGGCGCAGCACCACACTCCGGATACGAGTAGATCGCAGACTTCAGACGCCGGATGGGACGAATAGCGCCTTTCCCGTCGAATCTTGCCCTCTTTTGCCTTGAGAGTCTCCGCAGATTCTGGACACGCGGCAATTACGGCCACCCCCTTCCAAGGAATCACATCACGTACCGTACGAGCACGACGCCGACCATGGCAGCGATGTTGGTTTCGAGGAGATCGCCGACAGAACCTTGTTTTGGCGTCGTGAGTTCCATGGCGTCTTGGTGACCCTCCAGTCAGTGGCACAGCGTGGGAGACCAGTCGTCGTGAATTGACTCGGCCAATTGCCGATGTCTCTGACAGCTGGTTTCCTTGTCTCAAACCCCCCGATGCGACGACGCCTGGCCAGTGTGGCGTTCCGGAGCAGCACCATTCAATTAGACAAGGCGCGTCGGCGAGTTTCTGGCCCCGGAAAAAAAAAGCCCGTCTCACTGCGACTCCCGACGCAAGCAGACGTGCGTGAAGCAGTCGCATTCGAGGCACGATACATGCACATATATGAGTACCGAGGGCAAGGAGAGCTAGCAGGCAGCCAAGACCGAGAGACAAGGGTAGCGGCACCCGTTGCGGCTCGCGTCCTGCAACAAGCTCGTGGGGTCCGCCGAGCCACGCGTGTGAGAGGGTGCGCGGGCAGGAGTGTGCCGTTTGGAGAAGCCTACAGCGACAATTGCTTGGCCCAACGGAGCGAGATGATCACGACGAGGGCTCGGTAGCTGTTCTGCGCCCGCAATGGGACGCACACTGCATCTCGGGACCATTCTTGGCCCATGACTGCTGGCACTGCCCCCTCGCCCGGAGACGGCCTGGTGCGATGTGCGATGATGAGGTTGCATCCATCTGGTTTCATGTCTGCGTCCGCGGCCCAGCGACAGCGCCGCCCCAACAACGGAACGGACGGGACAGCCGGCCCCTTTCTCTGGCTGTCGGAGTTTGGTGATGGGACGAACAAGATCGACCGCCAGCACGCGCAATGCATGAGTAGGGCGGCCGCAGGTTTATGCGCCTTCGAGAGGCCTGTGCTGCGCCGGCAACATCCTTGTGGTTTGTTTCCATAATCGAGCAGGGCCGCCAGCAGGCCCGTGCCATGTCTGGCGCGGAAAGCACCCCAGCTTTCTCGTGCGTTTAAGAGTCACAATAAGCATATCGCCCGCACCAATGGCAAATCTATCTTGGGCTGCCCAACAGGGGGGGTTAGGATCGTAAGCTCAGCGGCACGCGCCTCTTCCTGCTGGGTTCTGGACTCGCCTGTGGCGTCGCGGCTCAAAATGGTCCCCTCGCCGGGGGCTGCAATAGTTCGAGCGGCCAGAGGGGAATTGGTCCGGGGCGTAGATTGGTGCCGCGTTGGGCGTGCTGGGGCGCAAGCGGTTAAGTCGGCAGATGCTGTAGCACGTATGTATCTGCGCTCATGGCCCGCATCGAGTTCTAGGTATCCTCGCAAGCCCCTGGTTACTGAGAAGTCGTTACCTGTACCGGTAACCTGAGGCCAAGCATGCGGAGCGATTCGTCGACCGCCGGGTGCAGCTTGTGCCAAATGTCCAAGCAAAGAGCAGCGGCGTTCTGGGTACGGAAATAGGGACTTCAAGCCCAAGCCTGCGCAAGCATCGGCAGGCCCTGGTCCATGGTTGCTCCGTAGATTTCAGCTGGCTGACCGTCAGGGCACCAGGTGGACAGAAGCCACCTGGAATTTTTGGAACAAACGTGGCAAGAGCTGTAGCTGTCAGCAGTACTCGTAGAATCTGAGCGTCAATGACGGTTTCGGGAATAAGCTCACCCTCCAACGGACCCAGCCACGAGACTTCCCCCTTGTCCTCGGCGACCCACAGCCAAGGAGGCCTGTGGGCCAAGTCGGCTGGGACGGCATCTCGACAGCGCCAAGCTTTGCCTTGATTGCATCCTTTAGCCCACCTTATTCCAGTCTCTATCTCGGTCGTCAAAAGCCACCGCCCACGGCGACGCGCCATCGCTCCCCAAGCCGGCCGACTTCAGCGCCAGTCTGCCGTCTCCCTGCGCAGTCGGACGGGTACCACAGGCGCGGAGCGACGCGAGGCCGCGTCTGCGTTTGCGTCTGCTGCTGCACCCACACCCCCCTCCCTCGTCGACCGCCAGGCGTCATGAGCTTCTGTGCCAAGCCTAGTGGCTTGCAACGCTTAAATTCATGCTTAAAAGCCCAAGTCGCAGTGGACCGCTGGGCGGGCTTGGCCAGCCGAGTTAGCCGTAGCGCAGATTTCGCTCAGCTCACGCCCCCCCGCCCGCCTGCAGGCGGGCCCAGCTTCGCTTTTTCGCAACGCTGTGCTGCTGTGCTTCAAGGCTCGCTTTGGCATGCAAAAGCAACGGCTGCGTGCCTCGGCTGATGCCGTCGAAACGGCATTACAGGACAATGCCAAAGGCCTCCTTCAGCCCCTTGCGCACAACGTAGAGAAGGACCCTGGACCGGCGGCTTGGCAGGGAACTACGAGTGCCTTGAGCCACAGTGCTCTCTCGCCGCTGGTTCCACACTCGCACGCCGTTCGTCGGGGAACCAGGTAAAGTGAGGAAGCTCCAAAGCCCGACGGTCCGACAGGTGCTCTATCTTGCCGCGTCGTGCGGCGGGACTGGGACTGGCGGCGCTGCTGAGACGTTTTGGGGGGTCGCATTTCGCAGTTGTCAGCAAGATCGAAGCCGATTATCCGAGAATTGGACGACAGTGACGAGCACAGCATGCAAGCCACAACGCTCGCCTTTTGGTGGCTTCCCGGAGGCCAGCCTGCCCGCCAATCCAAGGTGCAATCTGGCCCGAAGCTGACACAAATACTGCCCGAGAGTTTGGTGGGTTTCCCGGAGAGCGGCGGGCCTCGTTACGACGCCAATGTTCGTCGAGGATGCTGCAGAGCAGAGGATCGCCGACGGGGCGTGTGCGAGAATCACTCCGTATCGCAAATGAAAACGAGCCGTTGGAGCCGGCTCGGCGTGACGAGCTGACATTTGGGGCCTGGCACGACGGCCTTTTGTGCTGTGCAGAGGAAGGATTGGCGACGAAAGATGGGGCTCCAGCGCCGATACACCCGCGGAGCCACCTTCCTACCTTGCACTATCGCTGACGAGCCCTCAAGGCCCTCACTCATGACACCTGTCGAGCATCTGGGGAGCGGCTGCTGCATGCACTGCAGGTCACGTCAGCATGCCCCTGTTAGCATGCAGCTGGAATCTTGTTGTGTTGAATGTTGCTTGCCTTGCCATTCAGAGCCACTGTCCGCGCTTGAGCGGCCACGATGTGTTTTACGGCGAGATTGGTCCGCAGCACTACAATACCGCCAGGTCTGCCCGCAGGACGAGTACAACCCTGTTTACACGTAGGCCTTACCAGGCGCACTCTAGTGGGCAGTACGTCGTGTTCCGTCCGTTGGTTTGCTCGCGAGTTGACGGAGAACGCTCTGCGTGCTTGGTGAGACCCAGCGCGCACCAGAAGTCAGAAAGGGCACGGCCGAATATACTACCACCTACCTGTCACGGCATGCTGCCACACAAAAGCTTATCTGACGTTCCCGTTTCGGCGAATAGAAATGTCTTAGGTCTCGGGGCATGGGCACATTGCACAGCAAGGCGCTCCAAACGAACAGGCCAGTGGCACGGGAAACATTGGCGATCGGCCGTACCTGGGCTTCATCTCCCTATAAACACGAAGAGGAGGCTTCGTGTTGTAGTGACAGGTGATGCTCTTGGCATAAGATCAAACAGTTTTTGGATCCTGCCTGCTGTGGGCAGCCCACGTTCCAGATGGTGCGCCATCACTGACCCGATAGCGACTGGCCTCACGAATGATACTCGCCAAGGACATCGAAATAGAGTGCCTCGAGCAACTTGGCGCCGCCCGGGCAAGACTAGAACAAAAGCAAGAGCGCCGCAACTCTTGCCAAACAGGCAGGCTGCTTTCCTGAACGTCAATCACGGTGAATCTGCAGTGGGCGAGATTGGCGCGAATGCGGCACGGCCGCCACTGTCGTGGGAGGATGCCAGAAGCAAGACAAGCTGTCGGAATGCGGCCATTGTCCGGCTGTCCGGCACAGAAGTATTGGGGTATATATCGCTTCCCGAATGACTTGACACAGGCTTGCGTTAGCTGTAGGAGCAAGATGCACATCTATCGGCCTATGAGCTGCAACTTAACGCTCGCGGGGCATTTGGTGAAGCATCGCCTGAGACGGTTGGACGAAACGGTGATTGCGTAACAGCAGACGTACTCTTCGCCAGCTCGACGAGCTGATGCCGTCTCGAGTAGAAGCCGAGCTCGTGGTAAGGGAAAAACCAGAATTTGCATTTTCAGGCCTGCTTGGGGGCTGAGTTCTGCCAAACCCCAACTTGAATATCCGTGCTCTGAACTCGGTACGCAGGGCGGCTTGGTGATATAGCGCGACAACCGCTGGCACCGAAGCCTGTGCTCTGCCATCCCGTCAATGTTTGCAGCGTTGATACGGAACATCCTTCAGCACACAGCGCGTTGGGCAACAGGCTAGGCCCGCGGCAGGCAGTCTCAGCGCGAGGCGCGGCATCGCAGCTGCGAGGCTGGAAGCCAACGGCGCCTCGAACAAGTACCCTGGGCTCGGCAGCCACGGCACCTGGTGCTTTGACAAGGCGTCTCTAGCGCCCAGTTCGCACACGATAACCTGAGGTAGCAAGGTAAGCAGCAGGACAGCTGAAGCAATGGCTCCAAAATAGGTACTGGTGTCATCAGCGCGGCGGCGCCTCAAGGGGCCGCCTCAGGGCTCAGTAAGCTGGCGCCAAGTTCTGGGGGCTGGAACTGGGCTGGGCTGGTCGTGCCGACTTAGCCAGAGGCGTGCCTCGCGTGACGGGAGGCAGCAAGGTGTGGGCGCCGTGCTGTCGGCTGTCCTCAAAATTGACTGGACCGCTCGTCGGTTTGGCGAGGTCGGTTCCAGAAGGGCGCGGTGGCGATTCGCTTCGCTTGGCCGCCCAGCAGTGGGCGGTCGAATTGCCTTGTTACCCGTACGAGTACGGATACCAACGAAGACAGCGGAGACGACTGTGCGCGGGACAGAGACGGAGGCGGCCTGGGCGTCTGGGGCGCACGCCCTCCCCGGCCCGCCCGCGACGCTCCTGTTCGCTGGCCGGACGGCCACGTCCGTTTAGAGCTTAGGGTTGCCACTAGAGTTGCCGAGCTATCCATGGGACAACGTCTGGGGACTGGCAGCCAAGCCCTTTCGTCAGCGAGTGTTGAATTAAGCTTAGGAGGCATTCTTATGACCTTATTATGCCACCATGGCGTGGCGCTGGCCGGTTGATCCTACGACGGTTCTCCCACATGGGCATTGCGTCGTGCAACGATGCCGGCCGCCATATGAATTCGTCCAGCGGATCCGTCTTAAGTTGCTCTGCCGCTGGAGACGTGGTCCAACCGAGGCTCCGCGTAGGATAGAGAAGGGGTGAAAGTGCTATGTAGTTGGGCCCAAGTAATGCACAGATATGGCCTCGAGAGCAACAGGTCCCAAGGTACCTGTTGGAGCCTGCCCGTCTGGGAGGCTTGGCTCGGCCAACCGGCACGCCTAAAACTCGACCGCCGCGCATCATTATTGCCGCTACGCCAGAGGGCCCATCGGACCCTCTCGCCTTCCCCAGATGTCGTGACGCGTACGAGCCGCTCTCGTCGTTTTGTCCTTGGTCATGCAGAGCCAACCATTGCTAGCCTGCATGCCCTTCACCTCGAACCGACGACGCTCGCCTCCTTGTTGCAGACAGACTGGGCTTCGCTCTTGCATCTTCACGGGGCCGCACAGAGCCTCCGCGTAGGGTAAAGAGACGCACGCACGCTCGTCTCAGCGCAGGCCGTCCCCCCGAGCCCTAATGAGCCCGCCGCTTCAGCGAGCTGGCGATCACTGCTCTTCCCTCCCTCCCTCGACCTCGAGGCGGGCCACCTTAGTTAACGTGGCCACCAACCAGCAAAGGGCAAAAAGCTTGTCCTGACCCAACACCCTCCCCCGGCCCCACTCGCGCCGTCCACACGCCTCTCCCCCTGGTCCATGGCACCCCCCTTCTCGGCTCTGCGGCGCCGACTTATCCATTCACTCACTCACTCATGGCTCATCCGTGCCCTTCGCTGCACTTGGCCTTGACCCCAACCTTAATTCGCTCTTTTCCTCAATTTCCCATCTCCGATTCACATTCACCTCTGCCATGCTCAATCACAAGTAACCAAGCCCTCTCAGCAGCTCAGAACGCCGTGTCGCACGCGCCATATGCTCGATTCCAGAAAACTCTGCGCCCACCAGTCAACGCAGATAGCTCGGCACAACTCGACTTGACCCAGCCGGACCGGCCTTAACTCTCAGCCAAAGTAGGTTCTGCTTGCGCCTGTTGCTTCTCTTCATACCTCTCTCCCTCTGCTGGACCCGATTCTCGATCGCTCTCGCCCACACCTGATGATGCTGGAGGAATTTACAAGCAGACCCGGTGCCTTTGTGCTCCTCCGCTCTCAGCCGCTGTATATGGATTGGTCCTTTCGCCCTGTCGCTTGCCGCATCAGATCAGATCTGGCGGCGCACCAGAACACACCAGGGCGCAAAACGGTATCTTTGGCCTGACATGTCGAACGTCGCAAGTGCGTACCGTGGCCGAGATTCGCCTATCCCGTCCTCCCAAATCCGCCGAGTCATTTCTTTCACCGAGGACTTGTGTGGATCTCGGCAGACCCTCATGTCGTCATGCACGTCGCCAAGCGGCAACACCTCAACCACAGGGAATGGAAATTTGACTTGAGTGGGGCGAGCGGCTTGACGATCCTCCCGGTCCCCTGAAAGAATATCTGTTCTCTCGACTTGTCTGGATACTGACTTGTTGAAGTAGCTGTCTCTATTCTTTTTCGGCAAGCTCTGCGCGCACCTGGCCTGACACGGGACTCTCCTCTCGTACTCTTGCGCTCAGCAAGTTTCATGAAATTGAGTGGACATATCTTAAGCTCAAATCAAACACCTTGTTTTAGCCGCCGAGGACGTCCTGCGAAAGCAGGTACGGGAAATAACCGTCAAAACGGAGACCATAAGTTCGGACAAGATGGAGACGTATCACGGCTACGTGCGAACGCCCGGCGACGCCATCAAACTCTTTGAGGCGTGTCGTCTCGGCTTGTTGCCCCGAGTGCAGCGACGACTTTCAGAGAAGGAGAGACAGTCAATTCGCTCGGGCTCCGTCTTCGTATGGGACGAGCGAGAGGCGGGCATGAGGAGATGGACGGACGGCAAGTCATGGAGTGCCAGCCGTGTGTCTGGCAGCTTCTTGACGTACAGAGAAATGGAAGGCAAGCGGGGAGGCGGCTTTGGCAGCGGCAGGAGGGGGGCAGGCAAGACCCCGGACTCGGGTCGTGGTAGTGACGAAGATCATGATGACGGAGAACCCGAGGGTTACCGATACAAAGCCGACGGTCTGATGAAGCAGTCCTTCAGCATCACCACTTCAACCGGACAGCACCTGCATCTCATTTCCTACTATTCGCGACCACAACCTGGCCAACCCGACCTGCCTCAGCCGAGTTCTGACCCGTCGCTGCGCGGGATCGTTCCCCCAAAGGGCATGTATCCAGAATCAAGTATGGGCGAGACGAACCAGACACCAGCGCTCACCCGGGCACCGATGCAGCAGCCTTACATGATCGCGCCGCACCACCCACATGCGCACCACCAGCAGCCCTACGCGCCTCACTATGCCCAGCCAGGGTACGGATGGCCCCCGTCCCCCGCCGTCACGCCGCCGTATGGTCATCACTACGCCCCGGCTCCTTATCCTCCACACGTCCATCATCTTCCTCCCCCTCACGCCTCGCAGCCGCCATTGCCGCCTCAAGCTTACTCTCAATCCCATTACACGCACGTCCCCCCCTACGAACGCGCTTCGTTGCCACCGCTGCATAACCCGAAGTCCACCACGCTGCCGCCTTTCACTGGCCACCACGCAGTCGTGGGACCATCGCCCCCTCGGTTGCACGATTCACCACGACTGAAGGATGTGAAAGTTGAGGCGCAGGCCGGCATGACCGACGCGCCCCTCAGCAATGGATCCGCGAGGGGCTCCAATGGACCCCTTCCGGCCCTCAACTCTGTCACCAACGGAGCTCCTGCGTCTTCCTACGTCGCTATGGCCACGCCGCCGACGAGGAACTTGAGTGCGAGCCCACCGAGGACGTCTCATGTGGAGGGCTCCTTGCCCCTGGCCAACGGTGGCCACAGGTCGAGCCTGTCTGCGATCCTGCACCCGACGCCTCCGAGCAGCGAAACCAACAGCGCTAAACCCAGTGGTAACGGCAGCAGCAGCAGCAGTCCCAGAACAAATGCCGCCGCAATAGAGAAGGGCGGCGTCAGTGAGGACGCCAGGGCGTTGAGGATGCTGGACCGCAAGTTCTGCATCTAGGACGATGGGACTGTCCTCACGTCTGTCGCTGTTTGGGGCACCAATGTTAAAAAGACGGGGGGTTTGGTTGCAAATTACATTATTTTGGGTAACTCTGGCGGCGTTTGTGGCAGAAGGATGCGCGTAAGTGTCTCTGGTGCAGTCGGAGGATTTCCGCACCGATTCCTTGGGAGATGGAGTCACGGATGGCGCATGGCAAAGGAAAGGAAATCTGGTCACGCGAACGGAGTTTATTGGTGGTACGATATGACGAAGTCTTTCTTGGTACAAAATCCGGGTATCGTTTGAGTGCATATAACCCACCTAGAGACAAGCTGCTCTGTTGATGATGTACATAGCGCAGCTCATGACATGGAGCAATACACAAGTCATTGCGCTGACTCCGACGCCACCTATTAATAAAAACAGCTGGACTAATGCTGTTCTCGTGCTGTAGGACAGAGACTGTAAGTACGAGTACTCGTAGAGGGTTTCCCGCGGGTGCAATGTTGAAGAATTGCCTATTTGGACTTATTAGTGGGCCCACGATGACTCGCCCCTCCCCGCGGATACCCAAAACTGGTGTTTACGAGTACAACTCCTGTGCCAAGACGGCAGCTTTCCGAGGGTGGTTGGGACTAATTTGACACTGCTGCTGCTTGCTGACGGCGTTGGTCTGCGCCCCTCCATCGAACCCTGCTCGGCATCACGGTGGGTCGCGGCTGAGCGGTAAGCTGGATGGCAACCTGAAGAGCTCAAGATCTGGGGCAGTGCCAATGCACCTGGCTATTTTCTCCGTATCTATGGAGTACTGGTAGGGACAAATCTGTATGAGCCACAATTTTCGGTCGCTAGGCAATGTGCGTGCGACGTCTCGATTGGCCATGAGGGAGGTGCCCCCTGGAGGTCGGCATCGAACTGGGGGGCATGTAGGAAATAGCAGGGGGGAGGTCGCCGAATATACCTTATAACGCGAATATACTTATAGTCTTTAAGATTGTGAGCGGACATGAGGACCTGGGCGTGGCAAAGACAGTGCGCATGCTGCTACAAGAGGCATTGTGGAGGGCTAGAAATGACTTCATCAATGACTACGCCACATACCTGTTGTAGGAGGCGCAGCGGTATCATATCAAGTACAGAATGGTTCCAGCCAGCAGGCAGCAATAATCTTGTGGCCAAGGAGGCGTCCGACGACTCGACGGATACTCAGGACGAGGATGTTGCTGCTGCTGCTCGGCTATCATACCGACATGCTGCAGAGTCTACGGCAAGCCATCTCCGAATGCGAAGTGTGATGCTTCTGTGACAACCGCGATCAGCTGGTAGAGTTTCTTGTATGCGCTGCGGCGCTCCTCAGCTTCGAGGCAGGGTCTTCGGAGAGGGAAATGTGATGAAGGAGCTGACGGCATATGCAACTGTTCCGAGACGCCGCGACAGACTGACAGCCGCACCTCTTCGCGCTCGCCTCTATGGTCAATGTATCTGTATTCATGCTATCTAGAATGCTCGTTGAGGCTTATTAGAGCTCATCCTTGCATGTCGAACTGCCGCTATACGTTCGGAGCTGCTGTAGACTGACGGCAAAATGCGATCGTTCCTCCCCCTTGCTTTCATGCCGTGTAATGAGTACTTTAATAGTTCAGATTGCACTTTCGTCTCGGGAAACTGCTGGTAGAAGGCTTAGCCCGTCGGTCTCGCTGTTGGTAAAAAGAGTGATTCAGTCGAAAAGTCGAAGCTCATCGAATGAATAGCAAGCCCTGCTTGCCCTATCAACCAGCACCATCTGGTGCTGACAACTTAAGAGGAAGAATAACCCAACGAACCTTATGAGAATATGTCATCATCGTAAGGGAGGGGAGGCTGGCTCTGAGGCAACAGGCGCCTCTGGTTGAATTATGTCCCTGAGAGTGGAATACGGAAACACAAAAATAAACAAACCCTAAGAACAGGTCGTTCAGATGATTTTGTGAAATCTAGATGATGTAGTTTTTGGTGTGATAAAAGCCCTAGAGGGCTTAAAAGGGTCTTGAAAACGGTGCTGAAACCAGGACAATTGAATTTCGCGAACAGTGATTCAACACAAAAGGAATCAGTGAACTCAATCTTCTAACTCTCCTGTTGCTTCAAACCTCATATGCCTTGAGTCAGATGAATTGTTGCTTTTATTCAAACGATTGACCTTGTTTTCGAGGCCTCAGGCCGATCTTTGACAAAATAAATCGGAGTGGCATCCTCAACCCTTGTATTGACTCTTGGGGACAGGTAGGAAGGAAAGTATTCTATCGAAGGCCGTAAGGTTCGTGGGGCCAAGGTGGAGGAGGAAAACCCAAGTAGATGCTCAATATAGCGTCGTAGTCAGCATCTGATTGGCCTTTTTCCCTTTAACCTCGGTCCCGCAAGCCTTATAGTTGTCGAAGGGATACACATCCGGGATCACATGGCACTGAAATAGACCCCCCAATCTTGTCATTCCGGAGCCTCACCCTGCCGGCATAGTATAAAGCGGACCAGCTATCACGAGGCGAAATGTTCATTTATTCTCAGAAACCCAAGCATAGGTAGACATCAAGGAGCACAGGTAGTCCAGCCAATCATTATGGCCGTGTAAAATTATGCCCGGAGCCCGAGGGAGTACGCTTCGGCAATACAGTCGTCCACACAACGAGGTCAAGCTATCGCTGCAACGCAGTATACATGTCAGACCGACACAGCAACGTCGATTAGAGCGAGGATGAGAACCATGCTTAAACCTCCGTAGAAAGTCTCCCACGGGAACTTGATGCATGGGGCCGATTTAACGGTCAGTTGCACCGCCCGTTTTGTGGGAAGTACATTGTGATGCAGTGTCGTGGCATCTCTTGAAACTCAGAGATGTCACGAGAGGTCGTGACTGATGCAAGTGATCTCTGTACTCGCATTCCTCATGATCAAAGAAATAGCTCAATAAACCACTAAAGTTCTTTGACCGATATAGGCGTCCCGGCATCTTGCTGTTATGCGTATATTGGTCGGCTTTGACATCATTACCAGCCGAAGCTTAACGAAAAGTGGATTCGCTCATCGTCTTTCGGCAATCGGCAATCGAGCCACAGCCATGCGAGCACCCATTCCCATTCTCGCCGCGTGACCGGGCCTGGGAGACCATCTTGATTAAAGTTCACGCGGCAGTTAGAACACCGGCCGGATCTGACGATCCCGTTGCTCCCAGCGCACACGCGAAAGGGCCCTACCGACTACCACACATCAAGGAGCTCTGGGGAGTTCTCGGCAAAGCAATTTGGCCGAATGCAACGGTGTTTCTGAGGCAATGGGCTCGTGTTGGGTCACAGGTGGACAATGATGCACCCGCAAAGCATCGTACGAATCGCTGATAGGCCTTAGAACAATTGCACCCGCTCACAGCACAAGTGGAATTGCACGAAAGCATGCGAGAGCGATGATTACGACAGATTCGTGGCCGGCCAATTGCAGCAAACTTGAAGTATGATCGCACTCCTGATGCTGTGCAGCGTGAAACCCAGTTCTGAACTTGCTCCCTTCGCGAGGATGGGCAGAGCGCCCATCAGCAGGCCGTCGCATTCCCGCGTGGTCCCGGACCGGTGAGAGCTGCTTCCCAATGGTGGATTCGTCAAGATCGTTGCTATTGCTCACGCTCCCGCGCCGAGGCTGCCGAATCGGCGGCGTCAGGCACGCTCGGCTTGGCGCGCCGTCGGTGATGACTTGCATAATGATTATTGAACTGACAGTTGGCGTTGGCAGTCAGTTCGTAAGTGGCGCGGCTTCTTCCACCCAGGACCCTCAGCTCGACTCGGCGGTGAGGAGGAGCATGCCAGTCGCGAGGTCGAGCAGGGCCCCCCTCAGCAGCAACGGTCCCACGCCACTGCTTGCTTGAGGTGGCTTTGACTTCAAGCCTCGGATCGGGCTTTGCCTTTGGCAGATTATTGACACCCTTTGCTAAAATAGCTCTTTGGGAGCTGTTCATCCGGAGCTCGGCCACGGGACCCAAGCCGTGTTGCCGTTGGTGCTAGGCTAGCGAAACCTAAACTACCGAGACACATCGGGTGGCTGCGAATGGGAAGACCTTCTGGCTCCTGAAGATGGCACTTGAGTTCTGTCCATAGGTTGACCTGGATCGTGATGCAGGGGTTAATACGACCCTTGGACTCCAACGAGCGGCTCCCAACGCCTCGTGGCGAAGTTGACAGCGCCTTCTGACCCGGCGCTGCGGTGCGCGTTGCCGCAAGGCTTGTGTCTCATCTTCTCGTAGAGGCAGCTGCGGTGCTTGTTCATGTAGAACAGCTAAGGTGACTCTGTGCAGCGATCGAAACCTGCCAGCTGGGCAATATCAGGGGTCACAAGTCGAGTGCTCGGAGCAGATGGTCGGGCTCTCCCATCAATGGGGAGCGTCTATTCCACACCACGAGATCGCACACGGCGACGTGTTGAAAGGTCGTGGGCCCCCAATGAATCATCCAAGTGCCGCGATCCATATCGAGTCTCCATCCCCACGGCCGAGTGAAACCTTGACTCAGAGCGACTGTAGCATCGTTGCGGAATAGCTGAACAGCTGACGTCACACCACCCTCTGACAGCTAAGCGAGAGCTTCTTTGGCTTTGAGCCCTCTTGTTGATGGAGGGTGCTTGATGAGATTTAAATACTCGTTGCTCTGCCGTGCGTTCGACGGAAACGGCAGGACGAATTCAGCCGACAAAGAAACCTCAAGCCACGCATCATATTCTGCACTCCTTGCCCTGAGTGCTTCAGGAGAGAAAATGCGCCTCTTCAAGAATCCACGAGGAGAGGGCAGGCGACAGCGGGAGCAAGGAAGCCACCCTCTCCCCAGCTCGACCAGGAATGCTCTGACCGTCATTGTGGGAGAGTTTTGCGGGACGTTCATGTTCCTGCTGCTCTCATTCATTGGCGCTCAAACGGCACTGAACTCAAATTTGCCTGGAGATGCACAGGCTCCGCTACGAGCCTACAGCATCTTGTTCATCGCTTGTTCCTTTGGTGCCGCCTTGACCGTCAATGTCTGGATCTTCTTCCGCGTCACAGGGGGCATGTTTAACCCGGCCGTAAGTTGTTGCGACTCGACAGATACCTTGTCCAACGAGCAGTTGCTGATTGAGAGCAAAGGTTACGCTGGGTCTAGTCCTCGTCGGTGCCGTCAAGCCACTGAGAGGCATCATGGTCTTCGTAACCCAGATTGTGGCTGGCATTGCGGCTGCAGCCGTTGTGGATGGCCTCCTCCCGGGACCCCTGGGTGTCGCTAACTCGCTGTCGAACGGAACAAGCATTGTTCAGGGGCTCTTCATAGAGATGTTTCTCACGTCACAGCTCGTCTTTACCGTGTACTTCCTGGCAGTCGAGAAGCACCGATCCACGTACCTCGCCCCTATCGGCATCGGCATCTCGGTCTTCATAGCGCACATTACCGGGGTTAACTACACGGGGACGGGGATCAACCCTGCGCGGTCGTTCGGCCCGGCAGTCATCATAGGGTTCCGGGGCTACCACTGGATCTACTGGCTGGGGCCTTTTATGGGTTCAGGGTTGGCGTACATTGTTTACACTTCCCTGAAGTGGCTGGATTATCGGACTGCCAACCCCGGTCAGGATGCGTCCGATATCGAAGCAGGAGCTGGGGCTCATGAGCATACAACTGTGATGAATGAGAAGAGGCACGCTGCTGCCCCGAGCGATGCCGGTACCGGAGCCAGTGACCAACTTCCTCTGCGAGAATCGAGCGCCCGCAAGGACAGCGTGCTTAGCGACCCTGAGGTTACCGGGACAACGAGCAGAAACGGAGGAATCTAGATGAAGTTCTGTCGGGGTTCGGACTTGCGCGTAGCCCTCAAGTTGGTATTCTGGCCGGGAGACATGGACCATTCCCTACGGTTCACTTCAAAAGTTTTCAAAAGTCGAAGTTTCCACGCCAATCACGATGCTGCGTCAACTGACGTAGACATGTGTTGGCGGCTTGGTGGCTTGATGGGGACTCGAGGCCGGTTAATTTCCAGGACACGTATCTGAGCACCCTGCTCGATCAAACAAAAATTTTTGTCTATGACCTCTGGGCCAACCCCTTTGCCAGATGTTTGAGAGGATGGATGGATGAAAACCTTGATGGCTACGATGTGCTCATCGCATCTGCGAATGTTAACGCACAAATGCCAAACATAAGCCCCACTTCAAACACTCATCTCCTAAAGCTCCTCTCCCCAAGGCCCAATGCCAGGCCCCTTGAAGAGCTTCCCGCCCTTCCACACCCAATTGATGTTGCTCTTTTTCTGTAGGACCTTGACATCCTCGGCAGGGTTCTCCAAAATGCCAATCATGTCAGCCTCGTATCCGACCTTGAGCTGCCCGGACTTGGGGGCCTGGCCCTTGACTGTCAGCGGCCCGTTAGCCGTCGCCGCCCGGATCGCCTCCAAGTTGCTCATTCCCGCCTGGACCGCGTAGTCGAGCTCCATGGCCATGTTGAAGCCCGGTGCCGTGTCGGTCCCCAGCGCAAATGTCACTCCGGCCGCAATGGCCATCTTGTAAGCATTGAGATGGTTTGAGCCGCACAGCTTGGCCTTGTCCCAAATTTTCTTGGGCAGGCTTTTTCCACCGGTCTTAAGGAGTATGTCGACAATGGTACGTGTGGCGACGTAGATGGTCCCCTTTTCCTTGATGAGGTCGATACACTCCTGATCGGCAAGGGAGACGTGCTCGACGGAGGTAACCCCAGCGCGGACGGCCTGCAGGATGCCTGGCTTCCCATGGACGTGGGCCGCCACCGTGCGCTCCATACGGGACGCCTCCGAGACGATGACATCAAGCTCCTCGGGACTGAACTGCGCGTATCGCGGGTTGTCGTCGCGGGAGAGCACGCCTCCCGAGGCCATGACCTTGATGCACTTGGCTCCGCGGCGGATTTGGAGGCGCACCCCCTTCCGACACTCATCCCGGCCGTCGACGAGGCAGCTCATTGTGGACCCAAAGTGGCCGGCTGTGACGGTCCCAACGCCGAGGTTGAGGATAGCGTCTCCGGCTGGAAGCGCGAAGATGTCGCCGTGCCCTGCGAGCTGGCTCAGACAGGCGCCCGCGCTGTACACGTTGGGCCCGACAATGGTGCCGTCCTCGATCGCCTTTGAGATCTCGCAGCCCCAGCCCGCTAGGTCTCGCATCGAGGTGTAGCCGCGCTGGAGGGACTCCCAGCATCCCTTTGCAAGTCGCGCGCCAGCCGTGGCCGGATTGTCGGCGATGAATGAGATGTCCGATGTGCCATCCTCGGCCTCGGTCTCACTAATCCCTCCGAAATGGACGTGGACATCCCAAAGGCCTGGCATAAGGTACGGCACGTCGTGAAGCTTGTGTGGCCTCTTGGTGTACTCTTTGGGCAGATCGGCCTCTTTGCCGACCCAGACGATAATCTTGTTCTCCACGACGAGCGCAGCGTCCTCGATGGGCTCGCCATCGCCGGGGATCAGCAGTGCGGCCGTCACTATGGTATATGTGATCTTTTTGGCCGCCGACGCGTCACCGTCATGGTCATGAGAAGATTGAGCAGAGGTCCTGGGCCGGACGGCAATGCCCAGGCCAGTGGAGTAGATGCGGCTGGGCAGCTCCTCGGGAGAGTCCCCAGCCGGCTCGGGGTAGTGTGGGATGACGCGCCTCGTCATTGTCAATGCTCTTTGGGTTTGCGTGGAACAACAGACTCTGGGCCCTCGTTAAGCACTTGGCTCTATAAGTCAGGAAACGAAAAAGAGATGGAAGGACGACGGCGGCTTCAAGTAACAGTCGATCTTGGCGAGCGGGGAGTAAATACAAGCCCACGGCGTCGCTCATTCGGGAAGGTCGCTGACGCGTCGGGGTCTGGGGTATCGGCTCCACCCGAAGTTGCCGTGAACCGATATGAAAGGCAATTGTACACGGCGAGAGTGCATATTTTCCATGGAAATGCTCCGTAGAAAGCCCGATTGCAGTTGATGGACCACTTCCGGACTCACGTAGCCTAAAATGGCATCCGGCGTTATCGCCCGTCTCCGTGGGTGGGGCCGTATCCCCATTTCCGAGACCGGCCCCCCTCAACTCTCCCAGACGAGGCGATTGCAAATGAGCAGCAGTCCAGCCAGATGCAATATTGGAATACTATTTGAAGCAATTGCCCTGTATCGATTCCAATGGCGTCTCTTCACATCTTGCTCTCAAGTGGGGAAAGAGCCAAGAGCATTCGGGTACCCCAGCCGTGGAGAGACAGGGGTGGACTATACGATGCATGCAACGGCACGTCCTCCGCAAAATCCCTAGCTCATCGTCACAGCACTGCGAGTGAGAGAGGTGCCGCTCGCGATGAGTGGCGCCTCGAAGCGCTGCGTCACGAGGAATAATGGAGTTCCAGCCGCTTCGAGCTGGTCGTACTTGGTCATACATGTATCGTTGCCCCTCAAAATGAGTCCAAAGCCGCCCCGCCCCCCCCAGCGCCGATATACGTTGATGAGCTCGTCTGAGGGCACGTCGCGCTTTTGTAAGCCCGTGGGATCCCATGACGACAGCCACTCCAGGTCATAGCCACCCTCAAAAGCAATTTCTTGGCCGTCTTGCCGCTGGACTCGAGCTTGAGCGGCTGGCCGAGCGGCGGCGGACCTGTCTTTGAGGCGGAGAATCGCCGTACCGGAGTCTCGATCGTTACCAATCTAGATCTGTGAAGCGATGGTGAAATGTACGTGTCCGGGAGCCCAGGCACCAAGCGGATTGGCTCGAGCCCAGCGATCTCCACTCGGAGTAGTTGGATTTATAATTCAACTTGCAGAACTTGCGACTAAATGCTCCCAAATCTTTGGGGCCTGTAATTACATTGGGAATCCTCCACTTCCCCGACCTCATATGACAGGCCCGATATTGTGGCAGCCCGACCATCCATCTCTGAGCCGCCTCCCTTCATGAGAGTCGGCCTCGGCTCTTCGCGTCCCCGGGCCCTCCGCTGGCGCCGGAGCAGCCCCCACATTTATCCCTCCCCACTCCGGAGTGCCGATTGCACCGAATTCCAATGTGGGAGCCTCCGGGACCATTAATAATTCCCACACGGACGGCTAGCTTTGACGGAATTTTACATATAAGCTGCGATTTTCGTGGAAATACCCAGGTAGCTCAACTTGACCGGTTAGCTCTTTCGACATTACCCTCACGACACCATGACGCACTTCCGCATCAGCGTCACCTCGGACACCGTCTGCCCCTGGTGCTACGTCGGCCGCCGGCAGCTCCAGCGCGCGCAGCAGCTCTGGCTGCACAAGCACCCAGACAGCGGCGACACATTTTCCGTCAGCTACGCTCCCTACCAGCTGCAGCCCACTTGGCCCCGCGGACCGGGCACGAGCATCGACAAGCAACAATTCTACGATGTGCGGTTCGGCCGCGCGCGCACCGAGATGATACACCGGCGGCTTGCGCAGATCGGCCAGCAGACGGGCATCGACTTCAAGTTCGGCGGCCGCGTGGGCAACTCTCGCGACTCGCACCGGCTGGTGCACCTCGCCAAGACGTACGGCAACGAGGTGGAGCTCAAGACTGTCGACGGCCTGTTTGCCGCCTACTTTGAGCACGAGAGGGACATCACCACGTACGAGACGCTCAAGGAAGTCGCCGTCAAAGCTGGCATCCCGGCCGACGAGTTCCAGCGGGCCATTGTTGACAGCGACCTTGGCGGCCCGGAAGTCGACAAGGCGGCGGAAGCGGCGCGGCAAGCTGGCGTCAACGGTGTTCCAGATTACCACGTCCAGGGCCGTTTCAGATTAGGCGGCGCAAGGGAGCCGGCCGAGTTTGTGCGCGTTTTTGAAAAGGTTAAAGCTTTGGAGCGCGGAGAGGAGGTCTCGGATGAAGAGGACTGAGCAAGCCCAAATACGCCAACCCAGAATTTGCCCTATTGCCGCAGCTGGCTGCTACCTTTACCATAATACCAGTGAAATATAAAAATTGTCCAAGTCTAGTGGTCCCTTGATCGATAGACAACTTCGGTGCGTCTTTCCAGCACGCCGTCCCATAGCTTGTGCCCGTCAAAGCCAGGTACGAAAAACAGCACCCCCAGCTCCTGGCTGGTCCACCAGCTGGCTCTGTCCATGTTGCCAGACCCAAGCACCAGGAACTCGCCGTCCACCATGGTCATCTTGAGGTGGCTAAGTACCGGCTCCTCTTGACCATTCTCAGGGTTGGACAACGCCTTGTAATACAGGATCTCCAGCTTTCCCGGTGCCACGGGTTGGGCTTCGAGATCAGGCGGCTGTTTGGGCATCTGTAATTGCCGGTATCTTTTGACAAATTTGTTGATGCATCTCGCCGTCGTGGTCCCAGCCGTGACGAGCTGCTCAATTAACATCATTCCTTTGCTGGTTCTGATCTGGACGTCAACCCCGCGAGCCAGGGCCGCCAACAGCGCGTCCATGACCGGCCACGACGTGAGGTTGGGTGTGACGATTGTGATTTCCCAGCGAGCATTAGCGAAAAGCGTGAGCAGAGCGGCGTTCAGTGGTGTCATTGGTGGGTCGGACTGAGACAGAAAAGGGAAAAAGCTGAATCTAGGATTTCGATGGTGCGAGGACGGGAGGAGTATTGTCGGTACGGGCGCTGCGAAGGACAATTTGATGGACTTGGTCGCCGACACAGCGTCTCCTCCCATCATGCCGGTGCTGCTTGTCGCAGAATCCAGCGTTTGCGAGTCTGCTTCTTGCCTAGGAATAGACTCTATTCGAATCTCTGGGAGCTGGGAGTTGCTTCTGGCCTTGGCCGCGGCCGCAGCTCCAGTGCCCCAGACCCTCTCGTGGAAGGTCAGGAGCCTCGACACGACGTCCCCCTCGATTTCGACGCACCCCTCAAACCAGCGTTCCCAACTGACATTGCAGCTGGGCACAAAGGCTCTGGTCCCGTCCACAATGACATACTTTGGATGCATGACACTCAGCGGGGTGAAAAAGAGACTCTTGACCGTCATCTCAATACCGCTGCGTCGGAGCGTCCACTCGTCCGGGAGGCCGAGCTTCCCCCACTGCGCCGGGGGATAGACGTGGCCATCTCTGGAACTTGTGTGGAACAGCTTCTGAAGGAGGCCTCTGGAGGAGAAGCCGATGGTAACGCGCAGTGGAGATGCTGCCTCTTGATTATGTGCGCGAGACGAGGCGAGCTGCAGCAGGGTCTCCCGAATGGCATCCAAGGTGGGCGAAGCAGCCCAGTAGCAGGTGACGAAGTGGATGGAGTGGCTGGCGGTCGCTATAGCTGGAAGTAGGGCGCGTGTGTATATGGAATACCCAGTGCCGACATACAGCGATCTCGGCACGCTGGTGGTGATGAGCGAGTCGAGGTTGGCGATGTGGTGGTTGGGGAAGTCGCCGGACTGCTCTGACTGATGCGACGCAAGCAGCTCCCGCCACGGCCTGACGAACGTGGTCGGAAACTCGGCGGCGTCTGTCATGATGCAGACTTTTGGCGCCGCATTGAACAGTCGTCCCTACAGACAGTTTTGGCATCAATGCTGGTTGAGGTGTATTGGGCGTAAGGTACGAGTAGAGCGGCATGACGCGCCAGAGGCGGCCTGTGTGGCTGTGCCAGTGCCTGAGTTGGGACCGCCTAAGGGGGCCAAAAGAGGCAAGTTCCCAAGCTTGCCAAGCCTAAGGTATCTTACGCCGACCTCACATAAGGTACTCGTAGGTTAGTCCGCAGTTTTCACCCATCTACGGCGTAGGAATGGAGGCAAAACGTACAACCTTTGGCTTGGAACTTGCTGCTATGCGCCTGTCAAGATCTCGCGACGCGATCTGCACCTCCCCCTGGTTGATGAGTGGGCATTGGATGAAGCAGAAATGAAGATGCTGCCTCTGTGACATGGGTGAACGGGTCAGTCACCGTTTTCCATGAGCTGAGGGTGACAGCGTCCCCCGGCAGATAGCAAAGACAGGCGCGCCTGTGCTGCGTGAGGAGCGTCTGTTGCCTCGCCCACCATGCAGACACGCGCCAGACCTGAACCGCTCCGCTCACGGCAGCATCGTCGTCGAGGACCCTCCTAGGCGGCGCGTGCACTGCCCGCAAGCAACAGCCGCGATGGAGCTCGTCCCATCTCTGCCAGGCGCGAGGGAAACAGCTTTTCTCAACGCCGCGCAAGACGGAGAGTTGGAGCTCGTCCGAGATCTGCTAGACGAAGAGCTGAAGCGCGTCCGAGACCAGCCAAAAGAACACCGCCGCGTCCTCATCCTTGCAAGGGAACACACTACCGGCCGGGCCGCGCTGCATCTCGCCGTGATCAACAATCATGATGCTGTTGTCCAACTACTGCTTGAGAATGGCGCAAACGCTGACGCTGCTGACAAGGCTGGCTTGCGCCCGTTGTCCCTGGCAGCAACTGCACCGGACACCGTACAGTCGCTGAATATTGCGAGACTGCTGCTCGAGTACGGAGCGAATGTCGAGGCCGTCAATGCGTCGACCCTCCAGTCCGCGCTGCATTTCTGTGCCGTTACTGGCCAAGAGAAGCTCGCACAGCTTCTACTGGACAACGGAGCTCAGGTCGACTTTAAGGACATTCGTGGATGGACGCCACTCCTCCGCGCCATTGTCAATGACAGCGTGAACATGATTCGGTTGCTGCTCCAGTGCGGCGCCGACAAGGACGTTAGGACCCATGATGGCCACAGGGCAGAGGGGCTGGTCCGAAGCAGCGATGCGCTGCGCATCTTGAAGGCTTCACAACTTCTCCGCGGGCCCGAGATTTCAGACTCAGGGAAAAGGCCTGTCAGGCGAAGAACACTCGCGTCGGCCGCTCGACTTCCTCCGCAGCTAGAGGATGTGGACAAGCAGAGCGCTTGCCATGCTTTCAAAGCTAGTGTTGTCGAGTTCTTCATTGGCGAGACTGAGCAGCGCATTCATCAGACTGCCTCGGTGTATGACATGGTATACGGGATCGGAGCCAACGCCATCATGAGTGCCGCACGGCACGGAAACGTCGACACGAAGCCCGCGTTTCGGTGGTACCATCTACCGGCTAACAATGTACGTGCGGCAGGCCCAATGACAGATGGAGATATGCTGACTCGAATAACAGGTAGAATGGGTCGAGGTGTGTTATGCTCTTCCACAATGATGTCTATCGTCCGCTCACTGTGTAGTAGGACCTCGCAAGGCGACATCTCGTCGAGAGTGGTTCAACAGAAGGATTGACTGATGCACTCAGGTCCGAACTTGGCATCAGCCGTGCGCTTGGGGACCATCACATCATGCAGACGACCCAAGGCTGTTTCAACCGCCCTCTGTGTCGAGCAGCATCGGTATGTGCAAAGTCTTCGTTCGAAATCCCATCGCCTGACAGAGTAGATGATTCCGGAAACCACACCCGGACGCATCGCCGCCTTTGTGCCTTACTTGCATTATGAGACGCAGCGAGGATTCAACGCCATGTCCGAGTCCATCTCAAGGACACTCGCAAGACGCCGCCCCAAGAAGACGACCAAGTTCAACCTTCCGAAGAGCGACCACGACAACACGGCGAGCGACGTACCAGGCACACACCCAAGCGAGAACAAGAATCGAGCGCCGAACATGGCGATGTCCTCGGGTGCACTGCATGAGCTGTTGCTCAAGGCGTACTTGAAGAAGGGGTTAGGGGAAGTCCCGCCATTACAAGCCCGCCGCACCCTCGACCAATACTTTTACACACACTTGGGCAGCACTGCCAGAAGGGACGCCGACCAGGTTGTATTGCGCTACACCTCAAAGTTTGCGGGTGCTCAACCAAAGATATTCATGGTTGATCAGCTTTGGTTATGGATGCTGGACGACGGTGAGTTGGATGGCCTGAAGACTTGGCCCAGACTGACATCATAGACACCATCATCTCCTGCTGCTCGATGAGGTGGGACTCTTGGGAGGTGGACCCTGCGGGAGAGGGGACGCATCCTACATCGTGGGATGACTTTAAGCTGCAAGATGACGATCCTCTCAACATCTTTCAGGCCATTGTTCGCCATCTTCGAGACATTAGACGACCATCCATCACGGCTGCCCGTGACCTGTGTTCCGTCATCATGTCGTTTTGCATCGCCGCGTTTGACCCGCAGGGGACCACCGAAGACTTTCACTTTTTTGATTTTATGGAGAGGTCCATCGGCGACGTCGTGAGTGCTTATGGAAATATGCGGTTGACGGCTGCTGACCTTTGTAGAGCGACCAAACAGCCGAGCATCTTCGAAGGTTTCGGGAGCTGCTTGATGCATACGCATTGTCTAATGAGTTTCTTTCGGCCGAGGATATTCGCATTGAGCCAGAGACAAAGCTGCTGGTCGAGATCGAAGACATTAGAGACGAGCTTGGGATCCTGCGATCGGTGCTGGATGATCAACGAACAATTGTTAATGAATTGTGCCTTCTCCTGGAGCCAAACGCATCAAATGACACTGGCATGGTACCGTTCGCTCCAAGAGGAAGCCGCGTTCTAAAGAGCCACTTTGCGCGCTTGGACCGGATGGAAACCCTCACAACCAAGGCATTGCAATCGGTATGCTTCCAGACACTCCATTGCAGTTGCAGACGTTGCTAATCTTTGTAGCTGCGGTCTCTGTTGAAGCTGAAGCAGCAGCATGCCAGCTTATCGGAAGCTCAGTCCGCTCGCAGGCAGACCGAACACATGGCCCAGCAGGCTAGCATGGCGACGGCCTACAATAAGAAAGTAGCCGACCAGATCAGCTTGGCGAGGCGACAGGCCGAGGAAACGGCCAGGCAAGCAAATGTCATTCTGCTTTTCACGGTTGTGACGGTTGTATTCGTACGTCCGCTCGCTGCTCCGTCCATCACATCATCCCTGCTGACCAGCCAGCTCCCACTGTCATTTATTACGTCTTTCTTCACGATACCAGTTGCTGCATTTCCCTACAATGAAAAGGACAAAATGCCGGTCGGATTTGTCTTGGCCGTTATACGTAAGCTTGCACGCGCTGCTTCAAGGATTTTACTGACATGCCCAGTGTCGGTCTCTGCTGGCGTTTCAATTCCCTTCGTGCTCATTGCCTTCAACTTAGAGATGGTCAAGGCATGGCCAAGATCAGCCATTGCCTGGGTCAGAGGCGCGCCTTTGGCATCTACGTGCGTGGGTTTCATCCTGCTCGTGGTTGTGGTCGCGTTGGCGGCAACGCTGTCCCAGCCTCTTACCCCGGCGGTCAAAGCCGGCGTCGGCATCGGGCTTGCCGTCGTTGCGACGGTCACGATTGTCACCATTCTCCTTTCTAGGCTCGCTCGTGACGCTCGTGACTGGACCAAGCGCCAATCTTAGCAATTACTCATCCTGCGAGTCATCCTCGACTATTGTCTCGGCGAAGCCGTGGTGCATCTCTTCCATTTCAACCCAATCAGCAGTGTTTTGCTGCCTCGCTTCCCACTCCCCCCTTCTTCCTGTGGGAATGTATCCCATGAATTGGAGAAAATGATATAACGGGATATTTGGCATCTGCTGTTGTCGCGAACCCGGATTTCTCAGCGGTGGTTGTTCTTCTGGGTCCAGCTGCGTTGGTGCTTCCCGGCCATCCTGCGACTCAACGCCGTCACCTCCCGGTCTCTCGGGTGCTGTCGCTTCCATTGCAAGAGGGTCCATGAGAGAATTGTAGCGCAAGCCTTTCTCCAGGGCCAACCATACCATTCCAGAAGCAGCGCAGACACAGCTTAGCCAAGCCAGAGCTGTGGCAGTCGGACCTGTGTGGCCGGCTATCGCACCAAAAGCAAGCTCCTCGACCAGCCCCGTGGAGCATGCTGCCGCAAGATGCTGCCATGCAGCGACCGTGAACGCCATGGCCGTGGCGAACACCATGAAGAAGAGCGAAAGAGTGGTGGTTTCTTTTTTGACCAAAATACCAATTCGGGACCAGATGCCTGCTTTTCGACCTTTTTCATCGGGAGCGGTAGAGGTGGGCAACGGATCTATGCGGAGTCTCGCCTTCTTCTGCTTGTTAGATGCTTTAGGATACACTATGCCGATAGTGAGGGCTAAAAAGGTGAGGATAGCGGCCAGGAACCTGTCTACTCTCAGTAAACATTCGCCGGGGTTATTGGTGAGGATTTCCGACGTGAGTATAGGTGTAACAGCCCGCGTACGGAACTCATCTGCGATCCATAGCAAGTTGAGAGGATCCGTGTAACCAGTTGCGTTCAAAGCGCTTGCTAGGTCCGAAGCACTCAGTGCGCACAGCCAAGAGACAGAGTCTGCCGTGGCACATAGTCCAAGATAGCCACTCCTGACCTCGTGGATGCTGGATGCATTTTCGGTTCTATTATTAAATAGCGACGACAGATCGCCGGTGCTGCTTGAGTTGCTCGGAGAACTATCTTGGTAAGAGAAGGAGAGGAGATATATCTCTTTGACGGAGCCGACGTCGGTCGTACATCCCGCAAGAAGCAGACCTAGAGTACCATGTAAGATGGCCTAGATGCTAGACTGAGGACTATTCGACTTACTTAGCAGCACGACCGAGGCTGCTAGTAACAATTGCCGTAGGTGATTGATCTTTGTGAGGTGTCCTACTAGCACGGATGTCCAAGGCTTATAGTCTACACGATTTAGGTCAGCGGGAGCCTGGCCTCATAGGTAAGGGCCAATTGCTCACTCGACAGTGATGACACGGTAGTCGCGTTCGTCTCGCGCTCGTTTGCGCTCCTCGTTGACGATTCACTCATAGCTTACCATGTTCAGCTCGACATTTCCAGTGCGGGCGGCTAGCAGATGTTGCACAGAGGAGAGAGCTGAGGTGGCTGGTTCATGGGCTGGCAAGCTGCAGGTAAGACCACGTGAAGGCCGACCCCAGGCGACCCCTGTCGCTGGCGCTGAAAGTGATGGTACAGATCCCATCGTCGCAGTTCACTCCTCAGGTGTCTCATGGCGATCCGTCGTTGCGATGTTGAGCTGGGACCATGTAGCGGATGACGTGCCTGTGCCGCTGCCAAAAGCCAAGACCGAAAGCAACGCCTCTGGAAGCTCGAAATCGTCGCCGGCCAGAGCTCGCGCAGATGGACCTACTCCAACAAGGTCTGACGCTGGGATCGAAATCGCAGCGTCGCCACCAGCTGCAGCGGACTCAGATCATGTCGTGCACAGCATTCACTCAGAAGATTCGCGCACAAGGCCAGACGGCCCCAACAACTGCAACGGCAGCCAGGGTAGAGGTGTCGTCGGCAATGAGCGGCCAGAGTCGACCCATGGAGCCAGTGTCAGCATTGAATCGTCTCCAAACCGAGCTTCTACGACAGCATCGTCGGCGTCGAATGACAGGACCACCGCGTCTCCGGCCGCACTACGAGTAGGTATGTATGAGACTCCTCGGAAGTGAGCCGCCGTTTTTTTTTAACGTCACGGATAGGGTTCCAATGGTATACGAGAATTACGTCGTTGCTTTTTAGATTTGTACCGATGATCGGCTATCACCACGTCTTGATGACATCTTTGGGAATTGTCCTGATTGCTCTACGTAAGTCGTCCGAACTGGCCAGCGGGATCAGCCGTTAATGAACTGTTCAGCCCTGGTTCTCGCAGGATGCACATCTACAGGCTCCATGCAGGGTCTGCGGCTCGTGTCCGTATCGCAGGCGTCAGAGGCGCCGTCACCCAAGGCGGGCATGATGAATGCGACACTGGGGGGCTTGATGCTGGAGCTGTCGATGAATGAGACCCAAGGGAAGTCTGCAGTGCGCGAGGTCCATGTGGGATACTTTGCCATCTGCGTGAGGCTCGACTCCGAGGGCTGGCAGTGCGGCATCAGCGGCGCGACCGTTGCTGGCAAAGCAAACGTCGACGACCCGCTCGGCCTTGTTAGTATGGGCTATCGCTTTCGCACCGAGACTGTTTCTCCTGCGCTTCTGTGAGTGTCGCTCTCTCCTTTCAAATCTATGTCAAGACTAACAGCTACTTGTAGCATCATCACGATACTCCTCTCCGCGGCCACTATCATGGCACTGTCGACCTTTCCTGGCTGGCACGAGGAGGAAAACTCCGAGGGCAGCCTGCGCGAGGTGAAGCCCTTCCCGTCGCGACCGGTGAGCATACTCGTTTTGCTGTGCAGCTCGTTGGTCACGGCTGTGGTCTACGTCGCCATAATGTGGCAGCACATATCGTGCGCAGCAACAGGAGCGACATTCGAGTCGCTACGGTACGGCGCGGTTGAGGTACGCACGGGAACGGCCGCAGCGGTGCTGGGCTGGATGAGCGTGTTTCTATGTGCAATCTGCGCGATCGGCGTGATTGTGATGGTCCTTTCGATCAGGATACTGCGATCATATCTGAATGATGTGGGATAGTGTGATCATATCTGAATGATGCGGCATTGTAAGATGCAAACACTGTCCATCCCGTTGTATCGACGTCCCTGGATACTGCTTTGTGGAGGACGGAATGATATAGCAAAGAGCCAAGAGCAGCCGATGCCGTAAGAATTGTACGGCCTTTCCCAAGACGGTCAGCGAGATGAATGTAAGGAATGTGGTACGAAATAAACAAACTGCAACGAGACAGTTCTTCGCATCGCGCAACTTTCCAGAATCGAATGAAGAGGAGACCACAACGGCCATTACCAAATGTGGGAAGGAAACCAGAACCTGCATTCCAAGACGACGAAAAGGATAGGATGATGAGCATACCCGAGCGAGGGAGGCACTGAAAGGCGGGAGCTGTTTCTTACAGGGCTGTCCCATTACAGGGCGGTGGAAGCTGGGTGCTGGTGCGCAAGTGTCGCGCCACTGGCTCTTAAGCTTGACCGCCCACAAGCTTCCCGGCAGAATCCCCCACTAGCTTACCTAGACTGTGGAGGTGCTGCGCATCCGTGCCTCCTTTCCCAGCCGTGATACCAAAGCAGCACCACGACGCCATCCTCTGCACGACCGGGAGAGGCAGCTTCTTCGCTTCTCTTTACCTCCCCTCCGCCGCGATCATGATCTCGGGTGTCCTCATCTTCAACCAAAAGGGCGAGAATCTCATCTTCCGCGCCTTCCGCAACGACTGCCGGCCCCGCCTTGCCGACGTGTTCCGCATCCAAGTCATTTCCAATGCCCAAGTGCGCTCGCCCATCCTGACGCTTGGAAGCACCACCTTTAGCCATGTCAAGCATGAGAACATCTATCTGGTGGCAATAACCAAGAGCAACGCCAATGCTGCCCTGGTCTTTGAGTTCCTCTACCGCTTCATTCAGCTGGGCAGGGGCTATTTTGGCAAATTTGACGAGGAGGCTGTCAAGAACAACTTTGTCCTGGTCTACGAGCTGCTCGATGGTATCTCTCCCGCACTCATACTTCCCCTCGAGTTGAGTTCGAAACGTGCTGATAGGCATCTAGAAATCATCGACTTCGGCTACCCCCAGAATACCGAGACGGACACGCTGAAAATGTACATCACAACGGAAGGCGTCAAGTCCGAAGCAAGACCTGAAGATACCTCCAAGATCACCATGCAAGCCACCGGCGCGCTTTCTTGGCGGAAGGCGGACGTTAGGTATCGCAAGAACGAGGCCTTTGTCGACGTAATAGAGGATGTCAATCTGCTCATGTCTGCAACTGGCGCTGTGCTACGAGCCGACGTCACAGGGCAGATTGTGATGCGTGCATATCTCAGCGGCACGCCGGAATGCAAATTTGGCCTGAACGACAGACTGTTGTTGGACAATGATGGGCTCCAAAGCTACCCTAGCGGCAACCGCATGGGTTCCAAAGCGACCAAAGCGGCAGCAGGTAGTGTGACGCTTGAGGACTGCCAGTTCCACCAATGCGTCAAGCTGGGCAAGTTCGACACGGATAGAATCATCAGCTTCGTGCCTCCGGATGGCGAGTTTGAGCTCATGCGCTATCGCGCTACCGAAAATGTCAACCTCCCATTCAAGGTTCACGCCATTGTCAACGAAGTCGGCCGCTCAAAGGTCGAGTACAGCATCGGCGTCAAGGCAAACTTTGGCTCCAAGCTCTTCGCCACAAACGTCGTCGTCAAGATACCTACGCCTCTAAACACAGCCAAGATCACTGAGCGTTGCACACAGGGCAAGGCCAAGTATGAGCCCAGCGAGAACTGCATCGTCTGGAAAATTGGCAGATTCACCGGCCAGAGCGAATACGTGCTCAGCGCCGAAGCGTTATTGACGAGCATGACGAATCAGCGAGCCTGGAGTCGACCACCGTTGAGCCTGAACTTTAGCCTGTTAATGTTCACCAGCTCTGGGTTGCTGGTGCGGTATCTCAAGGTCTTTGAAAAGAGCAATTATTCCAGTGTCAAGTGGGTGCGGTATATGACGAGAGCGGGCTCGTATGAAATAAGGTAAGCAGGGTTACAAACCTCCCAGCGCATGCCACTTACTGACAAAATATAGGTTTTGAGACGACATTGATGACGGCTTTTGAGGTGGAGCACATAACGGCGTTCAAGGATATCATGGCAGAGCAAAATCTAGCATTGGCAGACGCTGATTTACCAGCGTCCACAAACTTGTACGAGCATACGATGTATCGATCGTGGACGAAGGCGCCAGAGTATGGACCCTGACCATGCGGAAGCCCGATGGTTTACGCTGCAGCTCGGAATATCTGAGCAACGACTGGTCCTGAAGGCCGGCAGCCAGCTAGACCTGTGGCGGAGAACCACGTGCCTTCTCGTACAATGTGCATGGACTCGAGGCAATTTCTCAGCAGCCTGGCTGGGCAGAGCACCGGAGGTCTACTGTGGCACGGAATCCGCACTCCCGACCAGCATTGGCCAACTCTCCATCAGAAAATGACTGCACACCTTGCGTCATCGCCTGTATCACCATGCCATGACGATGGACAGCTTGCACCAACCCAGCGGCGCAGAAGGCGGGGATCCGCTTGCTTTTGGTATGGCGAAAGTGGCGCCAATTCTAGGGCTGACGGCATGGGAGGATAGCAGGAAACCGTCGTGGTGTGTCGTGCAGCTCACGACGTTTGCACGCGGTATCCACGATGTGCCGCCGTTTTTGTACTACGATGCTGGCTCTTTCGAGTTCACGCAGTGGCTGACGTATGCAGTGTCTTGACAGGGCGGTGTTGAAGAGCTGGGCTGCCCGAGTCCTGTAAAGGGCGAGTCGAGCTCATGCCACCCGGGCAATTTGATCCATTTTCTCAGTTCCTAGCGTCATCTAGATGGCTGGTATTGCGAGTCGCTTACATGGCAGCGCGCCAGAGCTGGCCGTGTGCCACTTTATCCAAATGCAAATTCAGCGTATACGCAGATCCGACGGCACCATTCTTTCGGACATGCGGGTCGTTGTGGCACAGGCGCACCACCACAAACCCCTTTTTACGAGCTGTCGTACGCTGCGGCGTTTCTTCTGAAGTCGCCTTCTATACGTTCTGACAACATCATCAGTCGATGGCGTGACAAGCCCATGATCACGGTCACAAGTCGTCTTCCTTCGATCATGATAAGCCATCTGTGTTCATTTCTGGTTGTGGCAAGCCATCATATTTTCCACCGTCCAACCTCGCAGTCAGTCCCAAGGAGCGCTCAAGCGCCACTTGGCGATGCGGAACTGCCTGAAGCAAGTGGTGAGGGCCTCGACGATGCCCGGAACACGAGGTTCTCCCAGCTACCGTGTCTTGGATTTGTACCTGGGACCAATTCTGTCATTTTGCCTGCTGTACTTGTTTTAATCTTGCCACGGGCTGTCAGCACGAGGATCTCGCATCGTCGCATGGTCCTTGTGTGGTTCGCCGTCGGAGCGCTTCAATAATGCCTTCCTGGTATTGGACATTCATCATCACGGCCGCGGTCCTGTCGCTCCTGGGAGCCATTTTTCTAGTCACAAGTTCCTAAGATGCCCCTGGCTAGCGGCTCAGGTTGATCGGTCACAGAGCGAGAATAAAAGGCGGGTATTGTCCTCATATCTGCGAGAGATTGATCGCCAGGCTGCTTGTGCCTGGAAGACCATCAGAATGCCATCCCCCAATTCTCATCAGTGGTAACAACAGTCAGATGCCAATTTTGGGAGCCTATCGTTCTTGTACCGATGACGACGCCCTCAAGAGACTGCTCTTCTCACACGGACACGAATTTCCTGGAAGTAGCGAACGACGAAAACTTGGTCTCTTTTTTTTTAAGCAGGGTTGTCACAGGAGGCCCAGAAGCGCTGCCACGCGGGCTCTCAAGAAACCCAACGCAATCACAGCCAGGGTCAAGAGCCTTGGACAACTATACTCATCGGACTACCCTTTGGGCAGAGCAAGCGTCTCAGAGCACGCTTCTCTCTTCAGCCTCCTGCAGTCGGTCGGTGCCATCTTGGATCGTTTTCCGCCGCGTTGTCAACTTTGCGGCCTCCGCGTCACGTCTCACAGAGCAAGACCATCACCGGATTCAAGGCTTTTCCTCCGAGAATTTCGGCGCCTCGTCGCTGCTACTTCTCCCTCTTCCTGTCTCAGCACTCCAATATTCACGTCTTCGACGCCGCTGACCGAGACATACAGCCCACCCCGTGCAACAGTCGCGGTGCAGCACCGGGGGAGCTGCCCCTGAAGCCGTCAGCAGCATCGGAGCCCAGCCCCGGTCGTGAGAGCTGACGCCTTCGCTCCGTTCCTTACGAGTGTTTTTCCCAATTAAGCAGGGCCAAGATGTGCATCGGATCCGTTCTTCACCACCATCACATACCCCCATGCCCCCGGCCCCTGACTTTCGTCACACACTACCTGTACTGCCACCGGGCTACTGTCAACCTCCTGACCAGCGATGGCATCTCCCCTTGCGCCAACGTCCTGTACACGCCGGACCACGGTGTCAACTACCACGACCCGTGTTCGACAGGAGGTTGCGTTGTGTCACCTCGGTGCGCGACTGGGACATGTCGGCTACAGGACCTCGGGGGCCGATGGATCTGCTGCGTCTGCGGGCGAGGTGGCAATGTGTACCGCACGTGCACCAACAAGAAGGTCGGAAGCCCGGACACCTTTTGCTATCACGATATTTGCCAGACATGCTTGCCCGACGGCTCGTCGGAAAGGCGATGAATCGGAAGACTTATCTCGCGAGGGTCTGTGGGTGAAGGAATGTATCAGCGACTCTTTGATGCACTGAGGATCATCCACCGGTTAGGAGGCTCTATGCTTTCTACCCCTTTGAAAGATAATTATATGGTTAAATATTGCGTCAGCACCACTCCTACTCAAAAGCGTGTGACCTGTCATCCTGCTCTTCTACATCCCCTCGTCTGAGCTAATCCCTGGCGATGTTCACCGATCTCGCATATTTGCGAGTGAACGCCAATGGCACAGTGGTAGTGCACAGCGAATAACCCTTTTAGGTGATCTTCCCCTTTGCCCATTCATCTATCCGTACCACATTCTACACTCTCGGCTCCTTTGCCCTTCCGAACATTCGCGGCCAAGAGACCTCTGTTGCGCCTGCAAGCCAAAGTGCCAATACGGGTTCGTCACAACCAGCGTGAGCGATCACAAAACAAGCGCCGCCTCCGTCGCTGTGAGAAACGGAGAGCACTGACAGGCTCGGTTGAACTTGTTCAGTCCGATATGAGGGCCGGGCTGCCACGTTCTGACGCCAATAGAATGGCGACGCAACCGACCGAGTCCTTTTCTCTTGCGCCTCAAGGATATGGTAGCCGAATCTATCATTTGCTCCCTTCGAATTGCTGCCATTGAGGCGTTTCGTCTTGCCGGGTTGGGCGTCGCCGCTGGCGATGGTGAGTGGCGGCGCAAGAGGTATATAAACGGCCGTGACCGAGCGCGATGGCTAACTGCACCTTCCACGAGAGGCAATGCATTACTACGTATGTGTGATTTGGGAGCTCGTTGATCTCTTGCCTGCAAAATCTCAAGCTATCAAGAAGAGTTAAGTCTCTCTGCTCTTCCCGGGGAGAGAAAGTAAAAAAGGCAGCCTCCTCTCGATGTGCACCAGATGGAAAATCTGGCTTGCGTGCGGCCATTTTGACGTCAAAGATGACCGCTGCAAGCACAAGACGGACATGAGCATCGAGGACTGCGAGAACTACTTGCTGCGAACCGTCACGTACCCGCCGCCCGCGGGCTTCCGGCTGCCCCAGCTCTGCCCGCTGATGCCCAACTGCCCGTACTCCATCCGCGGCGGGGCGTGGAACTGCTGCGAGTGCGGAAAGGTCATGAACGCTAAGAGTCGCTGCGAGTGCGTCATGGTTCACGGCGGCGTGGAGGTTGTTTGCGGGCACTTTTGCTGTCATGCGTGTCAGAAGGGGAGCTACCAGCTATAAAGGAGCTGGGAATGATGGGTACGGCTTCAGCATCGCAGGAGATAGCATGAACTTGAGGAAATTGTTTTCTGGTCCGTGGCAGTCTAGCCAAATGGGCATTGCCGGAAGATATGCGCTCTCTTAGGGACCACTGCTTTGATCGGCCAGTGGCACCTTTAGATCTGAAATGTGCCGTCAGTCATAACTTTCAGGTACTTAACCAAGTTCTGACTGATTCTATGTCCAAACCGCCTGCTAATTAAGATGTACGCCGATCCTTCGTCCTAGTTATTCTTCGTGCATTTGTAAACGCGTAGGCATCCACAAAGGCCAGTCCGACGAGCTCAGGCGACCACCGAGCCAAAGATTCCCCAAGAGTGAGATCTCCGAGCCTGGACGATGCGAACACGTCGCACCAGATCCGGCAGTCCAGAAACCATCCCTTGGGGTTCCATCGAGCCAAGTCCATTGGGAACGAAAAGGGCTCAAAGCCATGTTGGGTGCCACCAGCGCAACCCAGGATACGGCTCGTCCGCCTGCCCGCAGGATCGAAGACTCCGGCGAGTCGGCGGACCGCGCTGCTGGGACCAGTTATCCGACATTTCGGGGCCCGGCGTCAGTCTTGGCCATGTTGGCACCCGTTATTGTCCGACCCTGACACCTCCCGATGCGTAAAACAGTGCATCCAGGGGACGATCATCGGCGAGCAGCAGAATCGACCGGAAAACAGTGCATATCTCGTACAACCACAGTCCCTCGTCGCAAGGTTTCCGGATTCGAGATCAAAGCGGTCAGTGTGCAGCCCAAAAATGATTATGACTGCATTGTCCCTGGCTATCAGGCTTTGCGGAGGCATCCTTCGGACAGTTTGCAAGTGAAGACTGAGCATGCAGTTGCAAGATATCAAAACTACCCCCTTCAGGAACGCTGCATTCTGTCGTCCCGAGACATTAATACAAATCTGCGCCTGCATCGATTGATGACCACTTACGGGCCCCCGAGCCTCTGGGCTTGGGTGCTATCAGGGGGCGGAGGGCTGGAGCTGTGCTGGTCTTCAACGCCGAAGAAACGAAGGTGAATGCCACAGCTAAATCCCGCAGCAGCTCGCTTTATGTTCTCATCTACAACTCGATGTGGCTGCGGATTGGCGAGAAGAAGAACGGGTTGACGTAGCAGAAGGCGGAACCGAGGCGTCTACCAACGCAGCCTGTGAAAGCCAATAAAGTTCTTTGGCCATGTTGGGTCCAACCACAGACTAAGGCGTACTGGGGGAAGTCATAGAAAGATATAATAGAAGGAAGGTGATTCCAGGATTCAGGTAGTTCATGCCTGGATACTGCTCACTCTCTGATCACATTCCCAAATAGCTAGCTTGAAGCTTACGCTGACGGCATCAATTTTCACAGCTCTCTCCGCAAGCGCCTTCTTGAGGCGGAGTGCCATCACGGCCTAGAGCGATGTGCAAGGGCGAGCCCTGGGAACATGTTTGTGGACATACGTCCATCAGGTGGATTTACTGTCGGTACTCCTCATTCGACGCAGCCTCTCGTCGCAAAACGCCGTGCGACAATGTCGACTTCAGGGAAACTCGCCAGGACAAAACCGAATGCCCGCTTGCAAATTGCGCATTCAAGTCGAAGGGAGGACGATGGTTGTGCTGTCAGTGCAGACAAGGTCCGAACACCACAGGCTGGTGCTTGAGGCCAGTCAAGCGCGTGGAGGCTGATATAAAAGCTTCGGGCGATGAGGAAGGGGTGGAACGAACATGCGATCATGGATGCTGCGAAACGTGTTTCCAGAGTCGTGAGTAAGCTGGCAGCTCGATCGCTGTGCTTTTGGCGAGCTGACGACGACGGTAGTGCAAACAAAAGCAACAACGGATTGATAACGGCGCTGGAGGGCTTGGGTCTGGCAAGCTCCCACCGAGTCCAATTCTTCTCATTAAGATGGGCAGTGTCTTGGCAGCGGGCCAAGGTAGCGGTCGTTTCAGGGCAAGCTGTCTTAAATTGGGACATGGTCAGGTCAATCGTGACCTTTTTTGATAGTCGTCAATCAAGCTGTGGGTTTGCGAGTGCGAGATTACCCGTAGATCATCAGTCAAGCCTCTTCCGACTTCCCAAAATGTCTCCTGGCTCGAGAGCCATGTCAGTTCTCAGAAGTCCCGGGACTTGCTGCATGCGAGTGTTCTTCCTGCATGTTCCATTCGCCCGCGCCATAAACGCTTCAGGCAGCAGTCGGGTATCGTTGTCTCAACAATAAGACGGAGTGAATGTTTCAACAGCTGCCATTGCAGCGGTTCGCAAGGCTAAACTGGAGACGGCAGCTCCATGGAGCAAGGGACAGTCCCGTCCACCGCTTCACGCGCACCGCCTGCTGTCCATGATGCTGCCGCTGCTGCTGGAGAGACAGGCGACTCAGCACGACGAGTTGCTCCTAGGTTTACCATCGTCATGTCCGGCGTCGCTGCAACGGAACTTGGCGATGGCTGGTGCGAAGTCGTGGGGCGCCCCTTGCCTGACAAACCACGTGTGAACAGTGCGACCTGCAAGTAATAGGAGGCGCAGGCACTCATCTCGGCTGCCACGCTGCTGACTCGCTGATGGATCGCCGCAGCTTGTCGCCGTGGCCATCCTCCCAAACCAACACGACGGCTGAAAGTTCAGGCCAGCAGCGAGTGCTAGCTTACCATGATTGGACGTTGACCAGCATGCCTCATTTGGGCGCGATCGACGCTCGAGCCTTTGATGCGAAATTGCCAAGTCGTGGCGACATGTCATCCGGCTCTGGTCTCGAAGAGCGGCCGTCCGTGTGCTGCCCGCTCGTTCTCTTCGGCAAAAGGGAATTCAAGAAGAAAGTTAAAAGCAAGTACCGAGAAGTCGGGCGAGGACGCGGACGAAAGTTTAGGGCCGGCCGGTGATGGCGCTCATTGCGCCGTGCACATGGCAGACGGGGCTCCACTCGCAGGCGCATGGCGCCAGGCCACGCGGTGACATCGCGCCACAGGACAGCTGCCCGGGGGCGGCTGTCGACGACGGCGGACTGGCTCGCTATTGTTCATGTTCATGTTCATGTTCGGGTGCCTATTCGTAGGAAGAGGAGGAGTCGGGTCTGAAGGCAACGCTGAGTGCAAAATGCACGTGAGCCTCAACAAACAGAGCCACTGGGACGGCAAGTCCAGGGCACGGGGCACTCGTACGACTGCGAGTGCGAGTACGTACGGAGCACTGCACGACTGCGTTATGCCGTGGCCGGTGCCTTATTAGCCATGTGCACCTCAGGCACAGCAGCCCACAGCCCCGGGAGCCTCCGACAGGCCCGCCAGAAACAAACGGCTGCGGCGCCGCTCATCAGTGCAAGGGAGCCGAGCGCCCCCCCACCAGCTCCCCCCAGCCCCAGAGCCCAGATAGCCCAGCTCTGCCTCTCCGCCTCCACTCCTCATCTCGCGCCTTTCCTTCGCATCTTGCTTCACCCATACACTCTTCGCGTCCGTCGAGCAACAGACTTCGAGTCGCTGGTGACGAGCTTGCCTCCTTGCTCGCAATCCGCAGCAGCCCAGGGCCCCCGGGCACCCCGCACCAAACCGACAGGCAGCCCACGCTCCTCCGACGTCTCGGTACCACACTTCGACGACGGACCTCCAAGCCATCGTTCCGGGGCTTCGTCGCCGCCCACTCGCATCCAAGCGACAGAGCCACGACAACCAAGGCGTCGTCGCCTCTTCGTCGCATACATAGTTGCCAAAGACGAGGGCCCTGCACCCCCAGTCTCACTGCGTATCCACCCTTCGAAACCTATTACAAGTACGCTTCCTGCTGCTCCGGCAATATGCCTGCTTCGCTCGACTCCTCTCGCCCCATCATGGCCCCGTCGGTACGTTCGTGACTTGCTTTTAACTTCGTCTCTCACCATCATCATTGCATTGCAGTGCATTGCAGTGTCTCGTCTCGTATTCCTTGCCTCTGCTTTGCTCATCATTTTGTGTCTCTTTCTGCTTGTCTTACCCTCCCTTTGACCTGGGCTTCGTCCTTGAAGCCTCAAAAGCAGCCGCCTCCCCTTGATTTGTGCGCTCCCCGTCTCTTCAACTGCCCCAAGCATTCCAGCTTGTTAGCCTCTGCTTCTTCAACGCCGCCGTGTCACCAAGATCCTCTGGCCGTCGCCCCTAACCAGGCAACGGCCCCCGTCTTTCCCTGAAGCTAACCATGCAACGCCCACAGGTCCGAACCTCGGTCCGTTTCAGCTCATACAGCATGGCCGCACCGTCCTTGACGCCCACCGTCCAGACCACCGACTCGCAGGCCGAGATCCGCGACATCGCCCTGGGCCTGGATCGCATGGAGAACAAGGCTCTGTCATCTCAACGCGTCATCCTTAGTGAAGAGAAGACGGACAACATGAGTAAGCTGGCCCTTGGCGCCAAGCTGGAACGTGCACTCGATCGCCGCATGAGCAGCCAGGATGCCGTCATGCGGCCACGTCAACAGAGTGTCACTCTCAGTGTCACTGTCAACGAGAAGACGCAGCTCTCCGAAAAGGCTTAGAGCGGGAGTCTGGCTAGTTTTGCCTTGGACTGGAGCTGGCGCCGGAGATGGCTTTGGCGAGCAGGTCGGATGGTGGCCAGGGCCGGCGGCGTGCTTCGTTTCATCGATGCGCTGGCATGACGACTATAATGCTTTTCGCCCTCTTAGCAACGATCGGGCACATGAAAATCACAGAGGCAGTCGTGATGAAGCCAGGCGCCTCACAACGGGCGCAACATCTGCAGTCTGCTCTCACAATTCTTCACAGCAATCGCATCAGACAAACAGCACACATTATGGACCATGCGAGACAAGCCGTCCCCAAAGTCAGATAATGCAGGCGTCAGATGCTCATAGATGAGTTGAGGGCAAGCTGGACGTCAGCTTGCTTGCCTTGACGATCGTGCCGTAGTATTCATGTCGATTACACGAATACCGGTGCATGGGAATTCAGGGCTGCTGCTTTTCTTTATCACTGGCTTTTTGCATACCCCGTCGCGAAAGGAGCTGTCTGCCGGCAACGCATGTAAGATGATGACGGGAACGATCTTGGGAGGGACTTTTGGGGATTTATTGCACCTCTTACAGGGCTATTTTCTACTACGACAATCAGAATATGCATGCAACGCAAATGTGCAATATGAACACGACGTTCCATGCCTTGATATGCGCCCATCCACTCCGTCGAGAACCCTCACATCCATAGCATGCTTGGTAGTACGTACAGTGCCCCTCCGATGCCCACCCAGAGCCGCGCCTATGTCTCGAAATTTCCAGCCTAATCCTAATCTTTGAGACAATATGATACGAGGCTAGGTCCGGCTCGTACGGAACATTATCTCAGTGCGGCAAGACATGGGTGCAGCTACGTCCCAAGGTAAAGTAGGTAGGTTGCATGGCAACGGTGACCGGCATAGGCTAGCCAACATCAAAAGAAATTCGTTGTTGCTAAGCGTCAAATTCTTTCGCTAGTTTCGCTGGATTGTGTTTCCGCAGCCTTTCTTTTCTGGGGCTGATGTCGTAAGGTATAGCCTCTAAGTAGTGAGGAGGCAGCTTCGAGACTTTGGTCCGGCCATGCGTCGTCTTTCTGGCTACCAACGAGCTGGGAGCACGATGCGCTCATCTCCCAACCGTCCCGTATGTCATCAGTCAAGTCGTAGCGCCACGCCTCCTCCCGGAGCAAAGTTCCCGCCTCAATGGCCCTTCTTCGTCTCAATCAAGCCATCAATCTCCTTCAACAAGCCCACGAGTTCAGCCTCCTCGCCCTCGACCTCCAGCCCGCTCTTCACCCACTCCCTGGCCTCCTCCAACCGGCCCATCTCGACCAGACACCGGCCCCTCCGCCACCAGCCCTTTGCGTTGCCCACCCGCCGGGCCTCGACGCTCGCTTCGGCGTCGACAGCGCCCTCGGGCCAGTTCTGCATGGCCATATGGGCCTGCGCACGATTCGCCAGCAAGCCACTGACCTCCTCGCGCACGAGGGCTGCGGGCTCCCACATGGGCCGCGTGAGGGCCATCTGGATGCCGAGCGTGTACAGCCGCACAGCCTCGGCATACTTCTGCTTCCGGTACTCGGCGTTGCCGTTGTCACGCAGCTTGGACACGTTGCCCGTGCGCTTGGGGTTGACGGGGACGGGCGGCGGCGGCACGCCGTTGGGGCTGCCCTCGATGGAGAGGAGCGCGCGATGCAGAGTGTTCAACTGCTCGAGTTCGGCGGCGAGTGCGCGCGAGGACCGGGTTGGCGCATTTATGGCTTTGGACTGCGGGTCCATGTGCAGCGGGAGGAGGTCGAAGTGCGTGAGGTCGGACATGATTGCAACAACGGTGGGTTGTCTCCCCAGCGTCCTTACTATGGAGCGGTGGTATGCAACTGCTATCTACACAGTTGTGATGGCGAGAAGCTAAGCAGTTTCTGCTTTGGGCTTTTGGTGTACTCTTTGGTGTACTCTCTCCCCCTGTGGTAGCCCCGATCGTGTATGCGGGCGAAGAGGAAAGAGTGTCGTGGGTAATGGGTGATCGAAGGAGTTCGGTCGTGTCGCTATATGTATGGTGAGCTCCCCTGGGGACGAGCCAAAGAAGGACACCTCGCGCATTAAGCCGTTATCTTATCAGCATGTGACTATGGGTCGTCTGGACGAGTATGCTCCACCGATGGGTCCCACGACCACCACTTCGTCGGCTTGCACGAGAATGCGAATTATAAGTCGCATTTGGGAATTTGCATGACTCTATTCACGTATTTTGTGGAAATGATAAATCAATATAAGTCTACACATTGACCGCTGTCCGCCCAAATTGTGACGAACACAGAAGGCGGCGCAGACCTGTCCGCCCGAGCGCGCATCCTGCACCACGGTTGCGCCTCCCTTGGTTTACATCATAGGTAATTGCTCCACCGTGCATGGGAAGTACAGGCATTTCATGATCTCCGCCTTAGCTCTTGATTCACTCTAGAGCTGAGCAGTAAGCCGCCACGTCTTGACAAGGTCCGAATCCCCACGGAGACAGCCAGGGCCAGTGAGATCACCTTGGGCTGTTTACTTGCTGTGATCCTATGTCAACGCCCAGATTGTCGTATGGAGGCTCCAACAGCCCCGTCCGTGACAAGGTGATTTCGTAATGCAGGTTCCATTCCTTTTCTACTCCTATTATGCAAAGTGCCAGGTACCCTCCGTAACATCACAGGGGGTTAACGCGATCCGTCGTCCGCCTCCGTCACCATCACCAGCTTGCATCCCCACTGATCCCTCCCACCAAAGCCAAAGTCTGGCATCCTTGGGCGAAGCCAAGGGATAAGCGAGACCATCCCTCTTGTTCCGCGTCCGTCACAAGTCGCAAACCGCAGCGCACCATATCTCTTGTGTCAATCCTATGCACCATTCGCGCTTCGAGCTTTGGGTTTCTGTGCTTTATTGTTTTTGGCACGGGTTTCGACGACGAGATTCATGTAGAACATTTAGAATAACCATCCGCCACCCTCCCATAAGCCGCCGCCCTTGCCATCACTTAGCAAATCAAGTGTAATCCGTTGTGAACCGCCGCGCCAATCTAATGAACCGCACGAGAAATGACAAGACAATGCGAAGCTACCAAGACCGGTTAAAGTCAAAGGTGCTGGCTAACTTAGTAGCCGAAAGCCGCAAGGGCCTTCGCAGTCTCGGTCTTCGTGGAGGCGTTCTTCTTCGCGTCGGACAGTTGTCGGGCAGCAACCTTCTTGCGCTCGTAGTAGGCGGCGCCCTTGGCCTTTCTTCGCTCCTCCAACCTGTGTATCCAGAGTCAGTACGAATCCAGCTTTCCTCGACGTGACTTCGGGTGTGGCATACCGAGCGACGACATCCTGGTACTTCCAGCCAACCTCGTGGCTCAGACGACCGACAGTGCAGTACTTGCGGCCGGGCTGCAGGCGAAGGACGCGCAGAGCCTGGGGAACGACAACCTTCTTCTGCTTGTCGTAGGGAGGGGGGACGCCCTCGAAGACCTTAAGGCGCTCGAGAGCGGCGGCACCCCGGGCAGTCTTGTGAGGGATCATGCCACGGACGGCCTTGTAGAAGATTCGGGAGGGAGCGCGGAAGTGGAAGGGACCTGTGGGCTATTAACGGGCTGTTTGCGCCGCGCAGCAATCGGGTTCGGACTCACCACCGCGGGTGGGGTTGTATCGGGTCATCTTGCGCAGGTAGGCGTGGTACTTGACTGTTCAACGATCAGTGCTCTGCTTTCTCGGCATGCATCCAGTACCCGTTGGGTGCGTTGCAGAAACCTGGTCGTCTCACGCCGACCAGTTTCGCGTGTCATCGGGCTCTGTGGGTTGGATGGTGGGTTGACATACGCTTCGCGCGGAAGAACTCGCCAGAGATGTTGAGGGCCTCGCAGCGGACAACAACGATCTTCTGACCGTTGAGGAGCTGCTTGGCGACAATGCTGGCAAGACGGCCCAGAAGGTGGCCCTTGCCATCGATGACGACCTGAGTGGAAGAGCCTCAGTTAGCCAATTGTGCGATCAACTCCCCGCGCAGCGATGACGCCCTTTGGCAGCCGAAGAGCGATTGCAGACATCCATCCCCAGTCCGGTATGACTCCCTTGGTCCGCGCCGCTCTCCAGCCCCGAGTTTGCCATCGCGCCACGGGATGCAAACGATTGGTGATGTACTCACAACCGGCTCGAAGGACGACATCGTATCGACTCCTTTTGACGGCGAAAGGAAACGGGAGGAAGGCGACGGCTCAGACGACGACGTAGACACACAAATTCTCCAACCGGACCGGCGAGAATCTGTTGCTGTGCTGCTGGGGGTTAGTCGTCCCTGGGCGAGGATGTTGGTGAAGTCGCGATAGTGATTGACGGCGAGAAAATCCAAGTCCGCTTGAGGGCTCGTTGTGCCTTTGGGATTAGAGGCGCTAGCCAAATGTGGGAAGGCGGCGTTTGGGGAGAAGCGAAGAGGGCTCACAGCCGCAATGTGCTTTAGGGCTGCAAAACCTACCCACTGGACCGAGGTTTTCCCGTGCGCCTCAGAATTCTGGGGAGCGGATCCATACACGGGGCAAGGGCCCCAGTAAAAGTGCACGTGATGAGCTGTGCGAGTAGTCTCCGAGGTGGCTATACTGAGAATGAACCAGCTGCTTGGGGAAAGAGTGTGCCCCATGCGTGCTCCATTGGGTCTTGAATGTCCAGTTCGCTGCAATGCTTGACATCTTTTCCGTGGAATGAGCTTCAGACTTCAAATCCAATTCCCCGTCCAGAACTTAACCGAATCAACGTTTTCCGGTTGTGATCAATTTCCTAGTCTATTTGCCTGATGATAAGCCCATCTCCCAAAGCGCTGTGCTAGCAAATTCAGTCTGATCTATGATGATTGTACAATATGATCTATAGCCAGGGCAACGGCAATCTGATCTCCAAAATAGCACCAAGGTCCAGCTTTCAACTTGCAATGCAGCAGCTTCCAGGCGATCCCAGCCTGCCCATCGGTTGTATGGAAGGAGCACGTGTCAGAGTCTATGTCTCCGGCCCTCTTCACGCACCTTTTGCTGCTGCATCCAGCCCCTTCAACACCTCTTGAACTCGGTGCACCAGTTCTTTTCGCTTGCTTCTCACTTCTGCAACTCCCTCGGTCTCTACCCCGTCAAGCTTCAACAAAATGTTCTGCAGCAAGCTCTCGGACAGCTTCCTGTGTTCCTCCTCCCGCGTCTTCGGGTCTGCTGGAGGCGACGCGGTGTACTGGATGCACAGAGGCAGCCATTTGACCGTGAACTCGCTGGACAGCTCCTCGATCCGTTTCATCGCGCCGCTGCCAGCGGCTGGTGGAGGCGGAGACTTTGAATTTGAGGTGCTGTCGCGGGGGCTGCTCGCTGAGTCGCCGTCCTCCTTGGCCCCTCGCTTCTTCCCCTTTCTCTTCTTGCGGCGTTGTGACTTGGCTTCGTCTCGAGACGCGTCTCCGACGATTACCATCTCTTCGTCAGATGGGCTGGTCTCGTCGCCAATATCCGGCAAAACTGCCATCAGCTCGCTCTTGTTCTTGACTCCGTAGTCACGAACGGGAGCAGCAGGCTCTTTGAGCTGCTTTCCCTTGTACAACAGTTTGATGCGGCGGGCAGCTCGCTCTGGAAGGTCCATCATAATCCCGACGCGTTCTCTCACGTCTCTGACCCGCAATTTTCCGTCACCTATCGAGTATGCAGGGAAGTGTGCCGGATACGTGACGCCCTTGTTCTTGATGAGAAGAACGTCGTCCTCAGGTGCTGGCTGGCCCGCCGGCTGCGGCCTGTATTGATAGCGAGGATCAGATGAGCCGAGAGGAGAACCGTCCAAGTCCTGCGACGTGATGTAACTGAAGTCCTCGTCTGTCACAGCAGGAACGCCGCCTGACATGGAGCTATAAGGAGAGCTCTGTTCGCGGTTGAGGGACCATCCATATCTCGACATTGTAATAGGGACGGCAACAAGGGCGGCAAGGCTGCTATAAAGTAGTCCTGGCGGGACGCCGAGCGTCTCGAAGATGTATTCGCTCGACTCCTGGAAGACGGAAGAGAGATTGACCAGCGTCCCGTTGAGGTAGGATGTGATGTTTTGTAAGGCTCCAGAGGATGCCACGGCGGCCTGGCTGGAATCCACCTTGACTTTGTGGTAAGGTGGCCCTTTGACAGGACACCTCTCGTACGAGTAGATATGGACCAAGTTTCTTTGAAGGAAAGACGAGGGCGAATCGGGCTTGCGCTAAGAAGATCTGCAACAATCGGTTCGCTTGTCAAACGCGGGGCATGGATGCGGGTGAGGTGGCGATCGAGCGACGCCGTTGGCGGGATGCGGCAGACGACAGATATGACGAGAATGGCGTTCCGAGGTGACGACGATGGGGCAGGCTGACGCAGGCGAAGAAGCCGACCACACAGAGAGCGGATGGCACCTATTATCGTAGCGGGTCGCGGGTGGGTTCCGAGGGTTGCCTCTTCGGTTGGACGTTGGTTTCGTCCGACAAACTTCGATCTCGCGTGGCTGGGCAGGGAGGTTGCGGCTGATGGCAACGAAGGGCGGACAATACGTGGTTAGAAACGCAAAAAGATTGATGCAATCGAAGTCAAATTTGCGACACGGTGCATGCGATACTGCTGAGCAACAGGAAGCGCTATCAAGGGCAACAGCCACGGGGTAAGTTGGTTGTTGAAGGGTCTTCAACCTTTCGGGACCGGTCAGACCTGGCCAGGAAAGACGCTGATGGCGGGGCGGCGGCTGGCGTATGGGGGCCTGACGGTCAGGTGATGGTGCCACCTGGTGGGAGGTGTAAGATCAGCTCAAACAAACTTGAGCAGCGAGTCTCTCGCAAACGGCAAAACACTTTAGATGCCTCGAATAAAAAAGTTATTCATCTGCCTCAATTTTTTTTATTTTTTTTGGCTTCCCTTTCACACTTGGCGCAACGCTTCGGACCTCACGAGCCAACCCAGTCTCCCAAGGCTTGACTACCCTACATTTCGGTGTAAGCCGAACATCTCATCAGCATCTATACGGAGTATCTGAGTCCAGCAGGGAAACTCTTATTGGTCACGACGGCTTGAAGACCTGATCCTACAAATGAGAATTTCCATCACTGTAGCTTCTACGGGTGCCTGCTGATGCCTCCATGGTACAAGATGGGGAAGAGACTGAACCGGCAGACTTTATTATTTAGAAGTCAAATAAGCCCCTAACACTCCTAAAAGCAGTTAGCCCAGGGATGATTCGGCGAGATAGCAGCTGACTGACAGACGTGCAAATGTACTGCGGACTCTAAACTCGGCCATCGCCCCAAATTCACCCCACAGCCTTAATGGTAGTTAAGATGGATGCAAGATGGCGTTGTCTCGCTGTCATTGCTAATACGACCGCCTCAGTACCTAAATCAAAACGTTGAGGCAATGGCGGACTGAGAGCATAAAAGAAAAGGGGTTAGAGCTTGCAGCCGCAATCTGAGAAAGAGCAGCAAATATGTACATTCCAGACAGCCTAACGGATCTGCCACGACGACAACAAAGAAGCTGTGATGTTGGCCCTCTGCTTCTCGATGTGTCTCTGATCGTCAAATACTCAAAGCAGTATGTGCAGGCCCATGATGAATTGCCTGCAGCCACAGCTCAGGACATCGACATCACGGTCCCTTCTCATATCAGATCTCATACGGTGTCTTGACACGCTCTGGCTTAACACTCAGTCGACGCCTGCAGTCTCCCCCTGCTATTGTCATTAACAATTCTGCGGTTCGTCACAAGTTGAACGACAGTTTCGCTAATTTTCTGTGAGAAAATTTCGCATGGTGAAACCGTCGCCAGTACATGTATGCATGATGCATGCGCCAGTTACTCACGGCAGCAACCAAACAACCTCCACGACTGGGCAAATATGTGCGTTGTGTGAAAAGGGCACATGTATGAAAACCATGGTGGAGCTTCCGTACGGAAGCTCCTCTAGACGGACAATGGCTTTGAACGAATTCATCAAGGGTTTTGGTTTGTGGCCCTGTTGCCTCCTCCTGCGGCCTTCAGACGACGACGCCTTGGAATGTGCATTTTTCAAGCACTGCATTAACACGATATTTCTGCGCAGTGTAGAAATGGAGCTTAATTGAGGGAGAGGAATGCCAGTCGCTGGGGGCTCTAGTTGTCGCTCGTTACAGGAGTGTTCTGTCTGTACAGAGTAGGTTCCGACTAACTTGCTCCGCCAGCCACCGAACCCAGGGGCCTTGGCGAACAAACTTCCCGGCCCGTTGCATTGCCTTATTAGGCCATCGTGCCGCGGCTCCCCTGGATGCGGGACCCGGTAGAGTCTCGGTATCTGTAATCATGGCCATTTGGAATTTCGACCGATTGCATCATAGGCTGTTTCCACCTTTTCCAGGCTTCGGCGGACCAATCAGCTACTGGGCTGCCTTGCCCGTTCCGCCCGCAAAAGACTACCACGGCGGACTACGAGTAGTATCAGTGACAAATCCACCACCAGCACGTCGCCGCCCCCGCCACAGAGATATATTAACAGCCCGAAAGCCGTTTCCCTCCTGCCATTGCAGCCTCTAACCGCCACCTACACAACTCTTCGCAAACACATGTCCATGTTTCGCGTCTTTCGACAGTTCTTTTCGACGACACCCTCCCCCGAGCGACAAGCAAAAATGGCCAACGCAAGCCAGAAGGTTCAGCAGCTCATTGACAACAACACCGTTGGTATGTCCCCTGCGCCATCGTCTCTGGTCGCAAGAGTCGGAATGCGACGGCTCTGTGCTACCTCTGGAGCATGAGAAGGTGCTGACATGTCGCCCGTCAAGTCGTCTTCTCCAAGTCGTACTGCCCGTACTGCAAGGCCACGAAGCAGACGCTCAACGACCTCAACGCCGAGTACACTGCGCTCGAGCTTGACAACGAATGTACGTCCCTTTCAGTTCCATTTCCCCCATGCATATGGCGGCCGGATATTGATATGAACGATGCTGTAGCCGACGGCAGTGCCCTGCAGGATGCCCTCGAGCAGATCTCGGGTCAGCGAACCGTCCCAAATATCTACATCAAGCAGAAGCACATCGGCGGCAATTCGGACCTCCAGGCGCTCTCCCAGAAGGGCAATCTGGCGGACTTGCTCAGGAGCTCTGGCGCCTTGAAGGCGTAAGCGCTCCCCCTGGCGCTTGCGACAAAGACTAGCCCTGCTGATGCGGTGCGGTTTGCGTCTGGACCTAGGAGCCGGCTTTGATGGACAATGATAAGGCTATGGCGTTGCATTCATAGATAAATGACGCAGCATCCACCTTATACAGGCATAGAATGGCGACGTCAGGAGAAACGTGTAAATGATATCACTGAGGACGCAGAATTATCGATGAGAGGTCTTGTGATTCTGTTTCTACCGTCTGTGAAAAGTGACGTGATGTGATGAAAGGCCCCTTCAGTACTGTACACTCGCTCGTCCATAGTCGTACATATACCTACCGTCAAGTGGCTTCCTTCTGTTCTCTTTCAAACAACCTGCGTTGCGACAGTGCCCACAGGCCGCTCCACAAACTCCATGACTCCCTCAACGATATTCTCTCGTGCCCCCTCGGAAGCGACCTTGTTACCGGCCAGATAATTCAGCCACAGCAACCTTGAGAGCCTCTCGTCGGACACGGTACCCATGACATCCCTCTTGGCGTCTTTCTTGTCGTCTCCGTCGCTATACATAACCGACAACTCGCCTTGGCCGTCACGACACAACAGCAGTTCCTTCTTCTTGGGCACTGACCCGCGGTTGAACATGCCCTTGAACTCCTTCATAGCAGTGCCGAACTCCTCGTCGGCGTATGCCTTGTCCCGCTGCGACCGCGCCTGGATGGCCCGCACGAAGCCGTCGCGAAGGTGATGGAAGTCGGTGTCCCTGACCGGCGAGATGCGGAAAGCGCTGCGGCACCCTGCCTCCTGCAGTATCGCGTCCCACGTCAGCTCGCCCTCAGTGGCATCAAGCAGTGCCTTGCGCAGTGCGTCCTTTTCCGAGGGAATCAGCGTCGTCGCTAATGGGTTGATCTTCTTGACCAGGTAGTGCTGCAGCCGGGCGATATCTTGCGTCGCAACGTAGAAGCCGACGAGGTACACCTGGATGCCGATAAAGGTCACCGTACGCATGCCCAGCCCCACGAGCGTGAACTCGACGCCAGTGTGGTCCAAAATGGAATCAGCTATGGGGCTACTGCTGCCGCTCGGGTGCCGTGACGTTGGTAGGTCCACTTCTAGGAGGCGTGGGAACGACTTGACGACACTGTAGCCGGTGGGAACAATCTCTCTGCCCTCCTCGTCGTGAAGGACTATCTTGCGCTTCTCGCCCGCCTCAGTCTTGAATGTCTCGTTCGGAATGGGCGCGTCGCACTTGGCTGCCAGCTTTTCCTTCTCGCGGTCCAAGTCGAGCCGCTGCTTGAGCTTCCAGGCAGTGTAGATAAAGGAGACAATGCCCGCAAGAGCACCTGCCGCGAGGAAAGCTGTGCGGTTCTGCTCGTAGTCGCGTCGCTTGGCATTGAGCTTGTTGAGGTCAAAGTCTTGCGTCGCCCGCGTCGACTGCCGTTGGGAGAAGAGGGTTCGGCGGGCTGCGGCCCGTACGGAAGCAGTGCCGGTGCATGTCGGTCGAAGGACTGGGCGCGCGATGGCCGCTGCGGGTCGAAGCATGGCCATTGTGGTGGCCGTAGTGAAGCAAGGTTGGCAATGGTATCAACCAGCTAGTGTTGACGGGCACCGGAAGAGCGACTGGTGCCCTTGAGGTCGTGGCTGGTTCGAGTTAAAAGTTGGGATGGGAGAGTGAGCCCACCCATGACGGCCATAGCCGGCTCAGAAAAGTGACGTACGGATCTACGATCCAAGGCGTTGCATCATTATGTAATCGGAACAACTACCCTACAGAGTGCAACTCAGGCCATCACAATGTTTATTGCAGTCTCGTCGAACGGAAACATAACTGAAAAGGTCATGGGATATATCATATGGGAGGAGATGCACCAGAATTTCACTACGCAGAAACCCAGTCTCGAGGCCCGTCTTGGATCTTGAAACACCATGATTAGCTCCAAAGCATTAATGCAGCTTACTTCTTTAGTAGACGAATTGGTACTCACTGCGACGTGGTTAGGATTGAGAAGAGAAAAGCGACGCGTGGTACAGAGAGTGTAAGTTTGCTTCAAAACTTCATTCAAGGCCAGAGAGTCCTCCCGGTATTGAAATTCACGAGCTGCAAGTTATCCTCTCAAAACTTCATCGTGATGTCCGAGCAATGTAGGGTCGACATTTCAACACAGATATGGGTATAATTGGAAAGGAAACCTCGCAGCGTCTGTAAGCAAAAGAACTGATCGAGTTCCAAACTTTCATTTGACTTGAGGAGGAAGGTCATCGCCAAATGGTGGATCGAAATCAATTGTCGACGATGACGTGCAGGCTATGGAAGCTGTCTCACAGGGCGGTCACGTGGCTCCCGTACTGGGACCCTGCTGATCCGCACGCGTCCACGGGGAGTTTTGGCGCCGTTGGGCGCTGCGGCTGGGGCGGGTTCGGGGGCCGCCTCTGGCGCATTCGTCAGGCGGCAAGTGTCTTCTGAGGCGCTACCCTACCTTCAGCCATAGAGGCCTGACAGTGGTCAAACCGCTGGGGTCCCGTGAAGAGCCCCACGCGCGCCCGCACCCGTCCTCGTCTCCGCCCCGTCTCGGCTTGACTCCCTGCTGACATTCACCACCACGAGTCGCCCACCAGCCCGATCGCCAGCGAGACGACGGGAGCAACAAAACAACAACTGTCCTCCTCCCTCGTCTATCCATCCATCCGTCACCTGCTTCCGCCCCCCCGGTATCCAGCAGCAACAGCAACCTCAGCAGCGGAGCCGAAGGCGACCGGCAACTCTGGCCTAGTTTGCACCTAGGTCTACTGCCCAGCCGACGTCATCTCTGCTTTGTGATTGATCTCGCAGAGTCCCACGTTAGGCGCGTAAGCCACCTTCTTCCGTATCATTCAAGGTCTGGAAGACTGAAAACGGAGTCCATAGCCTTCCTCGATTACTGCGTCGCTTCCACGGGCGGAAACCCTCCCTCGGCTCTCCCTTCGAGCTTCTCGGCTCCTCGTCCCCTCGACCGCCGCCTGCACTTCGAGCCACTGGATAGCTTTCCGCTTCGCCCCTCTCTGGCAGTAAGATACAAGTGAGCACAAACAAGTGCTGAGAAACACCGCAAGCAAGGCTGGTGATGCTCTCGGCTGTTGCCACTCCCGACGTCATGGCTACGAGATCGGGCACCGTGAGCGACGAGCAGGACGACTCCCGCTCCTCTTCGTCCACGACGTCTCCTGCTCCCGCCGATAATGAGGAGTCGGACTTCTTCCTGGGAGCCAACGACTCCCAGTCATCCCTTGGCGTACCCAACTTTCAAGATATGCAGGTCGACGACACCTGCTGGCCACCAGTGAACCGCTTACCCAACGAGATCATCATCAGCATCTTTGCTAAATTAAGCGCCTCATCCGACCTATACCACTGCATGCTCGTCTCCAAACGATGGGCCAGAAACGCCGTAGACCTGCTGTGGCACAGGCCCGCGTGCACCAACTGGCGAAACCATAGCAGCATTTGCCAGACCCTTGGACTCGAGCGCCCTTTTTTCAGCTACAGGGACTTCATCAAGCGACTCAACCTGGCTGCACTCGCGGAAAAGGTCAACGACGGTAGCGTGTTGCCCCTTGCCGTCTGCTCCAGGGTGGAGCGCCTGACCCTGACCAACTGTCGTGGCCTGACCGACTCTGGCTTGATCGCCCTGGTTGAGAATAGCGCGTCTCTGCTTGCGCTCGACATCTCCAATGACAAGAACATCACAGAGCAGTCCATCAACGCTATCGCAGAGCACTGCAAGCGGCTACAAGGGCTCAACATTTCAGGATGTGATGGCATCTCCAACGAAAGCATGTCAGCGCTGGCGCAGAATTGCAGGTATATTAAGCGGGTGAGTTCTCAAGTGTCCAGTTCAATCCTCATGCTCATTTTGATTCGTACGGAAGCTAATGCGGTGGACGTCGTCGGCAGTTGAAACTGAACGAATGCGCCCAGCTGCGCGACAATGCCATTCTTGCTTTCGCCGATCACTGCCCCAACATTCTTGAGATCGATCTGCACCAATGCCACCAGATTGGCAACGCCCCAGTGACAGCACTGCTCTCTAAGGGTAACTGCCTGCGTGAGCTGCGCCTCGCTAGCTGCGATCTGATTGATGACAACGCTTTCCTGAGCCTCCCGGATGGACAAGTCTACGAGCATCTTAGAATTCTCGACTTGACATCCTGCACGAGGCTCACGGATGCCGCCGTTAAGAAGATAATCGACGCCGCGCCGCGCCTGCGTAATCTCGTTCTTGCCAAGTGCCGCAACATCACCGACGCAGCTGTCCATGCCATTGCGGCGCTCGGCAAAAACCTGCACTACGTCCATCTTGGCCACTGTGGACAGATTACGGACGAGGGAGTCAAGAAACTTGTCAACAGCTGTAATCGCATCCGATACATTGATCTTGGGTGCTGCACGAATCTGACGGACGAATCGGTAAAGCGACTGGCCCTGCTTCCCAAGCTGAAGAGAATCGGACTCGTCAAATGCAGCTCGATTACTGATGAGTCGGTCTTCGCGCTCGCCGATGCAGCGTATCGCCCACGCGTTCGGCGGGATGCCAGCGGGGTGTTTGTTGGCGGAGAGTACTTCGCCTCGAGCTTAGAGCGTGTTCACCTAAGCTACTGCGTCAACCTCACACTCAAGGTCTGTCTCAATTTTTGAACTCGCCTAGTCTTTCCGATGACCTCCTGCTTACGTGCCAATAGAGTATCATGCGTCTTCTCAACTCTTGCCCACGGCTCACCCATTTGAGCTTGACTGGTGTTGCCGCGTTTCAGCGCGACGATTTTCAGGCATACTGTAGAGTCGCCCCTCCCGGTGAGTAACGACCAGTTCCGCATAGGCTTCGGAATGTCCTCTGACACGACCCCCAGAATTTACGCCGCATCAGAGAGATGTATTCTGCGTCTTCTCCGGTAGCATGGTCTCTCAGTTTCGCGAATTCTTGCATACATCGCCTCGATTTGAAGAACTGCGCGAGAGTTTGCCTTATCGAGCCGGTGGCAGTCGCCTGCGCGGTGCTGCGGCTCGTCGCTCCCAAGCCATGGTGAACAATTTGCCCACGACAGAAGGCGAGGCTTTTGATGACGATATGGCCGACGAGGAGAATGACTTTGAGGGCTTGGACGGAAGCGAGATGGCCGTGGACGCGCAGGTTTTCAATAACCAGCAGCCACCGGCTGAAAATGTCGGCGCCAATCACGGATTAACCGTTCCTCAGGTTGCCCATACCATCCCCGTGCCGCCTCCTGCCCCCAGCTTGAGCCAACACCCGTTTGCGTCTCCAAATCACGCTCAACCTGTGGCTCAGCAGTATGCCTTTTCTTCGACTGGAACCATGGGCCCGTTGGCTTTTTCAAGCTTCAGGAGCAACGAACCAGCGAACGGAGCTCCGCCACTCAGTGCTCATGGCCACGCACAGGCGAGTATGGCTTCTTTGACCCCGGTCTCGGGTTCCTCCCATCAGTCCAGCGCAGCAAACGGGGGGCAGCTGTCCGGGGCAAGCACCGCGCCAATGCAGCCACCATTTCAGGATCCACTTGGAGAATAGATTCTTTCCGCATATGGGAGGTGAACGAGTGGTCTTTAAAAGGCAACTCTCACTCGATTTAGCGTTTTGCGAGTAGCTGGTTAGGCAGTTTGGGGCATATAGGCGCACGCACCGGAGGTGACCGTTGAGATACTGTTCAGCGAGTCCGACGGTGGCGAGAGTTTTCGGGTATCGAGACATGCTCTCGACATGACAGCATAGGCGGAGTTTTGTTGATTCATTCGCGAGGTGTTGGCTTTTCGACAACGAGTGCAACGACGGTCACGATTCGGGTATACCACATAGGAGGTGTTTTAAAAGAAACACGGGGAATGGTTTGATAGCGGAAAAGCATGCCAGCTAGCGAGGCGTGAACCGAATTCAGGCCTACTAGGGGACGGCTAGGGGCCTTTGAATGGTACACGCACAGAAGGATAGAGCATTTACATGGGCCACTGCATGGAATACGATCAATGTGTTCGAACAACATGAGCCGGAGCCTCAGCTGGCTGGCTTCCGAATGGGTGATTGAAGCCCTGCCCTGAGGCTATTTAGAAAGTGCTATCGTACTCAGTAAATGCCTTGCTGTCTCCATGGATTGATTTACCGGATGATACAAGTTGATCAGCTCTTAGACGAAGAAGGTTGGGACCGCTTGCGCCTGTCTTTGCGGCAGGGCGCAAGCTTGCAATCATTACACTGAATCGACCTTAGGCAATGTGCATGCTGATCTATTCAACTATGATTGTATGTGGTATCAATGAATCAAACAACCTCCTTGCTACCTCCGCCTCAATGATTTAATTCCTATGACGGTACCGCCTGAACTAGCGTGAATAGCCCAGTTCAAACTATCCCGGGTACAGTCTTCTCGTTTGCAGAAGAGCTGCTCGACGACATTGTGCGGTCGGAGATATTGCCGGGCGTGTCGGCGACATGGCGCGCCAGCTCGACGTAGTCGTAGGCGAACTCGCCGAGCTGGCAATCGTCGATGCCGACATCCTCATCGACGGCAGAGACGCGCAAGGACAGGCCGGGAACAAGATTCATGAGAAAGAGGATGAGGCAGCTGAGGACAAAGGACCAAGCAAAGGCGGCGCAAATGCCGGCGATCTGATATCCGAGCTGGACCCAGTGGTGCTCGATCCAGCCAATGGGCCCAGTGACCGTGCTGCCGTCGAGGCCAGCGATGGACGAACTACAGCTTGTGGTTAGCATCAAGTCGCGATTGGGCGATGTTAGGACGTGGCGGTGGGAAACTCACTCTCCGAAGATGCCTGTTAGGATGTTGCCGGCAGCGCCTCCGACGGCGTGGACGGCGAAAATATCGAGCGCATCGTCGACGCCGATGAGGAACTTGAGCTTGGTGGCAAAGTTGCAGACAATGCCGCCGCAGACGCCGATGATGACGGCGGCCCACGGCTTGACAAACCCGGAGGCTGGCGTGATAGCCACGAGACCAGCGATGGCGCCAGAGCAGAAGCCAATGGTGCTCCATTTCTTCTCGAGACGATAGTCGAGCAAGACCCAGGTGATGCCACCACAGGAAGCGGCTAAGTTGGTGACGATGCAGGCCATGACGGCGCGGATGTTCATGCCGAGCGCGGAGCCTCCGTTGAAGCCGAACCAACCGACCCAGAGGAAAACAGTACCGACGACGACATTTGTGACGCTGTGAGGGCGGTACGGAAGACCGGCGTTCCTCGAGTAGCCGCTGCGCTTCCCGAGCATGATGCTGTAGGCGAGGGCGCAGGTGCCCGAGGAGATGTGGACCGGGCCGCCTCCGGCAAAGTCGTACTCGGGGAGCTTGTAGAGCCAGCCGTTGGGGTTCCAAGTCCAGTAGGCGATGGGGTCATAGACGACGGTGGACCAAATAAACATGAAGACGAGGGCCGGGAGCATGCGGCCCCGGTCAGCGACGGCACCGATTGCAATAGCAGGGCTGTCTACACGTCAGGAACTCGAGCGCGGCCGGCGTGCTGGTACTGAAGAGCGAGCACTCACGTAATGGCGGCAAACATGCCCTGGTACAGACAGAACAGGATGTCGGGCAGGTTGGTAGATCCATTCGGCTCGCCCAGCGTCTTCATGAGACCAAACTGGGTCAAGTCGCCGAAGAAGGCGTTCCCGGTGCGCGAGAACGTGAGCGAGTAGCCCCAAAAGAACCACTGGAAGCTGATGAGGGCGACGGAAAGCATCGACAAGAGGACGAGCTGAAGCGCCGACTTGCGGCGCGCGAGGCCGCTGTAGAAGAAGCCGACGCCGGGGATCATGAGCAGCACCAGGACGGAGGATATGGTCATGAAAGCCATGTTGCCCGTCTGGAAACGAGACAGTCAGCCTGTGTCATGATGCCTCTCTCCTGATCTCGGGGATACGCACATCGTAAAAGACATTGAGGTTGGTGACCCCAGACGAGTAGCCCTCGTCGGCCGAGCCGGTCGTGCCATTGTATGTTGCTGGCTCCGACATGGTGATTCTGGGAAAATCCCTCTACGCTTTGGTTCCCACGATCCAGACGGACGGAGATGTAGTTGCCGTAGATGGGCAAATGGGAGAAGCAGTAGGAGGCAGACGAACAGATGGGAATAGGGGAGGGATCAGCACCATAATAGATATATCCCCTGCGGAATCCTTTCACTCCTACGCTGGGAGCCGAAACCGGCTCGCATGACTGGAACTATCTCTCGGTCAAAGCCCGGCGGCTGAGCCAGCGAGATAAACGCCATAGGCGAAGCCAACCAGGTGTGATGCGGCACGCAACTGGGCGAAATTGGCTGGCGAGTGAGGCCAAGCTGCTCAGCCAAACAGTCTCGAGGCGAAGCAGTAGGATTGCCAGCCAGCCAGTAGAGTATCAGCAGTACCATGTTATCAGGATGTCAGACGCGCCTATCTGCCAATGAATGCGCCACAACGGTTCTAGTCCGCAGACGACCCTGGAAGTCTGATAACGAAGGGCAATCTGATAGGGAACTGTGCCGCAGCTTTAGCTTGCGGTAAACGAGTTGCTCAAACCGGAGGCTTCTTGCCCAACCCCCTTGGAGCGTCGCCAACCCGCCGTTCTTGACATTACCCCATGATACCCCAGGAAATGTCTGTGATGATCCCCTCGTTGTGGCATATTTGGCATGCAAATGTCAAGAAGCGCCTGCATCAAATCGCGAGGTAAATTCTTGAACTTGCAATCATTCCCAACTTGGCAGAATCCAGCAATCCTTGTCAGCGCCAAACCTCAAAAGATGTTCATCACCTCTCCTAAAAGCCATTTTGCCGGGAGTTTCCGACAAGAACAATGCGCACGTTCAAGCCTCTTCTATTCAGCCATTGATAGCGATGGCGGTGTGACAAGGCGAGCAAGACACGGGTAGCGCAAGGCAGAAGTATTTGATGATGCGGCGACGGCGACAGCGAGGCTTACGCGAAGCCGTTTGAGCTTATCCCATCGGAGATGACTGTTATCAGCAGCACCCTCGATGTCTGATACGCATCGCGCCCAGCCTCGAAGGTCGCTGCGCTTGGGTTGCGACTCAGGAGATAGTGAATCGCGATAGTTGGGCGGCAGCGTGATTGGTGGATATCCTTATCTCTGACCGTGGCTGGCGCCCACTGGGCTAGCGCCGGGAGCGACCACGTAGCTGGGTGCGGACGCTCTGGGGAGCAATGAAGCATCGTACGGAGTGCTGCGGAATCTGACATTTTGTGGAGATAATCCCCGGTGGACCGCCGAGGTACCCCAGACCCGCGAAGTTGTGGCCTGGATCTCGCATTTGCAGGCGGCAGAAGAGGCTCACATGACACGGGCAGATTCAGACTCGCAACAGTGCCGCTCGTGTCCCAATGGAATGAGCGGATATTCGCAAAATCAAGCACGTGAAAGGCAGAGCCAAATGCTTCGCCGGCCGCAGACGCACACCGCAAGGGCCAACACGGACAGGATTTGCACGCAACCGTAAGCTTATTCGTACGAGTTAGACACTGGCCTGGCAACCACTCGCCAGTGGCCGAAGGAGGTCAAGCAAGAAAACTGGCGGCGACTCGTGGACGAAGGTGACTTGTCGTATTAGTTGGCACGCCATCCATGTTTCATTTACATTGGGCGACATTCGAGTCGGCGCATTCGCGGTTTCCGGCAGCCAGAGCTGATGTTCCGCTGCTCGCAACGTCCATCTCTCGGTACGAGGTAGCTGTTTAGTTCTCGTCGCAGAGTAGAACCTAGAGCTTGGCAGCTGTGATGCGAAGATATATGGCCCAGAACAGAGCGGCTGAAAGGGCTGGTGCCAGCTCTGATTTTGTGTGGCCCTCCTGGCGATGATACTATAGGCGAATGACACCCCATTTGAGGGCTTCATCTGCGAGTCGAAACCATGGGTTCTGTTAGACGACAGTGTGTCGTTGCGTGTGAACTCCAGAGTGGACGAGTACGGAGTAGTCTTTGGGTGATCCGCATTTAAGCCGCAAGGATTCTCTCTTGCTTGCATCACGCTGCAACTGCCGGGCCGGAGGTGACGCAGCACGGCAGTATCTCAGGGGTGTGCTGTTTGTCCTCCCCGGCCGAATGGACAGCCGTCGATGTAGCCACACGTGGGTATGCAAGGTTCAGGTCCAGTTCAATCCGAAGTCGTCATGCCTGTATCTCTGATCTCCACTCATCCTCCAGCTCGACCAGCCTCTTAGCGACATCCCATGGAACAACTTCCTCCAAAATGCTCCTCTGCTCGGCTGAAATCTTGTCGAGAACGTATTTGCTCACCGTTGCAGCGTCGCGCGTTGCTGGCCGACCAATGCCCACGGCGATACGCGCAAAAGGAGACAGTGGGTATTTTTCTTGAGATAAGCTTTTCTTGACGCTCTTGATGCCGTTATGACCCCGAGGACTGCGGTCCCACGGAGTGAGTCGCACCACGCCCAGATCTTTCTCCAACTCATCGTGGACGATGACGAGGCTCAGCGAGGCAGGATCGCTCTGCCTGACCATCTCCTGCCACACGCGCGCAACAAAAGTTCCGGATATGTTCATCAGAGTCGGGGACTGCACCAGAGTATACTTGGGTCCCTGGGAAACGAGGCAGCTCTGTTTCCCCAGCGTCATCTCGCGGAAGGATGGCTGGCGAAGGGCCTTCGCGAGGCCATTGAGGGCGAAATGGCCCGCAGAATGTAGGCTCTCATACTTGGGGAGGGGATTTCCTAGGCTGACGACAAGGAAACGGGGATTGAACATGCTGGCGCGCGGATGCTAGAAAACTGACTCCCAAATGCGAAAGCAACTAGCATTTGTATTAGAAGCTCTGACGCGAGATCACGTGACATGGCTGTGGCGGAGCTCCGCGACTGCGCCTCGGAAGAGATGCTCATACCACTGACGTAAATGCGCGATTGGGCAACATCGTGGCTGCGTAGCCGGTTTAGTCGTCCCTCTCCAACGCAACTCCGCGACTCTTACCTGCTCTTCGCAAGCAGCCTCAACCCTCACGTCTGCACAGAGAAGCTCGGAGACCTGCCCCTTACAGCCTTAATTAATACCGAGACATTTCCCGAGAAACAAAAACCGCCAAGATGTCGTGGGCGGGTACGTCAATCGCCCATCCCCCCCCGCAGCGCAATGGGAGGGGCTAACAAGAGCAGGGTTCAAGAAGAATGTGAACCGCGCGACGACGCAGGTAATGATGAAGACGGGTATGCTCAAGCCGCAACATCCGGACATGGCTATTGATGCTTACGTCGACTTCAGGGCACGTGGAGAAGACGAACGATCGCGATTATGAAGTAGAGGAGAGGTGAGAGAGCAAAGTCCGGAAAGAGGTGACAGCGACAACGTGGCTGACTCTTCGTCAGACGATTCCGAACTATGGAGGCAGCGTCACTACGGTTGCAAAAGGAAGCAAAGGGGTACCTGGATTCGCTCAGAGGTGAGCTCCGGCGAGATAAGCTCAGCTTTGGATGTTGCTGATCATCCCGTCCAGCCATGACCGCGTCACAAATGAGGATAGCGGAAACGATAGACGCTTTTTACGGAGACTCAGGCGCAAGAGACGGCGTCAGCAGAAGCTACAAGCAGGCAGTCGAAGATCTCGATGCCGAAACGATCAAAGCCCTCGACGGCCCCTACCGCACAACGGTCCTCGAGCCCATCACGCGCTTCTGCGCATACTTTCCCGACATCAACGAGTGTATCAAGAAGCGCTCGCACAAGCTCCTTGACTACGATGCCCTGCGTGCTAAGGTCAAGCGCCTTGTCGAGAAGCCCGACAAGGACGCCACCAAGCTGCCGCGAACAGAGAAGGAGCTGGAGATGGCTAAGGCGGCGTACGAGCAGCTCAACGAACAGCTGCACTCGGAGCTGCCGCAGCTCATTGATCTTCGCGTGCCTTACCTGGACCCAACGTTTGAGGCGCTTGTCAAGATTCAGCTGCGCTTTTGTGCCGAGGCGTACTCGCGCATGGCGCAGGTGCAGCAGTACTTGGATGCGGATACCAGAGACCAATACGCTGAGGGGCACCTGGATGCCAGAGTGGAGGAGGTCCTGCAACAAATTCGGGAGCTGAGCATCAGCGGTACAGTGTAAATTTCATGGAGCGCCAGATCTATCAACAGGTTTAAAGGGCTACGTCGCAATGCGCGGAATGGCGTGGGAGCAGGGCGCTGCTGATTAAAGACATTTTTTATTTCGCCCACAGGCCTATGGATACATGCAACAGCCTACGCTTTAAGGGCTTTCCTCAGCTGATCACTCGTGACTGAGGGATAGTGTCATCGCTTCGACAACAGCTTCGTTGTGACACGGCGCTGATCCCACGCGCCGAGGGCCAGACGATGAATTCCGTGAAGGCTGATTCTAGACAGTGGCTATGACTGGCACAATCTGTGCCACATCTCGGAGCCAAGCCAGCCATGTTCGTAAGTTCGTGGGGTGCTCGTAAATCGTGATTTCAAGGGGTCCTGAGATCATTGTCCAGCGCCGAGACCGTTTTGCTGCCCAAACAAATCGCTCAACGATAGTCTCCTGCCAATGGCCTGCATGGCAGGCCCGGCTTCTGGGCCTTGGTCCTCCGCCATGCCCACGGACCGGACAGCCTTCCAACTCTCCTGAATCATGGCGCCGTTGATCTCCCTCGTCTCATCTTTGTCGTTGTGTATCCAGACGCCAATCACCTTATCGCCCTCCCCCCAGTGATTCTCGACGCGGAGTATGACTAGATCGCCCACGATTTCAACGTGGCTCACCCTCGCCAGATCCACAACCAGATTATCCAGCCCGCGGCGGCTGAGGACAAAGACACACGCGCGGGGCCGGTGGCCGACGTCCTCGGACAGCGGGCTCTGAGCGCAGACGAACAGGGTACCCTCGATTCCAGACTTGTCCCAGCTCTCGGTAGCACCGTCGAAGGTGTATATGACAGCATTGGCAGCGATGCTGAGGATGCTCTGTATGGAAGGGAGGTAGCGCTGCAGGACGGAGAGGTTGAGCTCGGTGTTGGTGCGAGGCGGCGGGGGAGCGTAGGATGCCTGCATAGCAGCGGCGTCGGAATCGTAGTCGGAGACGGCGGGAATGAGGTTCGAAGGCTGGCGGTTGTGACGCGCCTTGCGCGGTGTTGGTCGACTCATGGCTGCGTTGGTTGGTTGGTTGCCGGGTCCGGGGCTCGTGTTTGCGTTCGCCTTGGGCAACAGTGCGGTAGGCCTGCAGCTACCTGCCCGCAGGTTGTTGGGAAGGAGTTGTAGGTGACTGCGATGCTTCTCTGGCCAGCTTGTGATTGTCTGTGGGAAGGCCGAAATATGACGGGATGTTGGTATCCCACCTCGGGATATCCACAGTTACCGCGCATCACTTATCGATAACGGCGCATCTGCGTAGGCTATGACGATGGGCGTCGCTCCCCTCCGGAGCTCTCGCGGGGTTCCTCGATCACAGCCTCTGGACCATCTACCCAGCTTCACGTCAACAGCGGACTGACGTTGTGCGCACGCTTGAGCATATTTCAGTCACGCCATGACTGCGACGTTACAACATTCTTTATGCTGTTGCTTGTGTGTCCACTGTATTTGAGCGTCCTCCCCCAGACCGCAGGCCCCGGCCGCCCTTCGACCTCTTACATCATGGTCTAGTGGGCCAGAGACCAGAATATTTACGACATAGAAGGCTAGCAGCGCCGTGTTAGTGTCCCATCGTCGTCCCTCTACCACGAAATGGAGACGCTGTCGAAGCCCTCGTCGGTGGGTTCCGAGCCGGTAGATATATCGGCGAGTCCTCAGTCGCTTGCGAGAGCTGTGCTTGCCAGACGAGCTGAATATGTGCGCCCGCACAGGATTAGAGTCAAGATTGGCACTTGGAATGTCGCCGCCTGCACGGGAACGGACAAGGATCTGGCGAGTTGGTTTGTCGGTGGCCGAGGGATCGACAAGAGCCTCGCCACCCTGGATCTCTCGCACAATCCCGCCGTCGAGCACCGGGATTCACGCTTGACAGATGCCGACGCTGACTCAGTGCGTCTCGTTGGTGGAGACGACATAGGTCTCTATGTCTTGGGTCTGCAAGAGGTGGTGGATCTCAACGTGACAAGGGAGTACATGAACCGAGCCGTGTATGCAGACAACGGCCCTATGGAGAAGTGGCAGGCCGCCCTGGAAGCTGCCATGCCCCCGGGCTATCAGGTTGTGGTAGCCGAGCAGATGACGGGTCTTCTCCTTCTTGTGTGTGCATCTCCAGAGGTTGCGCTGACCATCAGCAATATTAGTACCAAGTCAGTTGGGACTGGGGTCTTGGGTTATTTTGGAAACAAGGGTGCCGTTACGACGAGACTGGTCCTTGGTGAGACGACCCGGATGGTCTTTACGAACTGCCATCTCGCTAGCGGCGTAGGCTCCAACTATCTCGACCGACGGTGCTGGGACGTGGGACAGATCCTGTCGAAGACGCAGTTCGATCCTGTTGTTCATTCTGGCGTAGCCGAAGACGACGGCGAGAAAATTGGGGATGAGGACTTTGCTTTCTGGTTTGGAGATCTCAACTTTCGTCTTGACGGCTTGCCGGGAGAGGATATCAAGAGGTTGTTGACCTTGCACACTCGAGGCGAATACGACTTGACAGAAGACCGACCCCCGGCGCCGTTGGAAGGGGACGGCGTCATCGTCATGCGCGACTCGGATAGCGGCGATGAGGACACGCCGCGCCCTTCGGAGGATTTCCGAGAGCAGAGCCTCGAATCGGAAACCCCTCTGCCTGATCCGGATGACTTCCCAGAGGATCCCAGCCAAGATCCAACATCGCTACAGGCCACTTTGGATTCTCTCCTGCCGCATGACCAGCTGAGGAGGGTCATTGCCCAGCACAATGTCTTTCATGATGGTTGGAGAGAGGGGCCGATAACATTTCTGCCGTCGTACAAGTACGACGTCGGCACCGTCAGCCTTTTCGACTCAAGTGAGAAGCAGCGGCCCCCAAGCTGGTGTGATCGCATTCTTTTCCGGACCCGCAAGGACAAACAGGCCTATGATAAGCGCACGGAGGAGGAGACGGCGGCAAAGCAGAAAGACGAGGAAATGAAAGCCAGGGGCATCGACCAAGACGATGATGTACTCTTCAGCTACGACCCAGACGCAGACGGCGAGGAACAACCCAAAGGAAAGCCTGGCATGGATTATGACGAGTACGACGAGGCGGCAGACAACCAAGCATCTGAAGACGTCGTAACAAAGGAGGGCTTCGTGGACCGTATTAGCCAGGACATTTACACATCTCACCAGCGCATTATGTCTTCCGACCATAAGCCCATCATATCTGTCTTCACCCTGGACTACGATGCCGTAGTTCCAGAGCTGAAGGCCAAGGTCCACGCCGAGGTTGCCCGCGAACTTGACAGAGCGGAAAACGAGGGTCGCCCAGGAATTACAGTCGTCGTCGAAAGTGGCAATGACGATAGTGGAAGCATGGTCGACTTGGGCGACATAGGGTTTATGGAGATGAAGTCCTCAGTCGTGACGATTGCAAATACCGGCAGCGTGCCCGCCAGCTTTTCTTTTGTGGAGAAGCCAACCGCGGAGGATGGCGACGCTGCCATCCCGCCCTGGCTGACGACCTCTTTCATCCGACCGGACGGCGACATCACGGAGCGTCTAGGCAAAACTGTGACCCTTGAGCCGGGGGAAACAGTTCTCGCGCACATTGATGCCCAAATCACAGCCATATTCCATCTTCGAGCCCTCAATGACGGCCAGGCAACGATTGAAGACGTTCTGGTCCTGCGAGTAGAAGATGGTCGCGATCACTTTATCCCTGTACGAGGCACCTGGCTGCCGAGTTGCTTCGGCCGCTCCATCGACGAACTCATCCGCGTCCCCGACGGGGGTATCAGAGCATTTGCGCGTGAGAAGGGCATCACCGGCGCAATCTCCTACGACTCGGACGTCCATTGCTCGGCTCCCAAGGAGCTCTTCAAACTGACGGAAGCCATACAGACACTAGCCGAAAGATGCGTTGCTGACGAGGCCATGTTGGAGGATATGGAGCTGCCGCGTGAGGCTGGATGGCCCCTGGATGCATCCACGTGGGCCGCCGGGCTGATGGAACAAAATACCGTAAAGGCAGAGATTATCGCTGCGTTGGATACAGACTCACCCATTTTCGAAGCATTACCAGTCGAGCTGTCATCTTCCCACAAACTCGAGATGCTGTCAGCTGTTCTTCTCCTCTTTCTGGCCTCTCTCACCGATGGCCTCGTGCCCGCGCACTTGTGGGCGAAGCTATCAACTGCCCTCCCAACGGCGTTGCCAGTGACAGCCTGGCCCGACATCAAGAACCAGGTGCTCGATATTCTCTCAACAGCACCGAACCACAGCATTGCCTTCGTGTTCCTTACGTCGACGATTTCACGGGTTGTATCAGAGCTCAGCCCGGCGGAAGTTTCATCGGGGCTGCCCGGCTTGGGACGGCGACTGAGTTTTCGACGGGGCGACGACGATGGCACGAAGAGGCGACGGGTCAGGGAGAAGAGATACGCCGAGATTTTGGGACCGTTGGCCTTTCGCACGAATGACAAGGACAAGGCGATGAGGGACAAGGAGCGGATCGTCATTGAGATGTTCCTGAGACGTGAGACGGGTGACTAGGTGGAAGAGGCGACACCAACTGCTTGGCAGGCAAGAGAGGGAGCCAGGGGCTGGCGTGGCTACTGCGTTTTGGGCGTTGACAATGCTTCAGATTCTTGGGAGCATCGTGGAGATGTAAGCACTGCAAATGGCGGTTCTGTTTAGGTTTGATGAGTCTCGTTTGGAAGAACACACGGGTAAACGGGACGGCAAAAGACGGCAACGCTGGGCAACCAGCCGAGGCTTACAAGGGTTGGTGATTAGGCATATCGTGATTCATGCACTATGGATACTAGTTAACCGGCAGCAAACAGAGCAGTTGATTCCATTGCCTTCTTGTGCCCTTTGGGCAGTGTCTCAGAAGCCGCGGCTCGCTCCCGCACATTGCTTCGATTACGCTCCATGACCCCGACGGCCAAAGAGGATTGTGGCCGGAACGGCCTGTCTGGAAAGCACTGAGGACCGAGACCTTCCTCGAGAGAATGCGGTTCGCTACAGCCACACACGATGTGGCACGACGACGGTCAGGAGGCTCAGGCACGCGCACGTTGAGACCCTGCAGCGAGCCATCACACGCTCGTTTGTTTGGCGGCTTGCTGTGCCTCGAGGATTGTGCTTTCCGCCTCGCCATGGTATTTATCAGTACTGCGTACGGCAATACGGCGTGCGGGCCTGGCCTCTGCCGGTTTGCCAGGCCCTTGTTCCTCGAGACCTGCAAGTCATGAATCACGCACCTCTCAGCCTTTCGTCTCATGTCGCCTGAGCCGATGTCTGGCCGCGGCAGTGTGGAGGCCCATCTACATGGCTCACCTCACCGCTGCGAAGAAATGGTCCGCTGTGCACCATTGCTCTCTTCGCTTCGTTACGGAGCGAAGGCACGCCCGATAACTCTCACCTTACGCACCTGGCTTCGCTGTTCGCCATGCGGTGGGGAGCAAAAATTACCGACACGGCCAAGATTTCGCCAACTGGGCGTCGTATATTTCTTGAGAAAGTAGAAGACTTACTCAAACGCCTTCGAGACGTACGCTCTCGAGCTTTGCAATATGCCTCGCTACAGTCTATAACTACCTTCGCCGCTCAAATACCCCTTCCTTGTGCAACACCCGCAGAATGCCAGGCATTGGAAGACACCTCGGTAGAAGAGGGCTTCTTCGGTGAACGAGCAGGTCCCCGGTACCGAGGATGCGATGCCTTTGACTGTCTAGCATACACCGATGTGGACAGTGCTCACACTTCTCGAGAGCCTCAAGATTCGACCGGTGGCTACGTCTCACTCGGTGACGAAGCCTCTGAGCACGAGAACGAGGGGGTACAAGTGACCCAACAAAATCACCACCATGTTTGTGCAGAAGAGAAAGACCTAATCGACGAGCAACCGGGAAACGAGTCACGCAAATGCAATATTCTGCTCGCGCCGTGGGATCAGACATTCGCAGGAGAGCTGGAGCGTTACTTGGACTGCTGCGACCGGACTGGGCTTCAATCTGGCCCCGAATCGTCGTGTGAGACACTTGCTTCTTTCTTCGGCCTGGACTCGGCACGCGGAGCCCCTCAGACTCTTCATCACTCAGTACCGTGCTGCTACTTGCTTCAAATCCACAAAGACGTGGAACAGGTCGATAAATATCGTCAGGGTTTCAACCAGAGCTTTCAGGAGGTCAAGGCGTCGCTCGCGTCTCGCCGAACTCGCTGGGACCCGGGGAGGTCCGGTGGCGACATTACCTCCGTGATGAAAAGCCGCGGCTACGGAAGCCCCCTAACGGAGAGCATCACAGCCGTCGAGCCATGGCCTGAAGATGAATGGGGACTCGCCGCTGTTCAACCGCGCCGAAAACGGCTCCATGGCGGAACCGAGATTGACGACTTGGAGAACAGCCAAAGTGTTACTGCCGTGAAGAAGAAAAGCACGAAGGCTTCGGAAACGATTATATGGTAGATGTCGAGAAGTCGTACCGCGATTGGAAACTCTTATGGGAAAGGCGAGGAGCCTATGTACGTACACTTACAGGGATGAGGCCGGAGGCATGGTTTGTTCAAGAATATTACAATGTGATGAGTCTTGGCGTCATGCTACCGGGCCAGTGGCACTTTGCAAAGTCGACATTACAATGGTCTGTACTCCATGGAACCATGGAATTTAGGTTCGAAGTCGACCTGAACTGCGCCCTCCCGTGATACAGGGTAATATTTAGACGGACCTTAACGCCACTGGAACTCCTGTCACAAGGCACAGGCGAAAGCTGGGTCAAACTATGTTCGTCTCATTAATTCAAAATAATCCCTTGCAAGATACAGTGCCTATCCCTGGCTCGACGCTTTACATGTATATAACTCAACTCGCTTACCGCCTGTTTCCTTCGGTTATTCGAAACATCGATCCTTGTTACAGACCCGAGTGTTGCCAAGCGCCGTCTCGAGCCCCTCTCACTGGTAAGTTCACGACACCGGTTCGTCGCTTTCGCGCATTTGTGCAAATGAGATTGGTCCACAGCAGAGGGCAAACAATTCTTGTCCCGGCAGTCCTCTGTTTTAGACTCGCAGGAAGAATTACGACTCATACTCGCGCTGGTACGTGCGATGGGGGCGCCACATTTCCTCGAAGAGCTGAGAGACCCAATATAGAGGGTGATCCCAGTCGAGCTGCGCCTGGGTTCCTTCGTAGGGAGTCTCGGAGCCGGCGCCAGGATGGCCTTCCGCGCGCTTCAAGCGGCCGTTGTTCTCCCTGCATTCCTTCCACATGGCGAGCTGCCCACTCACCATCGGATCCGCCAGAGTGTCCATGACTAGCTTGTGTTGTTCCGAAGTCAGCCCCCCCATGAAATGTTTGTGTCGTGCCGAGGGTTCGTGGGGATTGGGCCAAGGCCCCCTGTTGTAGTAATGCCAGTGCATGAGGATGTTATTGCAGCCCTCTTGGAGCTCTTCGACGAATTTGGGGATCGAGTATCGGAGCTGCTCCAGCCACCAGAAGTGTTAGCCGATAGACTAAGACTCAGCGAGCAACGAAATAAGTCAATGGGTAGAAAGAAGTATGCACGTGTCGCACCTTTGCACCGTGGTTGTTCCTGGCGTGGCGGTATCTGTCGGCACTGATGAAGCTCGCTTCTCGCAAGAGGATGAAGACGCTGAGGTAGACAGTCCACCACCAACGTGGCTGGCTACTCGTCATGTAGTGCTCAAGGCTCGTGAGGACCCGATGGGCATATTTGCCGAGCAGCTTGGTAGAGTTGATGCTATCGAATTGGGCGAGGATCATGCGAGGGAGCGAGACCTTCCCGTACAACGGATACGTGTCGTCTTTTGTTTCCGGTTTCATGCCGAGCATTTCTTCGCCGCAGATGTATGCACTGCCAGTTGTGTGCCCTATACTATTTATTAGCCTCAAGACATGTCAATCGCCAGCGACGATGGGCGACTGACGGATGGCAAACCAAAGCACGAAGAGATTTCCAAGAAGCTCCTTCTCTTTGACGGCCCTCTTCTCGTCTTCCGGAGGCAATTCGACGTTCTGTGGTGCTGATTAGCCTCGAAGTAGCAACGAGCAGGTAACTCGCCGCCAGCTCCTCACTTACCTCGAGACTCAAATAATGCTCGACGGCCATCGTGTAGGTTCGCTGTATGACGTCGGGTACGGCGGGCGGCAGGCCGCGCAACCTTACCGAAGGCGTGTTGTGCTTCATCATAGACGGAATGGCATTGTCGATGACGTACTTTTCGAAATAGTTGCCGGTGGTCCAGATGTTGGCGAGGCAGTACGGCTCCAACTCCTTCTTCTTGCGTACTTCATCACCCCGGATGCCTTCTCTGACGGTCCAGTAGCGCGCCGTCACGTCGCCGGGTCGGGCGTTGAAGCGCACGACCTGGACTATCAGTGGCTGGTCGCAAACCCCTAGAGTAAAGTGTATTGTTCGGATATCCGGGGGCTCGAACCGATCGCCCACGTCCTTCATCGCCGTGCCTTCCCAGCGAGTCGTCAGGTTGAGACCCCCTTTGCGGAAGAGAATCGTGTCCGTCAGCTTGTTCCTGTAGCATGGGATGTGGTGGATGGTCTTTTTGGATTCTTTGGAGTAGTTTTGGCACTTGAGACAGTCCGCTTCTGCATCGCGAGGGTCGGCTTCGCACTTTGCCCAAGTCAGCTTACCTGTATGGAGGAGGGCGCTGTCAAAGATCGCAGCATGATGCAACACTTACACGACCCTTCTGGATTCTGCACCGCAGACATGCTTTCCTTGATCGAGTATCGGCTGTTTCTCGCCGTCTGACCTCGTCGAAGGCGGAACGCTTCTTCGCCTTGCGCGACATGCCATCGAGCTCCAAGACCTCGCCCCCCTGCTCGACCCATCCGTTCTGGCCAATTGTGCCTCGGTCAGGGGCCGCAGCGTATGACACGGGATGTTCTGCAGATTGGGCATTGCACAGAACGATATCATGCCCCGATTGCAAGCACTGATGGTCCGCATCTTCCTGATAATGATTCTGGCTAGAGGAGCCGTTACCATTGTCCTGTGGGTGAGGTGGATACACATCCCCGCCCCCCATTGTGGATGGAACTGAGAATGGCGATTCGAAGGTGAACTGATATATTTCGTACGATCCCAGGACTTCTGATTGATGCTGAAACTCCCTGACTTGATGGCTGGGGTCACTTGGAAGCCCGTTTTGGATAGGAAAGTCTACGGAGTCAGATATGAGTGCCTGGTTTGCGCAAGGTACCGGTGGCAAGGCTGTTCGTGGCTGGTGATGCAGCGAAGACCCTCCAGCAACGGATTCCTGCCCCGATACGGGAATCTGATGGGCTAAGCCTGGATGCGTCGACTGGAGGCAATCCGTGACACAGGGCCCCCTTGAAGCTGCTGTGACACTATTGATATGTCCGGGCCCCGCGATGTGGACTTCTTGAGGCGGTCGGTCGCCGTAGTACACCGTCCAGGGGCCAGTGTATGAGGCCGCAGGGTGAGGCGGAGGATCAGGTTGATGGTGTTGGAAATGAGTGTTGTCTCCTGTCAGTTGACCGGGTTCAAGGGCAGATATCTCGTGGTGGAAGGATGGGTCATATGATAGTAATCCGGCCGCACTGCTGTGAGACTCGAAGAGGGTGAAGCTGTTCCCATCTGGATCCTGATGATGGCCGGCGATCGGCAGGACATGGGGGCCGGCATGACCTGAGGACTGGGCGAAGACAGGGTAGGCCATACAAGGCTGGACGGGCTGCATACTGTCATGATGACTTGCCTGTGCCAGAGAGCGGGTTCTATGACGAAGTCGAGTATCACGATGGGTTTGGAAGCTTGGCAGGTCGGCGTTGCACGAGGCCACGAGGGCCGCTGGCTCGGAACCAGCTGTCTCGGTCCCACCTGAGCCAGGGTCGCTGGACCAGGAATACGGAGCTCCGTTCTGTTGGAGCTGGGAGCCGGAGCCGCGGACAGGGCTAGAGGGAGTCGCAAGGGCCGCAACGCCATTGTTGGCATCTGCTGGCTTTCGGGAGCCCGCGACCCGCCTTCTCTTTGGCCGATGCTGGTCCTAGAAGATATGGGTCAGAAAGCCCATACGATTCAGGCGAAACACCGCGCGATCTAAGTCTTTGCCGGTCGAAGCGCCGACCCCGGTTAAGACGGACGGTGACGCAGCGGGGGCAGCGCGAGTAAGTGCTGGTAACGACAGCGGTCACCTCGCCTATCCACTCTGCTGTATCCCTCTTGCGTGCCCCTCGTCGTCTATTGCGGACTGGGTCGTGGGTGATAAGAGGCCAGATAATGGGTACAAAGTAGGTACGGCGTACGCACGGGGTAGGGCCCTGCAGATATCGCACCACTATTGGTATGCAGCGGGAGGCGGATCGTGCAATGATGGAGGGGGCGTGTCTGGTAGCATTTCGATGGAAGAGCTATGCGAGAGGCGACAGGCATCGAAGAACAGACGTAGAAGTCTATGGAACGATGAAACAGACTGAAATCGTCGCTTACCGGAAGGCCTGGCCGCTGGACCATAGTCTCCATGACGGGGCGGCTTCGCGCCGTTACGAGTCTGGCTGGGGTCTCGGTGTCACCGTCACCGTCACCGTCACCCGACGAAGGGGCTGGCAGACCTGACGGCGGGATGCGTCACACAATTGAGGAGGATTGCGTAGTCCTGTGCTATGCGGTGCCCGTGATGCCAATGGTGAAGGGGTCCTGGTTGGATGGGTGCCGCGTACTCGCAAATGACAAGGGGCGTCTGACGTTGCACAACCGTCCTGCTATGTACGGAGCGCGGAACTTAAACTCCGTGGGATGTACTAAGAGTAAGGCATGTAAGGCAAGGCAGGCAACGGGACGACTTCGTGGCGGCGGCGGAGAAGGGGAGAGTGCTGAGGAAGAGGGAGAGAGGGCGAGAGGCGAAAGGGGGGTTGGAGCCGAGATGGGAATCAGGGGACGGGCCGTCGACGCCGCCGCAGGGGGGGATAGGCTAGACTCTGCGCAGTCCAGGACGCATGCCTGCTCATCCGTCCATACAAAGTACCCGGAGCTGCTGTGCGTCGACGAATAATCTGTCAGCAAGACGTTGTGAAGACCGGCCGTCAGCGTGGTGCATCGTCCACATGGATAGGGATACTCCGGATATCCCAGCCCCCATCGCTCAGTTCGCGGTCTGGCTCTTGGTGGCTGGCAACTTGCCAGCCGCGCCAAAAGGATTGAATTGAGGCTGCGGTACTGCTGGGCGAGGGCTGGTGATCAGTCGCAACCTTCTGGCTCTGGCATACGGCTCGGCTGCACACGCACCCGTCCCTTCGCAGTCGAGACAGCCTGGCCCAAGCTCTTGCAGAAGATGGATCGAGCATCCCGCACGGGGGCCGACTGCTACCTTGCCGCCGACGCAAGAGAAATCATCAGTCAGGGTTTGGCTGCACGGCCAGCTCGGTTGGTTGGTTCGCTGTGGCGGGAGAGACCCCGGACGACGAGATATGATTGCGCGAGGCTGAGACCCATGCTCTTGTTCCTCTCCGCGCTGCTGCATCGGCACTCGCCAGGAGCAGCAGCCGGATTTAGCTGGAACATACGACTTTTGACCTCAGACCTGTGGCTTCTGCGTGCCGCTGCAACTTACAAGACCTATCATGCAGCGACAGATGCGCTGTCTCGTCACGTTCGTTCGGCCGATACGCCTGTGCTGGACGACTGCCATGCCTGTCGATACATGCAGGGCAGTTTCCGCGCTGTCCCCGACAATTAGACTTCGGCGTCACGCTGCTGATCGACGTGAGCGGTGCAGACCAATCCGGCAGCCAGCCACGTACTTCGACGCTCATGGGCCGGAGCCACCCCCCTTCACCGGTCGAAAGTTAGAGGCCCGTCGCTGGTGGAACAGAGGCTTTTCAGTCCACCTGCGTCTATCCGCCTGGCAAGCTTGCTTGGCTGACAGAGGGCGTCTGCGGTGCGAACTGCGAGAAACCCGTTTCGCATCGCCATGTTGTCATGGTACGTTCACCAACATGGTTTCATGAGTAGACGCAACGGCAACATAGCTCGTATATCCACAGCGGCGCGTCAAGATGGTCGGCAAGGAACAGGTCTAGTGCGTACCGCTGCCGTGATCCCTGCATTCGGAAGCGCCGCGAGGCGGGTGTCGCGGGACGGCACGAGAAAGTAAAACGAGGAAGACCTTGGTAATAATTTTACCAATTTCCTATGTACGGACTAGCATCCTACGGGTAAGCACTCGTGCAAGCATCCCGACCGCCAATCCGGCCCACCTCCGGGATCACCCTTGCCTGTTGCCACCGTTGCTGCAAACTCTCCCAAGTCCCAATCACTGCCGGGATAATGATGCTGCCTGGCGCGCTCATGACGAAATATGGCCTCTATCGTGCATGCTTCTGGCTCTTTGAAGATTCATCAGGCATTCGTGGGTGTTCTCATGCCATCATGAAAATCGCCACCTTCTTGCTCGGCCCCTTCGTCCATAAATCCACAACATCAAACCCGGCCGGCAGCTCGCGGCCCACTGGCTGTCAGACCCCATTATTGTGCTTCATTCTCGTCTCTTGACTTCAAACATTGAATAGCACGTCGTCCGTCCGTCATCGTCTCGCCATCCTTCGCCCCCGCAGCACCCCTGATCGGCTCGATACGTAATTTCATCTGTCGCTCATTGGGTCTGGAGCCGGGCTCAGGGCATTACTTAGATGGACTCCTCGGACGGAACTCATCCGTTTGGGGAGCGGGCCCGAACCAGGTTGGGTGCTTCGGGTCCTGGTGTGAAGCTGCCAAGGAAACCCAATTCGCCTGACATTGCTCCCCATGCCCCATTATGCCTCTCCCCTCCATCATTTCACAGTATGCCACAGACGTGTCAGTCTGCATCCTGCCACCGGTCGTGCCATCGGCCACTGATTCCGTCATTGCATCGTACCACAAAGAAACATCAAATCCGCGGGAATTGCTTGATTTTGCTATCCAGTCAGTCAAAGCCCACGGGCAAAGCCTGAGATTGCCCGCCAAACATCCTTGCCTTGCCTCCCAGAAGCAGGACAGTAGCTAGCTTTCGCTTAGGGCTCTCGGTGATGGGCGCCGCCGTATCACGCCAGAGATGGATACCGACATCGAAGTGCCACGGTCTCCTGCATGGTAGTCTTGAGCGATTCAAAAAATGGATTAAAAGGACGGACAGCATATGCGGCGGCCCGTATGGGCCCGTATGGGCTCTCCCGCATGGAAATAGACATAGACCTCGATGGAGATCAGTGGCCACGGCCCACCCTGCTTGGGGAGAAAGAATAAAAAAAAAACCTTATCCAGCTGTGCAAGTCCAAGTTTTGGCCCTGTAGAAATGCTCGGCAGCGAGACCGCCCGCCATCTTCGAGATTGTCCATACGACCCTGACGCATAATCATAAGGTCTAAGGCGAAAACTTTGCGCCGTGGCCACGCTTCAAGACTCCAAACGGAAAGCTCGTTGTCAACATGGCCGGAGACGCGGCTGTTCCACTTCCAAATATTCTGACGGGACCTCTCGTCTGGTCAGGGGCGGACTTCAAAGATCAGGACTCGTACACTTTGCAGCTTTCTACCGACAACATCGATGAGATTGAAGCCGCTCTAGAGAAGTTCAAGAGTAATATCGCGGTAGAAATATGTCTTGAATTCGCAGTTGAAGCTAACAGGAGTGGCAGGTTTCGGCCTCCATGGAGACGAGGTTTCGCAGGCCAACTTTCCGCTTCCAGACCTGGCAGCACGGCTTTCAAAAGCTGCAGACACGCTTCACAAAGGACACGGCTTCGTTGTAATCAGTGGCCTCGATGCTTCACGATACTCCGTCGAGGACAGCGTCGTGCTGTACCTCGGCCTTGCCGAATATTTAGCAGACAGGAGGGGACTGCAGGACAAGAGAGGAAATGTCTTGTGTAAGTCGGTGCGCTATACTGCTCGCAGTTCGTACATGTTCTGAACAAATGGGGCTAGCCCACATCACCAACTCGAAGCATTGGACCGTTCCGACGGAGCAGCGCCACGGCATCCACTCAAGCAAAGCCCTCGTAAGTCACTGGCCCAGCCTATCATGATTTTAAATAGGATGTTCTGACACGCACCGATTATAGCCTTTTCACAATGATATGGGTTGTGATATCCTCGCCTTGCAGGTCCGCCATACAGCGCATAGCGGCGGCTACACCTATCTCAGTTCCGCGTGGACAGTCTTCAATGATCTTGTTCGCGAAGAACCTGACGTCGCCAGAACCCTACTGACGGCCAACTGGCCCGTTCAAATGTGAGAGTACCCCCTCTTTGAGAAACACAGCAAGTTTTGTACACCAACAGCTAACTGTACAGATCCGGTCGCGCGACTCGCCACTACCTTGCTCCGGCATTCGCCATCCACGAGGGTCTTTTGCTAGCGAGCATGGATCCAAACCGGTTCGGCAGACACCCTGCCAGCAATGATGCAGAGGTACCCGCCCTGACTCTCGCCCAGAAGCACGCTTTGAGGAGAGTGTCCGAAGTTGCCCAGAAAACAGAGCTACAGCTGAGGCTGGAGACGGGCGATCTTGTGTTTCTCAACAACTGGGCTTTGCTCCATCGCCGGGACGCGTACGAGGACGACAAAGTCTCTTCCCGTCACATGGTACGACTGTGGCTTCGAAACTCCCGGCTCGGCTGGCCAGTCCCGCCCCCCATGCTCCCACCCTGGCAGGCTGCATTCGGAGAAGGATCCAGGGCGAAGGCGCGGATCTATTCCCTCTATCCAATGGCTACGTACGTCATACCGAAGTATTCCGCAGGATCTGCAGCGTTTGTCATTGAAGACTCCGACGAATCAGATGGTGATCACAGGACCGTGAGTTCGGCTGGCACCAGCCGCTGCTAGCAGCGCTGGGAAGGGTTACGGAATTGCCAGGAGTAGCTGCATCAGCAGATTGTACCGCTTTATGACCTACGCCTGAGCGTATCGCCTCGGAAAAATTATTTTGAGTTCACGTTGCTTCCTTGCATGGCACCATGCCTCAGATTGAAACATTACAGTACCCCGATGAAGCAAGATGCGAACTGCCATTATCTGCTTGCCCAGCCTGTATAGGCCTGATTCATTCAGCACTCGCAAACATGGACTTCAACGACTCTATCTGCCTTCTGAATTCATGGAATGTGCCCGCATTCTTCAGAAGCCACTCCTGGAGTATACAGTTCATGCCTGGACATCCATGACATATCATCCAGGATCTGCATTTGTCACGCACCACCACAAGGTCAAGCAACTCCCACACTATACGACTTCCAGTTTTCATGGAGTACGAAAAGTCTATGCAGAAACTATTGGCGCAAAGAGGTCATGGCGTCTGTCGGGTTCCAGGTACATAAGCTGGCTTCCAGTGTCCGTTCATTTCCTTCATGACAAAGGCTAGGTAGAATACCAGGGACACTCGCTGCACTAGAGCGTCTCCAAATTTGAGCAAATTCTTACTGGATGTCAGGTTGTGCTGTGCGCCTCGAACCGGCAGGGTTCTGCGAGGGGGAACCTGAGGGGGCTTCACGCTATCACAAATCATGATGGATACAAGAGAACTACATGCTGTGGAGACCCGAACACAACCCTCCGTCAAGCAGTGATATTCTGTTTGATGGACGGTGTCTTTAATTTCATGCTCATGTGCACTTGCATGTTCTCTTTGCCGAAAGGTACTTTGCAAAGGTACCAAATGCTACTAACGTGAAGGGCAAGAATGGCAGAGTTGTAGGTCGTTGATTTGAAATTATCCAAAACAATCACCAAAAGCATGCATGAGCAATGGTATTTTATTCCAAGAGGGAACAAAATGTGTGTGCGGCGCTCTATGCAACAAAGGGGCTGGGATTGCGGAGCAACATCTGCTTCTATGGTATAGAATAGCCAGCATGCATGAAGAGAAGAGTCAATGCAGTACCGCGTTTTCAAGAGTCCTACGTGCATAGCACGAATTTGTGAATTCTGGCTGCTGAGATCTACACCGGCCTGCTCTGGCCTGTGTTTTATTTGCCAGTCCTGTCACAGATGCATTATGCTGTTACCACATCCCATGCCTACATGTATGTACCATCCAGTCGATCATCCCGACCGCCATGCCGTCATAAGAATTGCTCGCATATTTAGCTGCTGTACGGAATGCTGCATGTCTTTATTATCTTTAGCGATGACCTGTCAGTATGCGGCGAAAGGTCTGACCGGGCACGATGAAGTAGATCCCGACGTCATGGGAACACGACTTCAGCGGGAAGTGACGAGTCGGCTTGGCTCCGACGATAGCCGCTCCGAGCATTGTCTTTGTTTATTTCTTTCGTTCCTAGTTGTCCACCCCAGCGGTATCAGTGGAGTGTACAAGGGACATGTGTCGCGAGTTGGATTGGTTCATTAACTCGTATGCCTCATGCCCGGGTGATGATGACTGGAGGCAGCGGTGTTGTTTCCCGCCTGGACGTTTCACAGACGACGATCTGACGATAACCACGCGCCACCTCTTTCACCGGAGTGGAGCTCCCCATGCTGAGTGACCACTGTCTTTGTGCGGAGGCGGAGATGACCTGTCGGGAAGATCAGTGCCCCTCCTCACCAGAGGTGCGATATTTAGTAGACGAGCTGCTGCTGCTGCCTTGGAATAGCGATACTGAACAAGACCCTGGCACTTGAAAGCCACCATTTTGAGATCCATTTACCTCTGGTGATTTACTTCTTCTCGAGAATTCCGTGTAGGGCGTCGTAGCAATGGCAACCCGTTGCTTCAATTCACGTAAGCATATCACTGACGTCGAGCTTCTTTTCATTCCATGTACCCTGCTCCGCTAACAAGGTCTCACGGTGCCAGCCCTTTCATGAAGCTCAGAGAGGGCCCGTTAGGTGCTGAAGCTTTAGCCTTTAAACGACGGCCCTACCAAAGAGGGTTTTCCGCTCCCGTGTGGATGGCTTACATGTACCTGATACGACTGACAGACGCCATAGTATCATTGGGTCCTTATTTACCATATCGTGGCAACAGTGTACAAATAGAGACGCTTTTGGATTCATTGTGTTTATATTCAGATTTGAAATGTGTCTAAACACTCACCTCGAGCGAAAACAAAAGCCTAATCTTGTATCATGCAGCGGAGGCCCACTCGTGACCGCTGATAACCTCCAACAGCCTTCGAAAGAGTCGAAAGAGGCAGTCCATAAGCCAACAGGCGAGCAAAGCTCCAGCATGTTAGTGCCAACAATGATTATCTAAAGTGGAGGGGGAAGAAATCTTTGCCGACATTGTGGGACGCTGGCGTCGTTAGACCCCCAAGTCGATATTAGAAAATAGCTTCAACCACGAGAATCGCTCTCCCGGCTTCTTGCAGCCACGAGGGGAGAACCGGCCAAGGGACTAAGTACGATGCTCGCTGCATTGATTGGGGAAGATTGTCACCTCTCGGCGCGTAGTTGCCCCATGTACCTGCTCAGGCTTTCGGCAGGCCTCCATACATATGACAAATTACACCCGCTAAAACGAGTAGTCAATGCCCATAAATGTACTCCTGAGTGCTTGATCAGTCTAGCCGACATTTTCATGTTCGGCTGTCTGTATGCACTCGGCGTCGGTCGTGTATCGTTTGCTGGTCTTGAACGCTGCTGCTCCCGTATCCAAGCGTTCGCGCTTATCTCTAGATTTTTCAGCTGCATATCCTGACAGGCATTCTGTCGCCCATGGCGTCGTGGACGGATGCTTGCGAGAACTGCCCATCGAGGCTGGTGACACCTAAAAAACATAATTTCGAATGCCTGCACCACGCAAACCACCGGTTCAAGCTCAAAGGACCTGCCCGTCTCGGTATCCCCGAAATCATGAATGGACCCGGCTGTGGGCAGCGCCCCGATGAAACGGTCGTTTCACCAACAAACCCTCTGTCCCCAGACGCCCGCGTGGGTGCGAAGCTGAACATGTTTTGGCACAGCACAAGCGTCGAAGGTTGGTCCTCCGAGACGACAGAGGAATCGACTCGCGCTGTCAGGCTGAAAGTGAGCGCAGACTGGAAGCCACTCACTTTCCTGATAGGCCACACTACTCCTACTGGCTTCGCAGCCTTGCAGGAAGGGCCCTAGGCGGCCTTTTCGGACCGACCCTGCAGCTAAGGCCAGCCTCTTTGCGGAGGAGAGGGGAAAAAGCGTCTCTCCACATCAGAGGGAAGTAGACAGACCACCACCACCCGATCAACGCTGCGGCACATCGTTTGGAAGTTCTTTGCAGTGGGTACGAAGACCAAATGAGGAGGTTCAATGTTTAGGGTTCTCTCTGCAGCAAGGGGCCGCAGTTGTTCGTCGGACTGCTATAGCGGTCAGAGTGACAGGGATTAGACGAGATTCCAGCAAGACTATGCAGCGGCCAGGGGTCAATGCAGGACGCCGTGGCATCCATCATGCATGAAGTCGGCGTGAAGCATCGTGCCAAGAACACGGAGCCTTGCATGTACGACGGACCAGGCAAATGAGGCAGCGCTATGCCGCCGTGCGCCGCTGTGCGATCCGTGCACAGCCTTCGTGAGTGGCATGAATACTCGTCCGTATTGGGGGGCCAGCTTCTGCGCCGCGTACTGATGGATAGACAGGAAGCAGTCCCTGACTGAGACCTGTCTGGCCGTGCAGTCAGTCTATTTTCAGCCCCATGGGTCCTCGCCCATCTGGCCCACCCTGTCTAGGGAAAAAGATGAACGCAATTCAACTCTCACTTGGCATCTGCCTTCTCCAAGCCAAGAAAGGGTCGTCGTTTTCCAGGTCACGAAAGCTGTGCTGTCTCGTCGTCGCAGCCTCTACCACCGGCAGCTTGATTGCGCACGACTCGCAGGGCTGACAGCAGCCGCGCCCGAGTTGGCATGGCTTCTCGAATTGAAGGGCAGAGATCGCTGGGACCCGTAATCTCGTCACGACATGGTCTTTGGTATTTGTTGATCCTGCACATACATTCCCAGTGGTGCCGCGCCCGCGGGTCACCTGCGGCCTCGATGCGCTACAGCAAATCGGCAATTGTGAACCCACGGGCACGAGAGGCCCACGTGCGACACCTCATCACAGGCAACCGAGATAGGGTGCTTGTTCGAATCGCGAGTAGTCCTGGGCAGCTGCATGACGGTCACTTGATGCTGGGGAGTGTATGGGAATTTGGTTCACGTGAGCCCTGCTTGGAAGCGTCAGTTATCAGGCCCAGGCGAAGCAGAAGCGCGGTCTTGACAACATTGCGCGTCCCAGCGAGCCGGCACATGACGATCACCAACAGGGGTAAAAGGCGACATGTCGCTGTCCTGCGGCGATTGGCGTGCTCGAGTTTCTACCCCGTCCGCTGGGTGAGGGCAAGGAGCCCGTACATTCCAACGCTCACAACAAGTGACTTCCACACGGCGAATATTACTGCAAGTCAGGCAACTGCAGAAGCAAATACTGCATCAACGCTATCACAGCCAGGGAATATCGCTGCGAGGCATAGCTGTCAACGCGAGTTTTGTGGAGCGTCCTAATTTACGGAGTACGAGTAGTCAGCCTGTGGAGAACTCCGTTCCTCCGTACCTGAGTGCCATGCGTTGGTAGCGCAAGGTACGAGCACGTTTTGCTTCTTCTCGCGGCGCATGGACTGAATGAGCGACCTCGCGACGCAGGCGCCGGCCGGAGACGCCTGCAAGCTGCGGTGAGCAAACGGCATTGAACGTCGGTGTTGTCGCCCTCCCAATGCGTTCCTGGCGACCAGATTGGACAGGGACTAGCGCCATGGCGCCCGTGCTCGCCCGTCATACGAGAGCAAGGTACAGTGCGCATACGTAAGGCTTGAGGGACGCCGTCGCAGAACGCAGAATTGCGGTGACTCGACCTCACCACCGCCAGCGCACCGCCGGGTGGCACAGTGTGCCCACATCCGGATGTCACCGCTGCGCTGCAAATGGCGTTGGGGCGTTGTCGGGCGCACAGCGTTGGCGAGCAAGCTGAAGTCTCTCGGACTCGCCGGGTGGAGCCACGTTAGGTAAGGCAAGCGGTTGCACAGCCAAGGCCCGCACGGTACGACTCGCAGCAATGGGTCGGCGCTCGACAGTGGGAGAAGGATGCGCGCGAACTGTATCTTACCAAGCATGTCTAGCGTCACGCGCATCGGTCCTCCACATCACCGCATCGCCAGCCCAATTGGAAGCGTTGCAGGGCCGCCCGCCCGCCTCCCACACGTGCGCGGTCCAGTCACGATCCTGGACGCGGCCGTGCTAATTTCTCCCGGGCGCAGCTGGCCGGGGGAACTGGCTGGGGCTCCCCCTTCTGGCGCGCCGCTCCGTGCTCACTGTGCGCATTCCTCCCTTGCTGGGGCTTGCAAACTCGATCCCCCCGGGGCGCGCAGCCCATCCCTCTCCCCGGTCTCCCCATCGGTCTCCCCATGCTGAAGAAAACCCACTCGCGCCCACTCTTTTCCTCGCTGCCTCGACTCTCCGTCTCCTCCCATCCCCATCCACAGCAGAAACCTCTGCCCAGCGACCGACGACAGAGACGACTGCCGGGCTCCATCGTCGCCTTCTGCTTGCCCAGCGCCGCCTACATCCACGACGACCTCTCCTGCGAAGCCTTTCTCGTCTCGTTCGGCTCCTCGCTTTCCCCAGACTGCCCCGACCAACCGCCGTCGGCCCCCCGCGTTTGGGCCCGCTTGGAAAGGGCCGAATAACGCCTGCACGTTTGCAGACGCACACAGCGTTCCCCGTCCCTCTCCCTGCTCCCAGGCCACGCGAGAGAGTCCGACTCTTGCAACCTCCCCGCAATCGCCCCAAACTCTAGGGCCCGCGTCCAGAGCTTTTGTCTTGAGGCGGTATCGATAACCCGCCTCTCGCACTCTCGCCAGCCGTTCGTGCTGCCACCGGCGACGGCGCACGTCGATAGAAGAGGCTGCCAGTGTATTCGCTTTGTCCGCAACACCGCCCATCAGCCGTCCGCCCAACATGACGCAGGCCATCAAGAGAGCCTGCGATGCTTGCCATCGACGCAAGGTCAAGTGCGATGGCGTCAACCCGTGCCGCAATTGCTCGTCTGCCCAGCTTTCGTGCACCTACAATGCCATTCCCCAGAAGAAGGGACCCAAGGGCTCCCGAGCCAAGGTCATCAGTGAGTTGAGGGAGACGCAGCGACAAACCAGCCTTTCCGCCAAGGTCCAGAATCGAATGAATGGCATCGCTTGCCCTCCCACGACCCCGAGTACGGGGCCCACGCCGGGCCTCCTGACCAGCGAACTCGTCAAGGAGTGCGCTCAGTTTTACTTCGACAACATGTACCCTCAGGCACCCATCCTCGACCGCCGACAATTTGAACAGCAGGTCCTGTACATGGAGCAGAACCGCGACGCCTACTGCCTCATGACGTCGCTTTGCGCCTTCATCATGCTTCAGCCGGGCATGGCAATGCCACCGGGCGACCCATACAACCTTGACATGGTGCCCGGCGCCAACATCATCTCCAGCCAGTTGCTTCTCGAGGAGACGCTACGCGTCCGCAAGGGCTACGAATATCTCGATTCCGTGACCCTCAACGCTCTTGCCACCAATTTCTTCATCTTCGGATGCTTCTATGGCCAGGAGATGCACGAGAAGGCCTGGTACTACCTGCGCGAGGCCACGACAATGATCCACATGATCGGGATGAACAAGGAGGAATATTATATGCAATTTGATGCCGCTGAATCAGCTCGCCGCCGGCGGTTGTTCTGGCTCTTCTTCGTCACCGAACGGTTAGTGACCTATCGCCGCGCTTCCACCCCTTTCCGCGTCCGTCGTTTCTAACATATCTCCGTTCCTCAGAGCATACGCTATTCAACGGCAGCGTCCCATTTCTCTCCAAGCCACAATCAATTTGCCAACCCTGGGGGACGACCCGAGTGATCCCCAATCCCATCAACTCAATAGCTTCATCCTCCTCGTCAGTTTGTACCGACCCTTCGACGATGGATTCACGGCAACGTGGTGCAAGACGAAAGGCCACCTGTCGTCACAATATTTGAGCGGCTTGCAGAAGCAGCTCAATGATCTCGTTCGGTCTTACATCTGCCAGGATGCCAACTTCAACGATGTCCACACCAATCAGCAGTGGCTGAAGAGCACTGTCTGGCAATTGACCAGCGGTGTCGCCAACAGTGGCGGCGATGAATCTCTCCCGTTCCAGTATCCCATGCACATGTCCCGAGAGCTCCTCGTCAACATGGCCTCGCAGTTTCCTGTGCAGGTTGATCTTCTTGGTCCCGGACTGGTAAGTTTTGCTGCTCGAGTTTCTAAAGTGCCTCGCTAACGGGTAAGCAGATTGAGAAGCTGGTAGAGATGACTCTGTCCATGACCGAGTTCCTCTCCATGCAAGCCCCTTCGCGCGACCCGTTCGCCGTCGGGCCCCGCGAACACCTGAACCAGATCATTTCCATGGTCGCAATGTCCCGCAACGGCGATCATCGCTTCCTACCCTTACTTTTGAACAAAGTCAGCGAGGTTCTCCCTCGGATCGCCAATCCCATGCTGCAGAACCCCCCCGAAAACTCCAACCTGGCCAACATCGACATCTTTGACGGCTTTGGCAACGCGGGCATGGCCCAACCGCCGAATCAGATGCACATGTCAATGGGTGCCGACTATGATCGCAAGTTTGCGGTCGAGGACTACGACAAGAAGTATAACATGGAAATGAACGGAAACACTCCAGAGTCAGCCACGAATTCCAACAACTCCAACGGGTCGCCGTCAATGCCGCAGCCGGCCCCGTCAGATCTCAACGGGTCATTCGTCAGCTCCCCGGGCATCATGTCCCCGGGCGTGGAATTTTCCCACGGTTTGAATGGATTTGGCTGTAACACTATATCGGAAATGGTCATGAGCCCAATGGGCGATTCTCCTCAATCAAATTCGATAAATCCCTCTCAGGGACAGCACCAGCATCCAAATCCTGGGGGGCACGACGGCATGTCGCAACACGCCAACGGACTGGCGCCGCAAAACATGCGCTCGCAAGGCATGGGTACACCGTCACATCCGATGAGCTTTCATCAACCCCCGCCAAGACAAAGCAGCTTCCACATGACGCCTGGCCCGCCGCAGATGCACCACACGGGCGAGTTTCACGGAATGCTCAGAACAGCTCCAGACGGCAATACTTCATTTCCGATGAATGGCGAGATTGACTTTGGGGCCATGAGATGAAAAGGCTCGGTCTACAAATTTGTCGTTGTCATAAGTCATTAGCGTCTTGACGACTGGTGCGTCAAAAGGTGGAAACGGAGCAACCTCCTCCACCTTGTATTTCTAGACGGTCTTTGGCTCTCTTTTCTTTGCTTTTGTTCTGGATGTCCGCTTTCGATACGGCGGACGTGATTGGACACGGTTGACCCCTTTTCCCAACTCAGCAGTGCTGAGCGACCTAGCGATGTTGATAATGAGGGAACTTGGTCGACGGGGAATTTTCTTTTGTCGACTCGGCCCCACGGGGATATTCGCCCGACCATGGGCGTGATGAACGGAGTCTGTTCTGGGCTGCAATGGCGATGCAGGTGTTCATTTGCAACATATTTACGAGACTGGTTTGATCTGGAAGATTTGGATCCGACGATGCCGACTGACGGCTTTTGAAACCACCGCTGCGCCGCACTGTACCGCATGCAGAATAGCGATATAGATGGCAGTTTTGAAGCAATTTTGAAACCATATCATTGAGATTGCCTTAAAGGACCTGTAGTGCAGGCTACACTTCGTGACTGGCGTGGTGACCTGTGGTTGTTTGCAAGCCGGGCTAAGACTTGGAGTCTCCCATCTCTCTCGCCCGGACGTGGCTCCTCAACATAACGTACCTTTCACAGGCCATCTTCAAGCTTTGTCCAGCTCTTGCAAAAGCGCATAGCTTATTAAACGTCTTGCGATCCAAGAGTTTTGCCCATGGGGAGTTGCTTCGGAGAAGGATGTTATGGCCGACGTTGCGGATATTGGGCTAGCTGCTCATAGAGCATGAGTTAAGCACTTCCATCGCTTTAAGTAGCTGACAACTTGCTGGGCGGTTAGTTGCCACGGTCTGTTGCCTGCTAAGGAGCACTGAAACCCCGTTCCAAGTATGCATGGCCCATAAGCTTGACGCCTCAGTGCCCGATGCATAGCAGCTTCACGAGGGAGGATGGCTCGGGCTGCGGTTGCTGCGTGGTCATGTGAGGTTCACGATTACGATGGACCCCCAGAAAGTTGCTCCGAAGCTGCCTTGTCAGCTGTTTGTTCGCATTCCCACCGAGATGAAAGATGAGGTTGCCTCCACTTGGAAGAAAGGGACCTCGGCATGCCCGCGCAAACCTGCCGGGTCTGGCGCCTCGTTGCCACACCCCGCCCGTGCTCCAAGAACGCGAAATACGGCATGAAAACGCCCGAGGAATACGTCTGCACTGGCAGCGGTATGCATGCCTGACCCTGTGGTTTTACTTGTGGAATATGGTGAGGTGAGCTCAGAGCATGTTCATTCTGCCTGCAAGGCTGAGCCTGGCCGTCATATTGACACCAAATCTTTGGTTGTATTCTTCTAGATCTTTTGTAATTATGAACATTGTCACTTGTGCTTGTACATAACTCAGACATGCTCCTGCCGCCATCAACTCGCGTCAACCGCATCTAGCTCGGCATAAATCTCCCTCTTGACACTCTCGTCCGCCCAACACATGTCCACGGCGTTTCTCGCCAACTGCACCATTTCCACTTTGGACAAATTGGCATAATGGTATGCTTTCTGCATGTTGCCGTCGATCCACACGTCATGCATGTATACAGGGTCGTCGCTGTTGATGCAGAACGTGACGCCGCGGTCCAGCAGCGCGCGTAGCTTCGGGAAGAGCACTTCGGTCGCTGTCCGGCGGTGGTACGCATGTGGGCACAGCGTCAGGCCGATGCGCCGCTCGTTGAGGCCCGCAACGAGCTCCGCGCTGTCCAAGACGTCGAGGCCGTGGTCGATGCGCTCGACGCCAACGTCGAAGATGGCCTGGCGAACGTGCTCGTGCGTGTCCTTTTGCCCAAAGTCGCAGTGCGTCGTCGTGTGCAGGCCGTCGGCCCTGGCACGCGCAAAGGCGGCCTGGAAGAGCATAGGCGGCCGCTCGAAGGCGTTGCTCGCGAGGCCGACGGCGTGGAAGAGGCCCTTGCCACCTCCGTCGCGATGCCGCGCCCAGGGGAACGCCGTCTGGTACGCGGCCTCGCCGTCCTCGACGGGCTCGTCGCGGAGGAAGCAGAAGATCCAGTTGGAGCGCACGCCGTACTTGGCGGCGCCGTCGTGCTGCGCGCGCAGGTAGCCGTTGAGCACGTGCTCGGCGGGGATGCCCCTGCGCGTGTGCGCCTGGATGTCGAAGAAGGGCTCGACGTAGCGCACGTTCATGTCCCGGCACCGCTCGAAGTAGGCCATGGCCAGGTCGTAGAAGTCGTCCTCGTGGAGCAGGACCTCGCAGCCCGCGAAGTAGGCTTCGAGAAAGGTCGGCACGTCCTTGCGGCCGCCGAGCTCCGGGCGGTGGTTGTAAGTGACCCGGTACGACTCGAGCAGCTCCTCGTAGGTGTTGTACGTCTGGTCCCTCCACTTGAGAGGTACATTGTTGCGTTGCGCGAGCTTCCAGCGCAGCGCCGGCTGCAGCGTGCCCTCGATGTGGATGTGCAGCTCAACCTTGGGCAGGGAGGCGATGAAGGGGGAGATGGCGAGGCCGTTCATGGTGCGATGGCGTCAGGGAGAGACCGGAGGGCCTCAACGATGCCTGGGATGCGTCGTGCCAGTTGGAGATGATGACTTCACGCCTTGAGGCTTGGAGAAGTTGAGTTTCGTTGACAGGCGCGGCGTGTAAGCCGCGTCGCGTTCTACGAGGCCACGGACCCCCGCTGACGTCCCGCGGATGGCGATCTCCGCCTTGTGGCACAGCTGGGAGCTCGCCGGTCGGTGGATGCCGACTCGAGGCAATTGGCCGGTGTGCACTCCGACGGGAATACTGGCATGGTCTATCAATATCCGAGGCGGTGGTAGGGAGTCAGCGGTTCCGCGGCGTCGGACCTAACCCCCACAGTTGGCAGGTTCTGTTATCACGACGCCGCCTCTCGGCCGTCGTCCGCTATCGCTAGCGGGTTGCCGGCCGAGGACCGGTGCGCCTGAGTGGAGCCGTGGAGTCCCCCACGCAGCGCCACACGCGCCATGAGCCGGGGACGGCAGGGATACGCATGCACAATCTGGGTAAGCATTAAACCACAGTGGTTGCCCGCCGGCGAGTGCCGGTGTCTGCATGCACGATAAGCCAGGGCTCGTGAGGGGATGTCATGGGGGCAGGCAATAGGTATCGTGCGCCGCGAGGCCATCTCCGGGCTTGGACGAGCGGCGACGCCACAAAGTGTCAACTAGAGGAGTCGCTCTACTTATGAGTGATGCCTCCCCCGGAGAGCGAATCTCGTCGACGAGTCTCCCTGTCTCCTCGTCTCCCAGAGACTGAACCGCTCCTCAGTTGCCGCGACATGTCACCACGTAGTCCCTCCGCCGGGTCGGCTGGCCTCGAGACGGGCCCGGATGCCGGCATGGCACGCCGCGTCCTCAAGAAGATCGACCGTGCCATCATTCCCCTGCTCTTTGTCACGTACATGCTCAACTTCATGGACAAGATCATCCTGTCCAGCGCCGCCGTCTTCGGCCTGGTCGAGGACAATGTGAGTTGTGCACTACTCCCATCCGCAAGAGTACAAGCTCACGCGTCGGGTAGCACCTCGAGGGACAGCAGTACAGCTGGGTAGGCAGCATCTTCTACTTTGGCTACCTCATCTGGGAGTACCCAACCACCATCCTCATCGCCCGGCTGCCCACGGGCAAGTACCTCGCGGCCAACACCGTCTTCTGGGGTGCTGTCGTGGCTCTGACGGCGGCCTGCAGCAGCTTCGGCGGCCTCATGACGGTGCGGTTCCTCCTTGGCGTGGCCGAGGCGACCATCACGCCCGGCTTCATGTTCCTGACGTCGACCTGGTACACGCGCGACGAGATGCCCACGCGCGTGGGCATCTGGTTCGCCGGAAACTCCGTCGGCGGCATCGTCTCCAGCCTGATCGCCTTTGGCATCGGCCACATCAAGGACAGCGTGCACCCCTGGCGCTGGATGTACATCGTTCTCGGCGTCGCCACCTTTCTCTGGTCCGTTCCCATGTTCCTGCTGCTCCCGGACAGCATCTCCAAGGCCAAGTTCCTTACCCCGGAGGAGCGGCAGGTCGCCGCCGACCGTGTTGTTATCGCGGGCACGGGCAACACGGAAAAGTCGCGATGGAAGTGGGATCAGGTGGTCGAGTGCGTCGCCGACCCTAAGTCGTGGCTCCTCTTCTCCATCAGCCTGCTGTCCCAGATCCCCAACGGCAGCACGGCGAGCTTCTCCAACATCGTCGTCCAGTCGTTTGGCTTCACCAACCTGCAGTCGACGCTCATCAACATCCCTTACTCCGTCATCACGGCCAGCGTCATCTACGGGACCGGCTATCTGTCGGGCCGCTTCCGCACTCTGAACTGCCTGCTCATCGTTGCCGTCGTTCTGCCATGCGTCATTGGCAGCGCCATCATCTACGTCCGCAACCGCGTTCCACACGGCGTACAGCTCTTCGCCTACTTCCTGCTCTCGACCGGCCCGGCCGCTATGCCCCTGACTATGTCGCTCGTGCAGTCCAATTACCGCGGCGTCACGAAAAAGATGACCATCACCGCGATGATATTCATCTCCTACTGCACCGGTAACATCGCAGGCCCTCAGCTATTCCGCAAGAACGAGGCTCCGACCTATCCAACCGCCTTCCAGGCCATCATGATTTGCTACGCCCTGGTGATTTGCCTTGCCGTCGCCCTGCGGCTCTTCCTGCAGTGGACCAACGCGAGGCGCACCAAAGCCGAGGGATTCGTGGGGAACGCGGGCGCTGCGGGCGCGATGGCGGACGGCAAGGTGCCCTCAGCCCTCGATGGCAAGAGTGTGGCAGAAGCGGTGACCGAGGTCCAGCTGGCTCCCGAGGACTATGAGGATGTGACGGATTGGAAGACGGTGGGTTTCAGATATCGTCTCTAGCGTGACAATGAGCTGATGACTTCTTTCGCGACGCGAACTTTTGCCGTTCAATGGACCATGTATTGGCGACGTGAATTCAGGTACTCGGCAGCATCTTCAGGGAAGCCTGCCATTGAATGACCAGCCCAAAGCCAGCAACTCATGGGCATGCACGACCTCTTGCCGGGCCTCAGGAGCCTTACGTATCCCCGAGACCCGTTGGTTGTGGTCGTAACACAATGTAAAGATTGGTTAGACTCGGTGCGGTCCTCGTCCTAATTGTGGCGGTGCCGGTAAATTCATGCAGCTTCGAGGCTGCGCCTGCTGCGGCCTGGCTCAGGCTTCCAGGCAGAATGCAACATTCTGCGAGCTTACCGTATTCCACAAGTAAAACAAGAACTTACGCCCCACCTGCGTCTTGCAAAAGCCTCACAGCTGTACAAGCATGCCCAAGTTTTCAGAATGCCATACTGTCACACAGCCATAAGACGGGACGAACTCGAAATCCGGCTCGTTCGTTTTGCCGACGACCTTGAAGATGATGACTCGTCGCCGCTTCGGCTTGAGATTTGTAGCGCCTCTCTGGACGATGACAACACAAAATACACCGCTCTCTCCTACGTATGGGGGAACCAGACAGGCCAGATCACCATATTGATAGACAAAGATTCCTTTGAAATCGGCCAGAACCTGCATGATTTGCTGGTGCAGCTTCGCCGGCGCGGAGGGGCTGACGGCTCGTGGTTCTGGGTTGATGCCATCTGCATCCACCAGTCTGATCTTGACGAAAAGTCTTCGCAGGTCGCCTTTATGGGCACAATCTATAGCCGGGCTGAATTGGTGTACGTTTGGCTTGGCTTGGGATGTGATGACTCGGACCTTGCCATGGATTGGATCTCCCGGGTTGGACCCGTTGCTTTGTCGTCTGGTATACTTGAAACATGGCCTGAATCATGGTCAGCACTCTACATCAATCACATTAATGATTATGTATACGCAAAGTTATCGTCTCCCGAGGAGCAAAGTCGCCTTGATACAGAGGTGCCTGGTCAGAAAAATCACAATACGAAGCAGGCACAATTCATCTTGGACCTCCTTCAGGACAAAGATTTGCACGAGGACAATTCGCCTCAAAATCGCACAGACAAATGCCTGCTAGCGGGTATACGAAACCTTATGCAGAGGGATTACTGGACCAGAATCTGGACTTTCCAAGAGTTGACCCTCGGTAAGGAAAGTGTGGTTTTATGCGGCACCAAGGGTACCCCTCTTGAGGTCTTTGAAGCAGCTATGGAAAGCATAGCTTATTGTATACGCTCAGGTGTTCGGTATATGCATCCTGATGTTCGACCATTTGGTTCAGGCCTATATGGAAATTTCAATGAATGCGTCGGGCTTCATATGCGACGACTTTACCGCTCCCAAGCCTCGCGAGCGTCTTCCCTCCCCCTAAGTGACTTGGTCTACCAGGTCAGAGCCCCACAGGGTCGGTCTCACTATGCAGCTACCGATCCCAGAGATATCCTCTTTGGTCTCCTTGGTATCTTGTCTGAGGAAGAAAGAGCAGAGTTCAAGGTAGACTACACCATGAGCACGAGCCGAGTTTTCAGCATTCTCACCAAGCATCTGATTCGTGAATATCGCCAGGGTACGGGCTCTTATAATATTGACTGTTGTACACCAAGGGAGTGTGATGACAAAAAGGCGGACAAACTCCCCAGTTGGGTCCCTGATTGGCGAGAGATTGGTCAGCATGGAACATTGGCTTCGATCAATTATGCAACGACCATTGATGCTTCGTTCGGTCTCAATCTCAAACCAGTTTTCAGGGACACCTATATCGTGAGCGGTCACCACGAGGACGATCAAGTTATGGAAGTCTTGCGCTGTCGTGGCTGCATAGTGGATGTTCTTACCGAAGTGACGGAGCCAGTCAAATTGGTTAGCCGAGACCCTTGGACGGCATCTAAGGCCCTCGATAGCTACCCTTGGATAGATTCCGTTCGAGCATTTACCAATCTGGGCGTCGATTCTGGTCCAGGCGAGGATTACGTCTGGCGGACGGTCAAGGGGGGCCGCGAACATCTCTTCAACAGCTTGCACAGGGTGGAGAGCGAATCACCCATGGATGAAGAGGTTGCGTGGTTGATTCGTAGGATTTTCCGACGGGAGCATGTTGATATCAACCAGTTGACAGAGAAGCAACGAGGTTATATTAGCAACGAGCTATGTGACCTCTCCCGCGAGCCAGATCTTCAGACTCTCAGCGATCAACTATCCTTTTTGCGACGCGAGATCCCTTCAACCGCTGAGACCTACGGATATGGGAGGAAACTCTTCAAGACGAGAAAGAGTATGCTCGGTATGGGTTATGAGGTGGTTCGAGAAGGGGATGTGGTGGCATTGTTGGAAGGCGTTAAGCCGCCTGTCATTTTGAGGTGCAGAGCTGGCGGTGGGTTCATATTTAAGGGGGCTGCGTACGTGGATGGCATCATGCATGGAGAGTTTGTGCACACGGAACCAGTGGTTGAAGAGCTTGAAATTCATTAATGGCCCTTGGCCTTGATCAGGCTGTATTTTGATCCAAGTGAAGAGAATATGGCCAATTGTGTGACAGCTTGGTTGCCAACGCGACAGGCTCGGATGGGCAATGTTTGAAATGTCTTCCGTCTTCGAGGATCTGGTTTAAGAAGGCAGAGAAGTGGTGAGACATCAAATCCTATTTATAACTTGGTCTCGAAGGACCCACCGCAAAGTTGGCGTAAGAAAATGGTTACTGATTAGCTGCTCGATCTTGTTAAGGTACCTTAGGCTCGTTTCGCTTTTGCGCTGTGAGAGCATTCAAGACAAGATGGTTCACGCCAGTCGTCTTATAACGTCGCAGGGTAGCTCACCATGACAGCTAGGCGCGCTGGCTTGGGAACAGAATAATTATGTGAAATGAAGCCGTCTGTGCCCCGTTCGTCATTTTCAACTGCGCCGCCGTCGTTTTGGCTTGACGAATTGTGCAAAGGTACGTATCAAAGTGATGATGGAACTCGGCCTATCTGGAAATACCATATTACCTTAATTCCAAAAGTCGTACGCTAGCGCTCAGGCGCCTTGATCAATCGACGTCGTGAGACGCGGTTGGTTGGGCCCACAAATGGTGAAGGTTCCGGACTAACCGATGTTCCGGAACGCATCAGAAACTAGAAGTGTTCGCCTCGCCATCCCGCGTGTCTTCTCACTACGCAACATCAGCCAACCTGTCCAGAGTGCCTCCGCATTCTGACTTTCCTCCCGCCACCGTCCTGTGCAACATCGTCCCGTGCGAAAAGGATCGGCAACATGGCTTGGCGAAATCAGGGCATCACAGGCTCGAATAACATCCCCTTGGGCAAGCGTCGTTTCGGCGGCGAGCCCGAGGAGGATGGTGTCGATCGCATAGCCGAGCTCAAGCGTGGCCGCGACCCCGAACCACGCAGCGCCGCGGATGGCCCTCGCCAGCGGAAGAAACGCAACCGTTGGGGTGATGCATCGGAGAACAAGGCTGCTGGCCTCATGGGCCTGCCCACGGCCATCATGTCCAACATGACTAGCGAGCAGCTTGAGGCGTACACGCTTCATCTCCGCATCGAGGAAATCAGCCAAAAGCTGCGTATTGACGATGTGGTCCCAGCAGATGGCGACAGGTATGCAACACTTCCCGCTTCCCCGTTTAGAGCAAAGTGCACCATGTTGACACTGGTCTCCCTCAGATCGCCCTCGCCAGCACCACAGTACGACAACCACGGCCGACGTATCAACACACGCGAGTACCGATACCGCAAGCGTCTCGAGGACGAGCGCCACAAGCTCATCGAGAAGGCCATGAAGACTATTCCGAACTATCACCCGCCGCAGGACTATCGACGGCCGACCAAGACCCAGGAGAAGGTCTACGTGCCTGTTAATGACTACCCGGAGATTAACTTCAGTATGATTGCTAACCCTCTCCCCCCGAACAAACTTACCTTTCCTTTGATATTGCCATTCACTGTTCTCACAATCCCCATCCCGCACTTGTGCATCATTCCTGTCTTTCCCAATCCGTTTGGTTCCCGTTTCTGTCTTTGCTCTGCACGTTTGGTCAGGTTCGCCGCCCTCGCAGCCTCACCGCGGGGGCCGACTCTCCTGATGCATTGTCGAGCGTTGACACATTCATCCCTTGCTATTTAACATCTTGACCACGACAGTCTTCCAGATACTAACACCTAGCTCAAGTCGGTTTACTCATCGGCCCCCGTGGCAATACCTTGAAGAAGATGGAGCAGGACTCTGGCGCAAAGATTGCCATCCGTGGCAAGGGCTCCGTCAAGGAGGGTAAAGGCCGTTCCGACGCTGCTCACTCCAGCAATCAAGAAGAAGATCTCCACTGCCTCATCATGGCCGACACCGAGGAAAAGATCAACAAGGCCAAGCAGCTTATTCACAACGTGATCGAGACTGTGGGTCTCCCGCTCCCTCCTGTATATTCGTTGAACTTCATATGCTCACGCCGACTGCAGGCCGCATCCATCCCTGAGGGACAGAACGAACTCAAGCGCAACCAGCTAAGAGAGCTCGCTGCGCTCAACGGAACCTTGCGAGACGATGAGAACCAGGCCTGCCAGAACTGCGGTAAGATTGGGCATCGCAAGTATGACTGTCCTGAGCGACAGAATTTCACTGCCAGCATCATCTGCCGCGTTTGTGGCAATGCAGGACACATGGCTCGCGACTGTCCAGACCGCCAGAGGGGCGCCAGCTGGCGCAACGATGCCAATGGCGCGCGCCCTGGTGCGGGTAGAATCGGAGGCGGCGACGCCGTGGATCGCGAGATGGACGTAGGTCACACCCTGTGCAATGTTAGCTGGGTGAAGACATGTGCTGACAAGACACAGCAACTCATGCAGGAGCTTGGTGGAGGGTCAGGCGCTGCCCCAGCCCAGATTGAAGCTGGTCCTGGCGGTGGCATGGAAAACGGAGACGCCAAGCCGTGGCAGCGCGCCCCCACTGGCGGACCTGCTCCATGGCGCTCGCGTAACCAGGATGCTAACGATGGAGGTTCCGCCGCCCCCTGGGCCCGAGACCGCAACCGTGGCCATGAAGGCCAGTCCGACAGCTACTACGGCCAGGCCTACGGCTCTGCACCTGGAGGCGCTCCTCCCGCTCCTCCCGGTACCGCCCCGTGGCATCAGGCGCCCGCCAACGGAGCCCCGAACGGTTACCCTGGCTATCCTGGATATGGCGGCTATGGTGGCGCGCCCGGCATGGGAGCTCCGCCAGGCATGGGAGCCGCGCCTGGCCCGCCCCCCGGCCTTCCCCCGGCTGGCCTATCTGCGCCTCCTGGCATTGGCGGCGTCAATTCTCTGATTCAGCAATATTCGGGCGGCGCCCCGCCTCCTCCTCCGCCCTCTGGCGATGCGCCTCCGCCTCCGCCTCCGAGCAACCAGCCGCCGCCGCCTCCTCCTCCCGGTGCCTAGTTTGAATCGAGGCACCGAGTGAGCTCACCGCTAACTACTGATGTTTGACTGGCCGCAACGAGTTACTCACGGACACAGGGCAGTTTGGCGTCTTTGCGAGTTGAAATCAACCTGCGCGCGCGATTGTAGGATAGCGAAACCCGTCATTTGCGAAGCAGGTGCTGGCACACCAGATTGAAGTGCGACGCATGTTTCGTGGAGGCAACTCTCTTTTCCAAGGTAATAGGGAAGCGGCGTCAACGGACTAATTACACAGGCACTGTACCATGCTGCTGCCTTGGCGCGGCTTGAGTAGGTAGAAAGTCAAAATTGGTTTCGCATTCTGGGACTGTATGATGTGTGACTTTGTTGATTGCTGGGGTTCTGGGCGCTGCCGCGGTTGCGGCCGCTGCTACGAGTGACGTCGAGCCGAGCGGGCGGCCCCTCAGGCCCACAGGCCCACCCCTCCTCAGCTGCCCACCCCAGCTTAGCTGCAAGGTCGCGACCGACAAGCTCGTCGCGTCACGACACCTTCACTCCATTCTTTCATCTTCCAACGCCGTGCGTGTGCTGTTACGCAGCAACATCACCTAATCTGCCACCTGTGTGAATCTGCATAACCTATTGCGCCGTCAGCCCGACAAAGAGGCGCACAGAATGATGCTGCAGAGCCACCTGTTGCTCCGATAGTTCTAGATCTTCGGCGCTGCTGTTCCTCAAATTCTCCGCCGAGTCGTTGCGCCGAGCTCCGAGCTCTTGTTTTGAGCTTTGAATCCCTTCTCTTGAGCTCCGACTTTCCTTTCTAGGCCTGGCACAATGAAGTACGGCAACCCGTTCGCATTCCGGCCCGGCCCCGTCACATTCTGGACGACCGTGGTCTACCTGGCCGTCATCATTCCTCTGCTCTACGTCCACGAAACGGTCCCGTCTGCACCATCTGACAGCGCACTGCATCGCGGCCTCAACCTGACGGAGGCATGGCTCGACCTGCAGACCATCACTAGGACACATCATCCGTATAATAGCCATGAGAATGATCGCGTTCGTGAATTTCTCATCGAACGCTCAAAGCAGATATTGAGTCGCAATGAGGCGTCTTTTACAACCGAGCTGTCTGGTGGAGTGGCTTGGCAACACAGGTGCGTGCGACGATCCAAGATGCAATACTCGTAGTTTTTTATCTGCTGGCCTCGCTGACCAGGTAGGTGTAGCCCAGAAAGGCTCATCGACGATCAAATGGGCGACGGTGATGCTGCCAGATCAACAGGACAAGCTCCCAGGGTCACCATCTTCGACGACCTCATATCCAACGTGACATATACCTACAAGGGCAACTCGGGATTCGTCGGTCAATACTTCGAAGGCAGCAACTTCTACGTGTACATCCACGGCAAGGAAGATCCTGAAGGTGACTGGTGGCAATCTGAGGCAGGATATAAAGCCTCGCGCCGTACCGGGGGCGTTCTTGTAAACTGTCACTTTGACTCGTACGTTGTCGCTGACTCCTTTTGCTGTTGTATCTGGGCTAACCCTCATTTGCAGGGTTTCGACCGGTTACGGAGCCACCGACGACGGCATGTCGTGTGTCTCGATGCTGCAGCTGCTCAGCTATTTCACTTCGGAGGGCCGCCAGCCGAAGAACGGCATCGTTCTGCTCTTCAACAACGCCGAGGAGGACGGCCTCTTGGGCGCCCGCGCATTCGGCTATAGCCCCCTGCTCACATTCTGCCACACATTTGTCAACCTCGAAGGGGCTGGGGCCGGTGGCCGTGCCATGCTATTCCGCACGACGGATCTTCAGGCTGCAGAGGCGTACCGTACGAGCCCTCACCCATTCGGCTCTGTTGTTGCCGCAAACGCCTTTGAGAGAGGTGTTGTCAAGAGTAGCACCGACTATCAAGTGTTTGCTGGCGATTTTGGCCAGCGCGGGTTGGACATTGCCTTTTATGAGCCGCGCTCGCGCTATCACACGGAGGAGGACGACACACGCCACACCTCCATCGACAGCATTTGGCATATGCTCTCAGCGGCCTTGGCGTCGACAGAGTCACTGTCTAAAACAACCAGCACTAGCTTCAATGGCCCTCGCCCGGACGGAAAGAAGGATCTCGTCCAGAGCGGCAAGCCAACGGACGGCGTTTGGTTCGACTGGTTCGGCACCGCTTGGGCCGCGTTTCCGCTTAGAGGGCTGTTTGCGTGGTCCTTAACGCTTCTTGTCGTCACGCCGTTGGTGCTCCTGGTGGTGACCTTCCTGTTGGTACGAAGGGACAAGTACTACTTCTTTGCTGGCGACATCAAAGTGGACTCAGAACCACACGATGAACCTGTCCCTTTGGGCGGATGGAAAGGGTTCTTCCGTTTCCCCTTCGCTCTGGTCTTTGCCGGCGCTTCAACAGTGACCTCGGTCTTTCTGCTTGCAAAGCTCAACCCGCTCATTGTTTATAGTAGTAGCTACGCCGTGTGAGTCGCCCCTACCACTCATAGCAGGTTAACCCGCTGACACTTACGCAGTTGGTCGATGATGATATCGCTCTTTTACTTCACCTTCTGGCTGATTATGCGCGGCTCGAGCTTTGTTCGACCCAGCGCTCTTCACCGGGGCTTCGTCATGATCTGGCTCTTTCTTATCACATGGAATATCCAGGTGTTTGCCGCCGTCGCCGAGGATCGTATGCACGTTGGAGCTCTCTATCCTTTCGCATATCTTCACACCGCAGTCTTTGTGTCGTTGCTCATCTCTTTGCTGGAGCAATTTGCGCTTCCCGCAAAGGGCGATTTTGCTCGTCAGCTTCACGACGCACACCAGGGTAGAGACTTCTCCGTCCGCGAAGGGGAAGATTCTCCAATCGCCGAAGGGGGCAACGACGAGTCCAATGCTGACCGTGAAGACGGCGACGATGCACTCGCTGCATCGGAGACTACGCCGCTTAGAGCCGGTGAACAGGGTTACGGTTCCAATACCCAAACAACATTTGCTAGCACGTACCGGCGGTCCGTGGCGGCAGAAACAGCGTCGGCGCCAAACAGGAGGAGCTACCCTCCGTACGAGTTTGAGCAGGCTTGGTCAGGCCGGCTCCCAAGCTGGACCTGGTTCATACAGCTCCTGCTCCTCGTGCCGGTGCACGTCAGCCTGCTCGGTAACCTAGGTCTTGTAGCCACGACGTCGATGTCGATGACGGGCACTGATGGAAGCAGCTTGCTTTCGCCGTTGATGGGAGTCGGAGTCGTGAGTATCCTGTTGCTGCTTCCCTTGGCGCCGTTTATACACAGGGTCACCCACCATGTTCCTGTGTTCCTCCTTCTTGTCTTCCTGGCAACGCTCATTTACAACCTTGCCGCGTTTCCCTTTTCCCTCAACAACCGGTTCAAGTTCAAGTTTCAGCAGACTGTTGATCTCGACAACGGGACCAACTTGGTCGCGTTGACGGGTTTGGAGAGCTTCCTCCGACCCGTCATCGCATCAGTTCCAGCCGCTGCAGGGCAACAGATTAAGTGCCATGATTCACCAGATGTGCTGGGTCTCACGGACTGCCTATACGACGCGTCCTCGCTTCCACCCAACCCTGCCAACGGCGAAAATCTCGAAAGCCTGGTGTCGGTGCAGGCTGCCAAGTCATCCGACGGAAGGTCAGCCAGCCTCCAGATCAGTGCGTTGAACACGAGAATGTGCTACGTCGATATCTCAAACCCCGTTTTTGGCTTTTCCGTTGAAGGTGGTGGCGTCAGAGATGACCGATTCGGGCCGTTGCCCGCGGATGGCTTTCAGTATCTCCAGTTATGGCGGCGAACATGGGATGGACAGTGGAACGTGACGTTGCAGTTAACTGACGGTGGTCGCACCAGAGCTGTCAGGGATCAGGCTGATCCACTTGAGGTGACTGTCAGGTGTGCATGGGACGATGCGAACAAGGCAGCGAACATTCCAGCATTGGATGAATTGATGAAGTACATGCCTAAGTGGGCAACGGTTACGAAGAAGACGACGGCGCTCGTGCAGGTCAAGAAGACGTACAAGGTGTCGTCGTGAGCTGGTCGACCTGTCATCGAGTATAGCTACTGATAGGAACTAATCCTAAGTATTTAATTTGCACGATCCAATCTGCATATCATTTATCTGCCGCCCTATACTCAGTTCCACAGTCACCGAGCTTCCGAAACATGGCATCTGTTTTCTCGCCGGCGCTACCCAGGGCGATTGCATTGATATTCAACATGTCCTCGCCAGTGAGCTCCCAGCCAAATATTTTGAGGTTGTCCGCCGTACGACTTGAAACCCCGAGCCGTGTTCCCACGATAACAGCACCAACGGCAGGCTGCTGGAGGACCCATCTAGCCGCCACGTTGCTGACGCTTACTCCATGCTTTTCGGCAATGCGTGAGAGGGTGGCCAGGAGGGCTTGAAACTCGGCCCAGGTGCCCCAAGTGTTGATCATGTCCAGATACTTGCGTTGCGAAGGAGTCAGCGGTTCTTTCGCCGAGTATGGTTCTGGATATGGCTTTCCGATCCATTGTTCGGAGAGGAAACCGCCGCACTACAAAGCCATTGCTGTGAGCGATGCATGCTGGGGACGGGCGGGAGACGAAGCGAGACGTACGAAGGATCCATAAGTGAGGAGTTTCAAGTTGTATTTTGTACAGACGCGGGTCATTTCCCGCAATGGTCGAGAATCGATGAGGGAGAACTAGGCTGTCTGTGAGCAGCTGAGTCAGGCAGAGCATGCCCTTTGTACACACCTGTATTTGGTTCGATACGATCCCGACATCTCCGTTCTTTGACCGGAGGTACTCGCACACCTCCTCCGTATGCAGCGAGTCAAAGTTGCAAAGGCCAACGGCTTGGACGATGGCTCGGTGACTCGTCGTGAGGGCGACTAGCTCGCGCAGAACATGCAGGTACGTCTTTGTGTCGTACTGTCATGCGTTGCAATCTGTCAGTGAGGATTTGCTGATATGTTGGCCCAAGTGGGATGCGTACGTCTTGCCAATGCAGCTGGAGCAAGTCCGCTCTCCCGCTCATCCTACGGAACCGCTTCTTAACGGCGGATAGGACCACGGACTCGTTGACGGGACCGGTCAGTGGCTTGAAGACGCACCATTTGGTAGCGGTGAATAGGCTGTCCCTGGCAGTGGGGGGCAAGTGGTTGCGGAAGTCGCCGTAGACGAGTTCGGCGTCACCCTGGTTGCTTTCATTAGCTGACATGATGGCTTTTCGAGGACTCTCTGAAGACACTTTTGATACTTACATAGTGGTCTGCCATGTCGGCGGCGGTAAAGCCGGCTTCGGCGAGCTCGACGAGAGCGTCTTGTTGCTGCACAGCGGATGCAGAGCCCCAAACCGGGGAAGAGAGCTGCCATAAACCGACAAATAGACGAGGCACGTCACGAGGGCCCAGCTTGAAGGTTTCGACAGATAAGATTTCAGGTAGTGTGACTTCAATGGTCTTTGGGGTCACATCGGCGGGTGCGCAAGCATATCCACTCGCGTGCTCGGCAAAGAAATGGTAGAAAGTGTCTCCGGCCTGCCTCTCCGCGCGGTCAAGCGGGTATGAAAGCTGGGAGGCGTGACAGTACTCGCGGCAAAACTCTAAGCTCGCGAGAAGGGACTGAAGGCTGCCCCTGAGGGCGCCCGATGGCGTGAAGGGCGTCTCCTTCAGGGCCTGCATAGCCTGAACGATGTCCCCCGCGAAGTGATACAGCAGCCCAACTAGGGCGGAATCGGCGCTCCATGACACTTTCGCATGGGCTATTGAGGATACGAAATGGGTCAGACTATCTCATCGTCAGGATCGCAATTCATGAACTAATCTCACAAAGGCGCGTCTCCGCGGGCGACGAACTACGGGATAGCCTGCTCTGCGAGCTTGGCGGCAAAGAGGCACCGCACCAGAGCCAAGTATTCCATACACTCGGAAGACACGCAATCATTCCGCGGGAAGAGCGCGGCCGGGTCGATGAGGGGCGGCGCGGATGCTTGAAGGCGACCACGGATGTGGTGCTCGAAAGCCGTTCGGACGGTCGTGTCATGGGCGATGAGAGCCCGTAGAGCAGAGCGGAGATACTCGGGCGGGACTGTGCATCTCGTCAGGTGGTGTTGCGGCATATGACACGGTACATGGGCAGGGTTGGCTGGCAGATGTTCATGACAGTAGACGGAGACTTGCGGGTTGATATCAGGACGTCATCCATCATATTGCTGGGTGCAGTCAGCGGTGGTGTTGGTCCATCCGGTGAGCGCCGAGAGCAACGGCTTACACGTGGCCGGGCATTTGGGCGATTGATCTATGGTGTGTCTTGGTCGAAGAGTATCTGCGGCTGGAAAATATCAATCGAACTCAAGGCTGTCGATGTTGCTGATAGCTTCATGGCGGAACTCCTCTCCATGCTCGACCAAAATAAGAAGGTGGGTGAACGGTATGCCAATTGGCTGAGAATCTCCTCATGCTGGTGGTTAATTATTCTACTCAGGTATCTACCTGGTACGAATACTCGTACAGACATATAAAGTTCGACGCCCGCGAGCTCCGCTGGGCCATCGCAGCGACTTGTACGCCGGCTGGGGGGGTAAACGTGGATGACGCCATGAACCTTGGATTCCATGCCATCGGCCCGGCCCGCCAGGCACACAGCCTCGGCCGCCCCGCCGGGAGCATCCAACGTCAACCCAGCCTTCGGACCCTCGCCAAAGACACGAAAAAAGCACAACTAGCCCGCGCACGAGCGACATGCAGTCGTCGCCGGAGACACCCGGGGCAGGAGGCGCCATGCCGCCGTCGGTCTGGATGCCGTCGGGCCTGCGCGACGCCAAGCGGCGCGCCCTCGTCTACTTTATCTGCGGCAACCCGGGCCTCGTCGGCTTCTACGACGACTTCCTCGACGCGCTGCGCGGCATGCTCGACGCTTCCGAGGGCGACGCGCGCACCGCCTACGACGTCTACGGCGGTAACCTGCGCGGCTTCAGTGACGCCGACCACGAGCCGTTTGGGCCCGGCAGCGAGGGGCCGTGGGACCTCGACGCCCAGGTCGAGGCCGTCTACGACGACGTCGCTTCGAGGGCGGCGGCCACCGGCTCCAGCTCCGGCTACTACGACTTCGTCGTCCTGGCGGGCCACTCGGTCGGCGCGTACATCGCCGTCGAGATCTTCCACCGCCACGCGCGCCAGCCGGACCGCGCGCCGCACCTCGTCCTCCGGCACGGCTTCCTGCTCTTCCCGACCATCGCCTCCATCGCCATGTCCCCGAGCGGCCGCCGGGCCCAGCTGCTGCGCCGCGTCCCGACGCTCGAGGCCCACGCCCACACCTACGCCTGGCTGGCGCTGCTGCCGTGGCCGCGGGGCGCGCTGCGCTGGATCATGACCAACGCCATGGGCTTCTCGCCGCGCGCCGCCGACGTCGCCGCCGAGTGGCTCAAGAGCCGCGACGGCGTAGCGCAGGCGCTGCACATGGCCCTCTCGGAGCTGGACCACATCCGCGAGGATGCCTGGGGCGAGGAGCTGTGGGAGGCCTCCGCGGCCGCCGCGGCCGACGACGACGACGACGACGACGCGACGCAGACGACGCCAAGGTTCTTCCTGTTCTACGCCAAGGAGGACCACTGGGTGGCCAACCACGTGCGCGACGACTTCATCCGGCGGCGGGCGGAGCGCGGCGGGCGCACCAGCATCGCCGTGGACGAGGGCCGCATCCCCCACGCGTTTTGTACCACGGAGCGTGAGTGACAATGTCCCCTGCGGGCCGTGTCTCGTTTCTTCCGTGGCCGGCCGCAAGCTGACGAGACGTGCAGATAACAGCTGGCTGGTTGCCAAGAGGGTGCATGGGTGGATCGAGGAGATCGAGCGCGGGAACAAAGCTTGAGGGTCGAATGAGCCGTTGGCCGGGCCGCCCTGCAGCTTCCATGCTCCCTTCCTTCGAGTGCTCATCTTCGCATCAGACACCTACCGGCATGGCCATGTGATCGATCTCTGATGCTGCCAGATCGACGAATGGCCGCCTGCCGGCCCCGGTGACGACGCGCGCAAGGGAGGCGTGCAGCAGTCTGTGCGCACTCGCCACTGAGGGTGCGAGACGCCTCGAATGAGCAGCTAGGTTTGGCGTGTTGGCGTGTTACTGTGCTGCTGCTCGCTCAGGAACATCACGTCTCCTCTTCCTGCCTGTCTGAAGCCAAAACGAGCGCCATCCCTAGCATGACGTCGTGGGGTCACTGGCAGCTGCAACCCTTTTGCTTGCCAGATTTCCATCTCTGCTACGCCTATTTGCTCGCCAGCACTGACGACAGTCACTAGGCTGTGGGTGGAATTGCACCAGTTCACAGTCCCAGCAGCTCTCACTCTGTTGCCATCAGAAATTCCGTCAGCATGCTGCCGTAGCTAGCGAACTCGACTTTATCCCGTCGGACAGCTTAGACGCCGCCATCCATTCGTCAATTGATGGTTAAGGAGTAGCGGGAGAATAGATCAATACATGTTTCCATCTCGGGTCAAGCCTCTCAAACGTCGTCAATGGCCGCCTGTGCTCACCAAACAACTTCTTGGAAAGGGCGGTTCATTGTTGTCGTCTTTCCCGGTCGGCGCACCTGGTGTACAAGATGGGTCAGCCCGGTAACTCGGTTAGTAGCGTGACGATAGTTGGCGGTGGCGCCAAGGTCAACGCTGCCATCCACCTTCTAACTTAAGGTACGCTTGGACGGCAAGCTTATTACTCGTAGTCCGCGGGGCAGTCTGGGCAACGCATTGGTAACGCTTAAAACTGCCGAATCTCACGGCAGCGTCCTGCCATCATGCCGGACGCTCGGGTCACCGGTCATCAGCTGCGGCAGCCCCATTGTCCGTCTGCTGGCCGGCAAGCCGGCAACCACTGCCTGGGCTGGTTGTCCGTACATCAACGCAGAATACGAGAGGTCGTACCCCGCCCGGGTGAGCCATGTGTTAGGAGTGCGGCTGAGACAATCCGGCTCAGTTTAAGACAGCATCACAAGATACAAAGACGCAGGTTCTGACGTGTAATCCGTAGTCCGAAGACAATTAACATTAGCCAGATAACTGGTTGTATTTTCCTAGTACACTCGCCCTCTTCCGAGGAGCATAGTTTAAATCCAATCCACTAATCGAAACACAATTGGCGCGTCTCCACGACTGCTGCATGCGGGTTTCCTCGCCTGAAGATTCCTCCCACTCGTCGCGAGACACCTCCCCTTGACTTCCGAAGAGAACTACTTATCATGCCCGAGAGCACGATGCGGCAGTCATGCTGGGTGAAGCGGCTTACAGAGCCAGGGCACCGAGGGCCAGCAGGGCAACGGGGGCAACGAAGCCAGCGGCGCCAGCAGTGACGGGAGAAGAGGCGGTGGGAGCAGTGCCGTTGCCAGCGGGCTTGGTGGCAGAGGGAGCCAGGGTGGTGGCAGCGGCAGAAGAGGCCGGAGCCGAGGCAGCAGCAGAAGAGGCCGGGGCCGAGGCCGCGGCAGAGGAAGCCGGAGCGGCGGAGGAGGCCGGGGCGGCAGAAGAAGCCGGGGCGGCGGAGCTGGGGGCGGCGGAGGAAGAGTCACCGCCGCTCTGGGCAGCCTCGCAGAGCTTCTTGGTGGCGGGGAGGACCTTGTCTGTGATGTCTTGGTTAGCTCGTGGCCGAAAGGACAAAGAGACGATCAGTCTCAACAGAGCGCAACGTACTCAGGGCAACATCCTGGCCGCACTTCTCCAGGACACAGCTGGTGGCATCGCCCTGGATCTTGTTGAAGTTCTCGGTCTTGCAGATGCACTTGTAGTCGTCGGTGCTGCAGGAGGTGTCCTTCTTGACGGCGTCGTCAAGGCAGGGCAGGGCGCAGCTGGGGATGTCGCTGCGGCTCTGGGCGCTGGCCAGAGCGGCGAAGGTGAGGGCGGCAACAGCGGCGAACTTCATGTTGAAGGTATTAGGTCTGAGGTTTTGGATTGGAAGGTGTACAGGACAACGAGTGTAACTGGTAAGCGAGTGGATGAGGAGAAGAGGAAAGGCTCTTGGACGAAGGAGACGGGCGGTCGGCTTTATGTACGTCGACAGCAGGCGGCGGCGCCCTTCTCGCCTCGCAGCCGAGCAGACTCATCGCCCTGCCTGGGCAAGCGTCGTCGTCGTCTCCACACGCCCCCCTCGATCCCGCCCGCAATCGATGTGCGGATGGAGCAAGCTGGCGGAGGAGGCCAAGAGGCTTCAGTCGGGTGGTCGGTCAACGACCGGGCACCAGGGGAACAGCCCATGACGGTTCTGGGGGGTGCGGATAGAGCTCGAAGACCTGCAGGGCGCCGGGCCCCCTTGTTGGAAGCATCGAGCCAGTGGCGATGGTGGCGGCCCATCGCTCGCAAACGCTTGGCTGCTCGCCAGCTCCCCTGCCCGGCCTCAGCTGGCGCCTTGCCGCATTTGCCCTCACGTCCGAGAGGCCAAGAGGCGGATCGACGGCCAGGCCCGGGGCGAATGAGAGCGTGCCTTCGGCCAGGCTGAGCTCACGACACAGCGGATGACGGCCCAGCGGCATCTGGGACTGCATGGCACGACATGGCATGTGAAAGGTCAGCGGCCTGCTGCGCGTCCGCCCGGCGACCAGCCCATCGCGGCGGATCCCCCCGGCGACGCGGGAAATTGAGTGTGCAAGGCATCTGAGATGCGAGAGTCAGGCGGCCCAGCAGCGCGGTCGACGGGTAGCAGCAACTGCTGCCCATCGTCATCTCCAGACAACCCACGGCTGGTGCTCGGATCTGTGCCATTCGGCACTGGCAGGCAGGCCCGAGTCGCTCGGGTACAGGCACGTGCACCTGGGCGGCGCGGCACTTGCGGTGCTCGAGTCATCGCCGCTGGCTGGGCAACTGGGGACCGCGGCCGACAGCAGCACGGGGCTGGGGATATGGTGGAGGTCTCCAGACTCGAAGCTTGTTTTCGTTAGCAGAGTCAGCATCCGGGGTGGGTTGGTGGTTGTTGGATGAGTGGTCAGGGCGGGGCGCTGGTGCACGCTGCCCCGCCATCCCACGCCACAGCGGCCTGTCTTTCCACTTTCATGCAAACGTCCCCATCGGCCTCGGTACCCCGTGTTACGGCACAAAGTTACCTATTCCCTCCATTGCTATTAGGAGCCGTCGTTGTTGGCCGAGCAAGGGAAAGCTGACGCTGGTGAAGCTGCCTTATCAGCGGTGCTGCCTTGATTTCGCATGTGCAGCAGCAGACATCGTGCAGACGCGGTTGCGACCCTCCTCAAGCGGCTATCTTGGTAGCCGGGATGCTGCCAAGACATGCCATGCCATGGGAGCCTGTCATCGCTGTCATCAGCAGGCGCAGCAGTTCCGTAAAATGTCCGTGCCGCGTGCTGGAAACTTCTTCAGCGAACTCCCTACTCGTACAGTACTCTACTCGTATGTACATCGGGGAACAAGCCGGCCAGCGGGCTCGTGGGGGAAGTGGGCAGGAGGATCGCCCAGTCAGTGACTGGAAATTACTTACCAAAGTCCCTCCCATCCTCGCACAAGCCAGGAACAGTAGCACTCGCAGCCCCGTCACGGGCTCGCAGAGCTCGTACACACATGGCATGCGCGCTCGTACCCGTACCACCGACACTCGTGCTTCCAATATGCCCGATAAATCGCGCGCAGCTGTCAAATCGTCGGAACTCGCGCACGGAACATGGGTCGAGGCACCCATCGCGGACGCAGGAACTGCAGCGTTGCAGGCACCGCGGGCGCGCTGCGGCATCCTGATGCAACCCTACCATCTCGCTACCGGCGCCAGAGGGTGAAAATCCTTTCCCTTCCCCTGGCCTCGTCGGGGACATTTTTGTTCAGGTCCTGATCGCCCACTTAGCTCGCGAGAAACCACGCCGTCCGCCCAATTCGCCGCCTAATTTGGTCGTGCTGGGGATTCTCGCGCTTCCATCGACCAGCGGATGGGCTCGCGCCACCGACGCCAGCCCGAGGCAGCCGACATGACCTTATTGCGCTCACAAGCGCTGCTGCAGACCACACGCCCCTCCCCACCGAGGCAAAAGCTTCCGCCGTGGGGACGCCCGTCCGGGGTAGCCAGGGCGGCGTAATTTCCCCCGCAGCCGCGCTCTCTTGGTCGCTGTTGCGCGCACTTTTGCCGCTGCTGACGAGTACGAGCACCCGTTGGAGTGTGTGGTGGTCCATCTGCTGCCAACATCAGCATTAAGTGTACCGCGCCGCCGGTCCATCGCTTATACCGGAGATTGGCCTGTGAGACGACTGCAAAGGTTGCCGCATGCTTGGCATCCGAGTACGGACCTTCGGATTCGTCGGCCTGCGAAATTTTCTCAGAGGCCTGCTCTTGGAACCCGGGCTGTCAAGCTGCTGCGCCAGCCTGTCAATCTGCTGCGCCAGCCCACCAGATCGTGCGACACGTGAAGATCCGTGCATCCATTACCACATGCTCGGGATCCCTCCCGGTGGTGGCCCGACTCTCAAGTCGATTTGGAGATGCAAGTTCCATAGACGCATAACCGCACTATCGGAGACAGCGTAGCTTCTCCAGGCGTTCTGTCCCGTCATCTGGGGAAACTGGAGTCACGACGGTCCACTGGGCAAAGCTAGCGACGATTACCCTACCCCGTTCCGAGCTGCTCCGTGCTCGATGGAGTCTTTTATCGAGATCCATTGCCTTGCTGTGTTTTCCCCTTTCCCACTGCCCACTGCTGACGGTCGCTTCTTGCTTATGCGCTGGAGAGCGCGGAGCATATCCTATTTTTGCTAGTAGGCATTTCCAAAAGTGGGATCAGCCCGAGGCTCTGGGGACCGCATTGATGACGGTGGGCATCCCCCACTCAGGATCGACAAGTCAGGGGTCTAGTTTGATGATGCCCTCAGTGGCGTCCGCGTCTTGTGAACGCTTGTTATTAGCAGGTGCACAAAGCGCCGAGCGACTGTGGCAATCGACCATTGCAATGCTTGAGTGGCGGCGGATTGTTCGCCTCGCGCGTGCACGAGTACTGTAGGGTAGCATCGCCACATGGCTAAAAAAAGAGCCAGATGGCTAAATTTCACGACATGACGGGTCATAGCCGCTGAAATTTTTGGTCTACGCTGCTGCTGGCCTGGTGCATTCGATTTTTGCCTAAACACGTAGAGTTGACTTGCCAGTCTCAAAGCCTCAAAGCCCGAGCCGATGTGTACTCGCCCTCGGCGAGAGAATGTAAGTTCAGCTTGTCTTTCACGCTGGAAATCCCCACAATAAGAGTTTAATTCTCTGAAGGAATCTCACAACATCTGTACATTGCAGGCATAAATTCACAGTTCGTGCGGAGACTTTTCCCCTTCTGCGATCCATCTCCCTTGTTGCCCACGGAGAGCTTGGTCGTATATCGTAACGCGCACTCAAACCTCTACTTCCTACCCAACCTCGCTTAGAGTGCCACGAGAAGACGAGCGGTTCAACGTGACTGATCCTCGCAGCCTTCTCGGAGATTGGATACTGGGAAAAAGGATGTGGCGCTTCGGAACAGCCTGGGCTGGCGTATTCAATCTATGTGATACTGCCGACTAGCGTATGCGTTCCTGCAGGTCTTGACATGTGCGCTTCAAATGCGAGGCATCCCCTTTCTCTGGGAAGCCGAGCGACTCCGACTCCGGCGCTTTGAAACAAGACAACCTTGCACTCTCGGCTCTCACCCAACACGGAGCGGCGGCTGCCAGTACAATTCGACCAAACCACGTCCTCCCCTAAATTCGACTTTGGTTTTCTTCTTCTTGATCTGTCTTCGCACACTCTGTTCCAGGCGTCCCTCTGGCTTGCCTTGAAGTCACGCCATGCTTCATTCGCCAGGCAAGCTCAACTGCCAGCGGGCCTGCTCGTGCTTCAGTCTGCCTTGCCACAAGCACCTCATCGGTTCACGTACTCCCGTGCGGCGAGACGTACGATCCCGATCTACAGGCGCCTATCCTGCGTCCACGAACTCCCTGATCACCGCGAAACCCTTGATGAGACACGGGCCTAGCAGGCTAGAGCTTGAAGCACCCGTCGAACCCACTCAATCAGCTCCATTCTTCATAGTCCGGGAAGTATTGCTCGTGTATTCTTCTGGCGTACTCCATAATGGTTGGGTGACCTCTCAAAATCTTCCCTGTGGCAGGAGCTCTGCAGGACCTGGTCAGCCATTGCACCGAAAGGGGCGGTCATGAACCTGTATGGTTCGAAGCACCTACGCATCACACACCAGCGCCGCGGCGATGCAGCCGTACACAGTCGCGTCCGCCTCCGTGGGATCTGAGCCACCAAGGATCCAGAAAGGCTTGGACTGGCCCGACGACGTCTTCGACGTCTTCGACGGCTTCGACTCGGCCAGCAGAGCCTCGAGGCTCTCCCAGACCTCCTCCTTGAAGGCGAGTATTTCATCGTCGTCCAAACGTCCCGTGCCCTGTCCCCAAAGCGCATTCGTGACGCTGCGGTACGCAAACAGCCCGATGAGGAGCTGCAGTGGCCATGGCGCGGCGGCGAGGGCGTTGGACCGCATCACAGTGTAGTTGTCGCACCATTTCTCGCGCACGCCGTAAAAGTAGACCCTGTCCTCCACCATGGCGCGGATGGCCAGGTCGTGTGCCCTCTGCGCTGGCGACAAGTTCGCGTTGGCGTTGCTGAGTATGCCGTTATTGATGAGGGCGCGGGTGATGAGCGTCGAGTCACCCATTTTCTCTATCGCCGAGCCAGCGCTGCGTATCTCGACGTAGGGAATCTTGCCCTTGGGGGCAGACGGCGGCGAGCCGCCGCCAAGGTGGTAGCGAATGCCATCGAAGCGGAGCCTGGCCTCGAGCTTGGTGACAAAGGGCGACCAAACGTAGGAGTTCTTGGGGGGAGAGCCGCGGAAGACGGTGATGGAGGGAGCGTCGTGCGCGTCAGACATGGCTTCTCGTTGATGCGTTGTAGTGTCGAGGGCTCTTTGCAGCCGTTCGGTGCTTGGGCAGTGACTATGTTCGCCTAAGTCAATCGCTCGGAGCTCATCCGAATGTTCAAAAGTCCAAAAGGCTTCCGACGATGTCTTAGTGGCAGAGTTCGATGAAGCCTGATGCGTCGCCGATTCTTCGACTGCCGAAAAGATGGAGATTCACGGTGGAAGCTGCTGGCATGGCGGCGAGGTTGTGAATTTGTGGCTGCGGCCCGTCCGTGCGACACGGGGATCATTCTTACATCGGCCGGCCATTCGTCCTATTTTTACACCCCGTCGCGCAGGTCCTTCAATCACAGCGTCGACTGAACATTCCTTGTCTTCTCGCACGTCGGCACCCAAAGACCTCCGAGAGGCGGGGCGGTTAACGCGGACAGACAGACGCGTCTCCTCAGGATCCGACACGTCGGGCCATCAATCATCCAGTCGCCGACCGGACATGCGTCCCGGCCGTCTGCGATCTCATGCCGGCCACGAGAAGAAGGCCTGGGGGACGCGATGGTTGAAAGAGGGTGGCAGACACCCAAGGTCGCTGGCCGCTGGCCGCTGCATTAATAATTGGCGAGGCAATACGGACGACCCACTGCTCGGAGAATCGATGAGCCCCATATTGCTGGAGTCGCTTGGCGGGCGTGTCGTCTTGGACCTTCCCTCCGTTCAAGCCAGTCGGCCCGTTTTGCCGGCATTTTTTGAAGGCCATGATGCTTTGGTCTGTCGAGTGCGGACCACAGTCACCCTATTTGCCTGCTCCAAGCTATACGAGTAGCTTCGGGCAAGGTGGGGCACCGGCCTGTGGAGGAAAAGCAGCTCACCTTCAGCGCCGGAAAGACTCGACCACGGCAATTGCGTCAATTGGGTGCGGCCATGAGTTTCTAATGACTAATTATATAGCTTTGCGTGTCTGAGTCTAACCGCTGAGCTTGAATACAGGCGCTGGTATATATAAAGCCACGTGGGAGCTGGTGGTTTAACTTACACCATTCCGCTCGCTAGCTTCTTAGTCGCATCCAGATCCCCGACAACCTGCTGCGCCCATACGTCACTCGGCAACTGCATCACCATGGCGAGCAAGACCTTCAACGTCGGCGTCGTCGGCTACGGGTACGTTGAAGCCAGCGCCCCTCTCACTCATGCCGATGTTCAGAAAGACCAACGAAAACGTCGTGAGATCTTCATCCATCCATAGATTGCTAACTTCTCCGTAGCCTCTCGGCCAAAGTCTTCCACATCCCCTTCATCACCACCACTCCACAGCTCAGGCTGCACAGCATCGTGCAGCGCAGCCCCAAGGACGGCAACTCTGCGCCTCAGGATCACCCCGAGGCCAAGCACTACACCGATGTCAAGGCGTTGCTGGCAGACCCGGACGTCGACGTCATCGTCGTGACGACGCCGCCAGATAACCACTTCGAGCTCACCAAGGCTGCACTCCAGGCCGGCAAGCATGTTCTGACGGAGAAGCCCTTCGTGCCCACGTCGGCCGAGGCGGACCAGCTCATCGCCGTGGCCAAGGAGAACAAGCGCCTCATTTGCGTCTACCAGAACCGCCGCTGGGACTCGGACTTCTTGACAGTCAAGCATCTCCTGGACAAGGACGTTCTGGGCCGCATCGTCGAGTTCAACACGCACTTCGACAGGTACCGCGCTACCGCCCCAACCAATTGGAAGGGCGAGCTGGGCATTCCCTCGGGCGGCAGCGCCCTCTTCGACCTGGGCACCCATCTTGTGGACCAAGTCTACACCCTCTTTGGCATGCCCCAGGCTGTCCACGGCCGGCTCCTGTCGCAGCGCACCGGCAAGCCCGATCTGTTCAACCCGGATGGCGTCTCAGCCGAGCTGACGTATCCCAACGGCATGCTCGCCCACGTCCGCATCAGCGTCCTCAGCGCCGAGACGACCCAGCCTCGCTTTTGGGTCCGCGGCTACAAGGGTAGCTTCCACAAGTCAGGCCTCGACACGCAGGAGGACCAGCTGCGGGCGGGCGGCAAGCCGACGGACCCAGGCTTCGGGCACGACAGCGCCGACAACATGCGCCTGGTCCTTGTGGGCGAGGACGGCAAGATGAGCGAGGCCAAGGTACCGGAGCTCGAGCCCGAGACGTACAGGGCCTTTTATGCGGCATTTGGCAAGGCGGTCGAGAGCGGCAAGGATGCGGATGTGCCCGTCAAGGCCGGCGAGGCGAGGGATGTGCTGCGAATTCTCGAGGCCATGATAGAAAGTGCAAGAACGGGCAGGGACGTTGTATTTGGCTAGGCAGGTTTGAATTGAAGTTGCCACATGTTTTCACCGGTGTCCTCGCTTTTGCTGCCTGATGTACATCCGCGCCATTCCATCCTCGAATTTGGTCTGACTGTAGGGAAGACGAGAACGTATGAACAGGCTCAGGGTCACATCGTGGGTGTCACGTCATAGTATTGGATGTCTACCCTGAAGGCTTGAGCCATGGCACAGGAAGCGGATTGACGCATCTCCCGTGGATTTGTGCTTCACTATACACGCGCTCGGCTGCGGTTCCTAGACCGCTATATCAAAGAAGAAATACAGTACCACAAGTCCGACACACTCCAGCCCGCGGCACATGTGTTTGTCTGATGTTGCCGTGACTGCTTGTATCAATGCCCATGGTATATATGCCTTGCTCAAATCCCGCCCACCCCTGACGCCAAAACTCCATTTACTATGTTTGCAGTCGCAATGATACCTCACCATGGTCTTGGGCAAGGTCGGCCGCTCAGCTCCCTTCGGTGACAACATACTCGCCCGCAACCCTTGCACGCTCCATCTTGGCCACGACGGCGGGCATGTCTCTCTTCAGCTTTCCCAACGCGTCGACGGCGGCGCGGAAGCCCGCCTCGACGCTCTCCTGCCTGTCCAGCGGCGCTACGCCGCCCAGGTTCGTGGCCTTGTCGTCGGGCGCTGCGGTGACGTGCGCGACGCGCCGCTCCAGGGCCTCGTCGTCGCGCTGCATGGCGTCGCGCAGGCGGGCGGCGTGGTCGGCAGCGGCGGCGGCGGGGACGGACCGCTTGAGAGCGGCCACGTCCTCGAGGAGCTTCTCCTCGGCGGTGACGAGCTCGGCGATGCGGAGGCGCTTGCGCGTGTCGAAGGGCTCGTAGGCGGGCTCCGCGGCGGCGGCAGAGGATGAGAGGTGCGCCTGGGCGTCGGTGACGGGAAGGCCGTTGATGGAGAGGTTAGGAGCGGCGAGGGCGAACGTCTTGTCAATGTACTGCGGCAGCCGACCCTGTCAGCATCCTCTCCGGAGAACCGAGCCAGGAGTAAAGGGGCAAATGCCTACCTCATTGACGAGCGCCTCGATGCGCACGCGAAGCTCGTCCTCGCCGCCGTCGTGGCCCTCGACGTGCGGGAAGGCCTCGTCGAGGCGGGCGGCGGCGGCGGCGCGCACGTTGGCGATGAGATAGGCGAGGTCCTCGGGCGACTGGAGCTCAATCTTGCGCTGGACCTGAGATACGACGGATTCGGCGTCCATGGCTGCTGCTGCTGCGTCGTCCGCCGTCACGGGGCTGGCATCGCCGGTTGGTGGGAGAGCCAAGGTGAAGCGGCGCGTGGTGGATGACGACAGGTGCTGGAGGGGCGCGAATGTTTACTCCAGGGTTAGGGTTGGCGGGCATCAATTTCAGGGACTCCGCGCTACCCTGTACAGTATGTTCACGCGTCCCTCGCTCAGTTTTTTCACACGGATGCCATAGGTGACTACAGAAATGTAAAGGGCACCATTGGAGCAAACTCATCCAGCAGGGCCGAGTATGGAAGTGCGTGCCGTGTTGAACAACTCGCCAGGACGCTGCCGAGTCCACGATCGCCCACCAAGAAGCCCCAGCCCGGAGGCATTTTCACTCGAGTACACGATGACATGCCTAGCATCTTGACTATTTGACAAGTGCTGGCCTCACTCACCATCATGCGATCGACGTGACCTCGTGGCTGCACAATGAAGAGGGTGAGGCAAATGAAAAAGAATAGAACGAAGCGCAGCACGAAGGCCGCAAGACTGCCCGGAGGGCTAACGTCGTACACACCCATGTTGCGCCATGATAAAAGAGGACGAAAGGAAGAGAGAGGTCGGTAAGAAGGAACAGCTCTATATCCGGCACCTGTCCTTCTCCTTTATTATTCAACAACTCTTTTTCTTATTCTTTTACCTGTTCCTCGTAGTTTTCCACAGCAACCTTGGCTTGGCTTGAGCTGATGTGCGTATTGGGTGGGTTTCCTACTCAGGCAGTGCCGACGCTACCCCACACTTGCAGGGGTCCAAATTTAGGCTGGCTTCGGGCGACCCTGTTGAGCTGACTGCAGGACGAGCACAGCTCCGCGTTGGCAAGGTGCTGTTGCAGGCCGGGCGCGGAGAGGTTGGGTTCGACCACTGGGCAGTGGACGACGGAGCTGCGAATGAAGCTGAGCGATAGGCGCACTGGCGTGCTTGTGAGAGTGAGAAGCGATAAAGCGTCTTTTGCTGTCTATGGCGCTCATCTTTGAGAGGCCGGAAGCTCGTAGTCGGAACTTCTAACTGCCACAGCGTCTTCATAGCCTCATTCCTCTACAGTGTCAGGCTGCACGGGAACTTCCTAGTCGGTTCAAGAGTGGACTTGTTGATAGCTAAGCTACTTGCATATGACACTGGCACAGCTGTTAGCCAAGAGCACTCGCCCTTGTCGGCCGAGAAACAAGAGACAATCGGCCGTACCAGCGAAGCTGCCGAAGCTGCCGAAGCTGACGACAGCTGACATCGCCCACTGAGACTCACTGCTGCCCGCACGCAGCCTATCTGGCGTCACACGTCGTAATCATACTGCCCGCTGTCGGGCGCCGCGCCAACAAAGAGTTCCAAAACGAGTCGTTGGCTCTAAAAGAGCCCATGTCCATTCCATGCCATGCCGTGCCCGGGCTGCTCATCGGTCGGCCTACTAAAACAATCCTGCGGGACCCACTGCGACTCCTTGCCCAAATGACAAACACCGACCAAACGCCGTTTCGGGTTCAAGTAAAGGAAAGATATGGAGAGATCAAAAAGAAAGAAAGAGAGACCGTCTCTAGCGCCAGGCGATTCGTGAGAAGAAGGTGTCTAACTTGCGGTTCGGTGCCGGAACGCCTTCCATGATATCGGGCGGGCGGTGCTCACTTATTGTGGTAGCATCGCCCTCGTCTCCTCGTCACTGAGGACGATTTCGTGTACAGGCTCGCATTGGTTCTCCAGCGGTTCGTAGTCGCAGTCGACATAGGAGGGTAGGAAGATCTCTGCGGACGAGTCAGTCGCCAGGGAGCCAAACAAGGAATCAGACAAAGGTCGAGGGGACCAACCTGGGTTCCAGACAAAGCCCTGGCTCGACGAGAGGTAGGAAATCTAGGGAGAGGCGTGTCAGCGCGTGAGACCCAACGCCAGCCAAGGGGGGCCAAGGGGGGTGATGGCCTTACCAGCCTGGGAGGACCATCAGGGTCGCCGATGTTGATCACGGTGGATTCTTGCTTGGAGATGGCCGTGCCTGTGCATGTCAGTCAGCGTCTTTGTGCGAGGCGCCGCCGTGGGAGCAACGGCGCTATGGAGCGGCTATGAGGGACGTACTCAACAAGCTAGGACGCCTGGCGTGCAGCATCTTGTTGTCGGGTGTCGACGACGGTGAGGACGGCGACGGCGAGCTCGAGTAGGAGCTGCCGGAAGAGCTGCCAACGACCTTGGAGGAACGATGGTAGTCAGCCGTTGCCGCCGCCACCCCCGATCTGCCGGTAGGGATGATGATGGACGACGACATGGCTGCGGCGGGGAGGAAGGAGAGAAAGGCGTCGTGGGAGCAAGCCGCAGAGAGGTCGAGAAGACGGCTGTCTGGGTATGCAGAGAGCGCCTCGGCAGAGAGGTGGGGAGGAGGCGGACGGGGAGCCTCTAGGATGTATGGGACACAAATGCAGCCGCCCGGTGGTGGAAACAGACGAAGCCGCAGATGAGCATGAGCGTGCCGATAAGGCGAGGTCGGGCAAGGCGATGTTCGGGAGACGGCGTCGGAGGCGAGGGGCGATGCGTGCAGCGGAGAGTACCGGGAGGGGGAGGATCAAGGCGAGGTCAGATGAAGAAGATAAGGTAGGGTAGATGCCGCCGATGTAAGGTTTCCTACGGTTGGAGGTGGAGGCACGAGTAAATGCAGGCAGCTCGGCACGGGTCAAGCCCCAGGCCGGTGAGTAACAGGACTGGATGGAGGCCGGCCCAGGCCCCAGCGCCTCGCCAGGTGAGGTGGTGTCAGTTCCGGTGAACGGAGGGGGAGGGTGAGTGATGCATCCATGACAGTGCCACCTACACAAGGGACTAACCTCCGGTAGGCAATGGCCCCAACTAACTAAGGTAATGAGGACCTACCCAACAAGCCCGAGCGCCGGCTGCCCTGCCTTGGGCATTGATGCCTCTGCTCTCCTCTCGCGCATCGTCACCCTGGCCTGTAGATACCTTACATACCCGTCGCCTGCACCCGCAAGCCTCATCCGCCGGGTCGACGCATCCCTGCGACGTTGGAGGACGCACCACCGCAGGGTCTCCGGTGCGGCGACGGTAGTCGATACTCGGGACCCATTAGCCTGCGTCACCGAAGCCCGGCGGCGGCTGCTATCAGCGGGAAGTAGTGGAGACCTGAGCTCCAGCCCCGCCGATGCAGCCCGTGACCCAAGGGACCCGACATGAGCAAATGAGGAGAGCGTCCCCCAAACGCGGCCCTCAAGGCCCCTGCGAGTGAGGCACCGAGAGGGCGAGGGCGAGTACGATACAGCGGCCTGGGCCGGGGCCTGGACGCCTGGGCATTCGCAGCGCTGCGACAGCTGCTGTAGGACCCGCAGGGAGACGCACCAGTCGATGCTCCCTGAACCTCGCCAGAGGTGCTTGGCTCGCTGCATCGGGGCGCTGCTCGCCCTGCTCCGCCAGCTCCAGCCCAGCACTGTGGGCCAATCGTTGCGTCTGCCGCAAATAGAGACCCCGGAACTAGGAAAGCGTGGCGCGTTGGGACGCTCTCGTCACGTGGGTGCTTGTCTCACTGACTAAGCAGCCGTTGCGAAAGCAGGCGCGAGGCTACTGGGGCGACGTCGTCGTTGACGCCTGCTAGGAGCTCTGCTCGTACTTTCCATTGCCCATCGCCAAACCTCAGCCTCAACAGCCTCTTGCGAACCGCCACAAGCTCGAGAGCATCGACAACTTGGACGGCACTACGTAAGCAGAGAGCAAAGAACCTGAGGACACGGCCATTGCCCCAAGACCGCGCGACGCCTCAAAATGGGCGACATTGCCGTCGAGAACCCGGCGAACCACGTGCCGCCGCACAAGAAGGCCGCTCCCTCGACGATCCCGACCATCGATAGCTTCGAGGGCCTGTCCACCGACGGCGGCGATGACTATGCCTCGTTGAAGAAGCTGCAGAGGCAGTTAGAGTATGCGAGCGCCCTCCCGGCTCCCTCCGCCGGCTGCCTTCTGTCGACAAACAGACGCTGACGAGGTAACGATAGGTACATCCAGCTGCAAGAGGAATACATCAAGGATGAGCAAAGGTAGTCTCTCATGTCTTGTCACGGACAAAATGGATGGTTGGATCATGGGCTGACCTCAGCTGCAGGAGTTTGAAGCGCGAGCTGGTACGCGCCCAAGAAGAGATCAAGCGCATCCAGAGCGTACCGCTAGTCATCGGCCAGTTCATGGAGGCCATTGACCAAAAGTAAGGCGAATCGCTTGATTTCCTGCGCAGAGACTCTCTGACATCTTCTCAACAGCACCGGCATCGTCCAATCGAGCACTGGTTCCAACTACGTCGTCCGCATTCTTTCTACCCTCGATCGCGAGAAGCTCAAGCCTTCCTCTTCTGTAGCCCTCCACCGGCACTCCAATGCGTTGGTGGACATCCTCCCGCCCGAGGCCGACTCCTCCATTGCCATGCTCGGTGCCGACGAGAAGCCCGACGTGACATACGCCGATGTCGGTGGCTTGGATATGCAGAAGCAGGAGATCCGCGAGGCGGTCGAATTGCCACTGACGCATTTCGACCTGTACAAGCAGATCGGTATCGACCCGCCCCGTGGCGTCCTGCTGTACGGGCCGCCCGGTACGGGCAAGACGATGCTTGTCAAGGCCGTCGCCAACTCCACCACCGCCAGCTTCATCCGCGTTGTGGGCTCTGAATTCGTGCAGAAGTACCTGGGAGAAGGCCCTCGCATGGTCCGCGACGTTTTCCGCATGGCCCGCGAAAACTCACCCGCCATCATCTTCATCGATGAGATTGACGCCATCGCCACGAAGCGTTTCGACGCCCAGACCGGGGCCGACCGCGAGGTCCAGCGTATCTTGCTCGAGCTGCTCAACCAGATGGACGGCTTTGACCAGACGTCCAACGTCAAGGTCATCATGGCCACCAACCGCGCCGACACCCTCGACCCGGCCCTCCTTCGGCCCGGTCGCCTCGATCGTAAGATTGAATTCCCCTCGCTGCGCGACCGTCGCGAGCGCCGCCTCATCTTCACCACCATCGCCAGCAAGATGAGTCTCGCACCAGAGGTCGACCTCGACAGCCTCATCGTACGCAACGATCCTTTATCCGGCGCCATCATCGCCGCCATCATGCAGGAGGCTGGGTTGCGCGCCGTGCGCAAGAATAGATACAACATCATCCAGAGCGACTTGGAGGACGCCTACTCGAGCCAAGTCAAGGGCACGAGCGATGACAACAAGTTCGACTTCTACAAGTAAGGACCAGCTTACGAAGGGGGCTGGCTGTCTCGGGAAGTGTACGAGAAGACGGGAGGGAAGGGAGAGCAGGGGGAGAGGTGAATAATTGTCAGATAGACCAGCCGCGCCTCGGGGATCTGATGATCTCGATTGCGGCTATTGTACAGGCAATGACATACCGTGTACTTGTAACACATTGGACGCTGCCAAATTGGATTTCCATCGACCACAGGCGATCGGCGCATAAAATGCTGCATGGCTCATCGAACAGGACAACGTCAGTGAGGCACGAGATGTTGAGAGGTAGCTTTGAATGATCCAATTCTTCTCCCGTACCTATCATCAAGAAGACTAGCTTGACGCGACGAGTTATCAAGTTCTCAAGAGCAGGCAGGCTTTGCTGCGTAACAAGACTCAGATACAGGTGCCAGTTCAATACAAGGCGAAACCCAGGTTTCTCCTCCATTTTCCCTTGCCGTTCTTCCGAAGAGCCCTTTTTCCGTAGACCGATTGCCTTGTTCCATCTTACATTTCCGTTCTTCGTGACCGCCCCGTCTATCTTATTTCCTGATACTTTCCTTGTGTCGACAAGCCAAGAGACATATCGATGACTTATCGGCTGCAACCAGGAAAGGGGCACAAAAAAAAAACCACGGCTGCGAATTGTGGACGATTATGCTTTGCGCAAGTCACCACAGAGGCTAGCAGCGCTCAAACAGCGTATGAAGTACATGAAAACCCTTGAAGGCAAGCAGACTGAAGCATTAGTCGCTTATAAAAACCGCCAGACATTATCGTACACCGTGCGCCATAGAAGAAGAAAAGGCTTGGTGAAACGCCAGTGCAATGCTCGTGCTTAAAGCGTCAAGTGCCGAAGTGGCAGTCTGCCGTTTGAGCAGCAGCCGCTCCAAATTGGAAACGTGCGACGAACAAGAGGAGTTGAGGTTGCTCCAGCCCTGAGCGGGGGAGGCTCAAGCCGCTGGAGACGCTTCAACGCCTCCTGAGGTGATAGAACAGCCTTCCAAACGTATGACCGTGTGTGGTAAGGCTGCGAGGACACCCGCATGCTACGAGTTCAGCGTAACCCCAGCTTCTAAAAGGAGCCGCACAAATTTCCCGTGCAACTCAATGAAGAAGTCAGGCTGGCCCACCAGCTCAGCAAGTCCCCGGGCCTTTAGAGACGACGCGCCGCCAGGGCCACCCATGCGCCTGGTAAAGCCACTTCCTCCAGTGAGGAAGCTACTTCCGCTTCGGTCCGCGACCGTCGATGGTTCGAATGCAGATGGCGGCGTGGTGGGAACACTCGCCCCATTGTGCAAGACACTTCCGATGGGCGATGACTCCCTGGCTCGCTCAGCCTCGGCCTCTGCGAGCTGTTGAATCCAAGTTGCGAGATCTCGGAACGCCGCGGAAATCATGGCGAACGTCTTCATGGCAAGCCGTTCCTTGTGTGTGCTCAAAGCCAAGAAAGCATAAACACGTTTGTGCCCGCGAGCGTGGAGATCAGGGATGCGAAAGATGTAAGCCGTCGTGTAGCCTGCCATGGCGTCGCCGAAAAATATGGCGCCTCCCGTGGCGGCAGATCCAGGGCTCTGGGTAGTGACGAAAGAGGGCGAGTTGTTGAGCTGTGGAGATGAGGTCGGTGTCGAGGTTGAGGGTGCTCGTGGAAGCGTTTCAAAGGACAGGGCCCGCAAACACGAAGCGCGAACGAGCGAGAAGGATTCGGCGAGGAGAGGCTCGTGAGTTGACGTGTAGCTGAGGTAGTGAAAATGGTACGTGGACCGTTCCGAGGAGGTTGACGTGCTGGAGCACGACGTAGTTCGGGAACTGGCTGGTGGCGCCACTCTCCTATTGCGCGCGCGCCGTGTGGCCTCCCGGTCTCCATCCGTATCGCTTGACGACTGCGAATTTGGTGGCGAAGTATGTCCAGTTGTTCCAAACACCCGCTCGATAGGCGTTCGGGTTCTGAGGGTCGGCCCTTGAGCATCCGTGACGTAATCGTTGCCGGCCTTGGCGCCAGCTTGTCGACGAGGAAGCGTCATGGCGCAGTTGTCACAAGGCCCTTGCCTCTTGGTGACTATCTCGTCGTATGTTCGGCGAAAGCTGGAGTCGCGACGTGGCTGTTGGAACATGGGCCGTGGGCTATCGGGAGGTGTCTCTAAAGGCGAAGTAGAACCGGCAGCGGCCCCGGCCGCCGCAGCAGAGCGCCGCAAAGCAGCTCGTTGTGTCTGAGCATCTTGTTCGGAGGCCGGCACGGAAACGCTGCGGGCGATGGTCACGTCGCGGAGGGCATCGTTGAGAGCGGCGGCGGAGCTCTGGGACTGGGGTGCGGATGTTGGCGCGCTGGACCGTGGGCGGCCATCCCCGGCTTGGCCAGCACTGGACGCCGAATCCTCAAAGCAAACGGAGCATGGGCTTCGCAAACCTTCCGTGACCATTAAAGGAGTCGGGCCATGGGTGTCGCAGTAGTGAGCCAAACATAGCTGGATATCAGGCATTAGCCAAATGTCTTCACCCATGATGACGGCTTCAACGTCATGCAGCGTGAGAGAAGTGCGGTGTGAATCAAGGAGCGAGGCATATGCTCTGGACAGCAAGCGACCAACAGAGACAAAAGAATGCAATATTGGTAAGGGAAGCAAGATGTGAAGGGAGTAGGGTGTAGTAGTGCCTCCCCCAAGCAACCACGGCACTGCTTATGACCACCGCAAGCGGGATGTCCCGAATGATGCCAAAGCAGCCAAGGAGCAGGCAGTTGTCTCTCGCGGCGACGCGGCCGTTGAGATTATTAATGCTGGCCCCATGTCGCAGGAACGACAAGTACAACGGAGGTGACAGGGCTCCAGGTTGCTAGGCGGTGTGGACAGTGTTCATGTGGAAGTAGGGATGCGTGTTTGGACCGCGGGTCGCGACTCAGACAAACGCCGTCGCGGCACGGTGTGCTGAAGCAAATGAGGAGGGGGGAAACTCAAGACGAGGCGGAAATCCTGGGTGCGATGCCAGTCTGAATGCACGCCTGTGCAGGGTGCATGAGTGGCGCTTGGGAAAGGATGCATGTGATTCTCGATGACTGGGAGTCGTTTCTTTGCACTCACAATGTATGTCATGGCGCATCTAGCTGTCGCAATTGTCGCAGCCCTGCGAAGGGACGTGAGAGTATTAGGAGGAGCTGATGCGTGGAAGCCGAGCGACGAGCGTCAGGGATGGAGGGGTATCGGATCCGCGGCCTGCGGCAACACGAGACTGCGAAAACGGAGGCTGCAGCTGCAGTGCGAGCGAGCGAGCGTATGAGAGGGCGCACAGCGCAACACAGGGCTCTAGATTGCAAGCGTGTTGGCTGCACAACGCTGGCGAGCAAGGCCGGATGCTCTGCTGTCGCAGGGTGTGCGGGAGGGTATCGAGGGAGAAGTAGAGAGGGACCGTGGTCTCGAGGGCGCGGGTTGGGTGCTGCGAGGTGCTCAGGTATGCAGCATGCGACGACGCCGATGGTCGGAAGCGACGAGACGACGTGAAAGTGACGCAGCGCCAACGACGCAGCGAGGAGCAGGCAGCGAGTGAAGAGTCGCGGGACGAGGGTGGTTGATGGAGGAGGAATAAAAGGCCGAGACAATTCACGGAAGCCAAGCAGGCCAAGCAAGGTAAGGTAGGTCGGCACTACTCGTGCTGGCAAGAGGAGGGTTTGGCTTCCGCATCGGGGGGCTAGCACGAAGGAAGCTGTGTACTCGGGAATGGCCTTGCCAAAAGTGCTAGCAGCGTGAGCTAGCGGAAAGAGAAGGAGGGATGAGGGACCGGACGGGATGGGGGAAGGAGGGGCCGGTAGCTCATTCCACTGCGAATGCACGCAGAACGAGTACCAATTACTACGAGGAGTCGCGTGCCGCACGCAGCTGCGGCCGCAGCATCAAGTACCCTACGAGTACCTTGACCTTGTGCACTGCCGGTCGCAGCTGCATGAAGCCAACTGAGAGCCGACGACTCGAATCACACTGCTGTTGCAGCTGCCTGGCCTCATTATTACCTCACAGCAAGCAAGGCAACCTAATGCATTCCCGCCGTCGTACATTCTCGTGTCCCTCCACTGGACGCCGCGTCCCGCCAGTCAGGTCGCGGCACTGACAAAGCCAAGCTTGGCGACTGGTCTTCTTCTAGAAGGGACCCAGCACCATGTGCTCCGTAATGGGGCCCGCTAAATGCGGTTGGAGAGTCCCGACGTCGCCGCCAGCCTCCACCACCCATTCGCACCTTGCCCAGTCTGTGAGCTCCGGCACTGGGGGGCGCACGGGCTTCAGCCTCTGAGACCCGGAAGCCGAGCTGGCTTCCCTGAGTGCTGGACTTGACCACTCCGTATGTGCGTCATTCCCTCTCAAATCACCCTACGAGTAGCTGTTGTAACCATTCAAATTCCGCCAACGCTACAAGTAATGCTCAATTTCTGCATATCTTTGGCAGAGTCCGGCTTGCAGACATCCTCGTGCACTTCAGCAGGATTATGATCATCGAAATGAATGCGAATGCTCTTGCCTTTTCATGCACAAGCTAATAAACATCCCGTCGACGACAGCCACAGCCGTGCACTGTGGGCCAAGGGTCGCAAATCTGACCCTTGTGAGTTGCGCAAGGGGACATCTACGGAGCACGGAGTACTCCGTCCTCGTGGGCTGCAGTATCGAGTTCTGACCCAGGGTCCAGTAAGCTAACCGCCTTCGTCCGACTCTCCGTGGAAGCTTTCGAAAGTTCCAAGCCCCCACTGCCCCGAGATCAACGAAACTGACGGCCCAGACACCACCCTTTGGGAAATCTGGCACGAGCGGAGGACAGGGTCATCTGTCTTGGATAGCCCCCTCGGCAACTGCCGCACTGGGCTCGTACAAGTCATCGGGGACCCTGACTGCCTATCCAGGTCTGGGGTTTCTTGCTGGGGCTGTTTTGCATTCCGGTGCATCGCCACTGGTGCTGATGCGGCCTCGCGGCGACTGACAAACGGGGCAGGTCGACAAAACAATCGTCCGCGCAGTCCCCGACTCGACCTGCGAACGTCTGGCACGTTTCGGCCTTGTTTGACCACGGGCGTTGTTGGAGGCTTGAGGGAGCTTGGACCACCCGTGTGACACTGCGCAGCACGGTGTTATGTCCTGATACCAGCGACAAGCGCCCGGCCATTGTGCTGCGCCGACAATAATAGAGTCACACGGTTTTATCGTGAAAGTCACCAAACGACAACTCGGGCCTGCCGAGCCCTGAGACGCTTGTACGGTAATGAGGGAAGCAGGTACGAAAGACCGATGCAGGCGGCGGTCATTCCCAAGCCGTCCTGTAGCGTATGGCATGATATCTACCAGCCTCATACAAAATATTTTCGAATCCTAACAGAGCCTGAGGCGGGATCGATGTTGCTGTCTTCGGACGCTCACGCTCGCAAGCCCTTGGGATCGTGTGTCTTGTCCGGGCATATGCCGTTTGCTGCCCGCAGCATTGGGAAGTCTCGCTGCTGTTGTTGAGCCGGATGGAGGCCGTACACCACGGGCCGGGGTGCGTACAAACCCTTTGTTCAAACCGGTAAATGTGTTGCCATTGGCAATTTGCGGCCTTGTTGGTACGGCGCCCGCCACGTGGGCTTTTCCTCTTCCGAGACGCCATGGTACCATGCAACCATGTTAATACTTCAATCATTAAGAGCACGCGCCAACGAACTGCAGCCAGCTGCTCCTACGAGTAAAGGAAGCGCAAGGGGGCGACCCTGGCAATCTCGTGGCTTTCTGCCGCGGTGCTTTCCCGCGCGAGCTATGCAAGTCGGGCTGGTCAAAGACGAGACTCCACCCTCCGTAGTCGTTCGGTGCTGCGTCTTTCGTACGAGTAGACGCCTTGTCTACAAAACTCTCGCCGTCAAGTTGACTGCACAGCAACCTGCCAAAGTCTGTGGGCCAGCCGCGGCAAATGTCGCAACAGGGCCCAGGCGCAACTGCGCGCTCGCGCTACGGCGCCACCCAGCTGTTGCCAACGGGTGTCGGCATTACAGCTGCGTCTGACGATGAAGGATCAGGGTATGCCAGAAATGCCAACATGGCACCATTTTCTGTGCCACGTCAAGGGTTGCGGGTGGCTCGGGTCAGACGGCGAGTCGCCAAAGCTGGGGGCCGCTGTGCTTCTCGCGTTCATGTATTGGTCCTCGGCCTTTGGAAGGCGCCGAATGGATTCTCTTCACTCCTCCGCTCCAATAATTCATGCGCGCTTTCGGTCCGCTCCGGGTTCGTGTCGGCATCCCGGCCAACGATGGGGACCTCGTACGCGGCGACTCGGCGCTGAGGGTGCAACCTCGGCGAGGATACTGCAGCCGGCATTTATTCGTCCATGCAGCCATCAGGTCAGCATCGGCCTCGCGCTGACGGGCTGATGGTCAAGGCGAGCAGCTCTTGTCAAATCTTCGCCTGTCTTTGGGCTGGCCGACTTCCTGCCTGACGGGCCTTGGCTGTTTATGCTTATCTTACTAGTCGCCAGCTGGGGCTCAAGTGGGTTACCTGGAGTCGGCGGACAAGGCATTGCCCTGTATGCACGACAAGTCCTTAATGGTTTCTATGACCTTTGGCAGTGGAGTTTGTATATTAAGCTTTCGGACACATTCCGAAGAGACCTCTTTAATACACTTTGGCTGGTGACGATTACGAGTCCTTACTACGGGGACGGTATTTTCAACACATTTAACACATCGAGTACTCCAAATGTTAGATATTTGCTTGCCCCAAACGCCAAGGCTATGCTCCCTGCGTTTTGTATATACGAATACCTAAAAAATTGCCATGGAAATATCATCATTTTCCTTCGTCGGCGTCGCTATGTCTGCTGAACTGGACCTCGCGCTGGGGTTACTGGCGCTGCTGGCTCGACCCCTGGGCGTCGCGCTCCGGCGACATCTCTTGGGGGCGGGTATCTCGACTGTGAGAGGTAGCTGTCGCTTCGAAGATGCCGTAGGCTGTGCTGTGGCCGTAGGCGTGAAGCTTGGGATTGGCGTGGCCGACTCAATGGTGGTGGCCGGCGTGGAGCTTTCGCGAGAGCCCATGTTTGGGGGTGCGTCGAAAGTCGAGGACATGTCTGTGAGATCGTGTGTTTGCTGTCTCTTCTCGAGATTTGCCACGTCCCTTTTCTCCCTCTGACCTTCGGAGACGTCAATGAGAACGTCTGCATCGCCGTCGCCAAGCTCGTCGTTCTCCCGTAAGCTCTCTAGCCAGGCCTCTCGAAAGACGATGCCCAGCGCAATGGCCGGTGCCCGCGCGACACTGTTGCCAACGAGCTTGTACTGGGTCGAGGGAGGACCAAGTAGGACCTCTGTGTCGCGTACGCCCTGAGCGCGGCGGGCCTCCATGATGGTTAGTACGCGACCTTCCTGCCAGTGAATGCCGCGCCCGTTCTTGGCATCGCCAGGGTTCTGTGTCGTGACAATGGTCTCAAAAAGGCGTTGTGGAAAGAGGCGTCCAAACGCATTGGACGTCCTTTGGCCAGGGCCGACACGGCTGTTCTTCGACGCCTTATCGGTGGGAATGTCGGTGCCTGAGAAGAGGCCGCGCTCACTTGGAGTGAGGATGCCGGAGCCGGGAGCGCCTTGCGGCCCAGTGCCATACCAGGCTTGCGCAAAGTTCATGCCCCAGGGGCGCGTCGGGATGAGGCCGATGCGGGTGCGCATGCTGCGGGTGAGACCGAGCGAAACGCGGTGGTCGGGAAAGGGCACGCAGATGTCGGGCTTGGCGTCGTAGACGGGCGGCAGGTCGGCCGTGGCCTCGGCAGCAGTGGCGAAAGGGAACGGTGTCGCCTTGGGCATCTGGCGCACGGCCATGGGCTCGCCGGTGGGCAGCATCCCGAGGCCGAGCGAGCGCGTGTTGGGTGGGTGGGCGTGCGTCATGGCCGGCCGGATGGGCAGCCGGTAGCCCGGCGCGGCGAAGGCGAGGAAGACGCGGGAGCGGCGCTGGGGCGCGCCGCAGGACGAGGCGTCGAGGAAGAAGAACTGCGTCTGGTAGCCGAGGCCGACGATGGCGCAGATGAGCTGGCTGAAGACGTCCTGGTCGCGGTTGGCCCGCTTGTGCACGATGCCCGGCACGTTCTCCAGCAGCCCGTACTTGGGCCGGTAGAGGTCGATGAAGGACCCGAAGGCGGCGACGAGCGACTGATTCTTCCGCTGCTGCACCGTCGTCTTGTCGTTGGTGAGCCTGGAGAAGCCAGGACAGGGGCTGCCGCCCGAGACGAAGTCAACGTCGCCAATGGGCGGCACGGCCCTGCTGAAGCTTCCTTCGATGGCCCGGCGCTGTAGGTCGTCGATGGAGCCGAGAAAGGGGGCCACGTCCTCGGGGCGGTCGACGTTGGCCATGTACGTGTGCACGGCCTTGACGTCGTAGTCGTTGGCCCAGCGCATGTCGATGCCGCCACCTTCTTCAAGCCCGCGGCCGAAGTTGCCACCGCCGCAGAAAAGATCGAACCCTCGCAGCTTGGGAGTGTCGACGGCTGGATCCCAGCCCTGTCGAAGGCTAGCTGGCGCCTGCTGGAGCGGTGTCCAGCGCCAGGCGCCGTCTTGGCCGCGCGTTGCGCCGTGCGACAAAAAGAAGTACGCGCCTACGCCATCGCTATCGTACGGCGTTGGGATTGGTGTCCCGGTGGCGAAGAAGCGCACATGGCAACGACCGACGATTCGGTTCCTCCGGCCTTCAACGAGAAACTCGCCGTACACTAGCTCGTTGGGGCGGGCGGTGGCCGCTTCGGGGTCGACGTCTCGGCGGCGTGGCAGCCTGCGGAACCGGTATATCCTCTTGCCCCCCTCCCTATAGGAGGCGACGAGCTCGCACGGCTCCGCGAGGCCTGCGGTTGTATCGATGTGCACGAGCAGCGTGTCTCCGACTTGGTACTGTGAGGCCGACCGCGCACGACTCTGCTGCTTGCCCTGCTCGGTGTGCGCGCAGTGCATGTGCTCCATCTGCAGCGTTGTCCACTTGCGCTCTGCGTGGAAGTATGTCTGCCGGCAGAAGAATTCGGCCCGCGTTGTAGATGTGCCGCCAAACTCGACGCTGTGCACGCCCAACACCTCTCCCTCGGCGATCTTTTGAGGCTCCGCACACGAGCAGTGGTCCGACAGGAAGAGTTCGTTGTTCCAGGGGTACTTCATCAAGCCGCAGAGGGTATCGACGGGGCGATAGTACCAGATTACGTCGAAGATGCGCCCCCCCCTCTTGTTGGTAGTCACCTTTTGCACGAGGGCGAACCACCGGTCGACGTCCGCGAAGCCCCTGGAGACCTCACGTTTCCAAAGCGTGCCCGAGTGCTCATCGTCACGTTTCGTAGAGATGGTGTCGCCCGGCTTGATGCTTTTGATTCGTTGCTCCGCCGCCGTGGACACGCTCTCGGCGGCATCGTGCAGAGCACAGGGCAGCTCAAGATGGCGTTCTTGAATAAGCCTATTGCGTAAGCTTTGTGTCCTTTTGCTGAGAGGAACGACCTCGAGCTGGTCCCCAAACGGCATGTGTTCAAACAAATCGAACATGTATTGAGTGACTACCGTGTGAGGATTGGTAGCTTTGGGTTGCATGCGGTAGCGGCTGAAGTCCCATATCTCGGACCATATCGTGTGGAAGTATGTGCGCTGCTCGCCGAGGACGCCGATGGATTCCTTGTGCAGAAACGCTACGTTGGCGACGACGGACGTACGGAAGTCCTCGCTCGGATGTTCGTCCAGCCACTCCGTGAAGGCGCGCACGTTCTTGTGCACCCTCTTCAGCCAGGTCCTGAACGAGGTGCGAAACAAATGTATCGAGACTTTTCTCCTGGCTGCGCCCATGACGGCCAAGTAGTCAACAAAGTGCTTCGCCAGATCTGCGACCCACAGCAGAGGCTTGAAGAAGCGGGAGTACTCCTTGGCAGGCCGTCCCAGCCTGTAGTATGTGGTGCGATGCTTATTTAGCTCCGACTGCAGCCATAGCTGGCCGCGGACGGTGGGCCTTGAGAGGTCCTCGTAATTGCCAATGGGCATGGCGACGATAGGGACGCGCTTCAAGAAGATCCTGCTCTGACCGCCCACACTCAGGAAACCATCGAAAAAGAAATTGCGGAGCTCAGCCCTGGTATCCAGATGGTGTAGCGGCCTCATCTCGCACGGGTAGACTTTCGTGTCACAATACACAGCAAAGTCATCTAGGTCGTACTCAACAAAGCTGTCCAAAGGTTTCTGGAGCCGTTTTCCGACAGATGCCAGTTCCGCCAGAGCCTTTGCCTCAGACATGACTGGTGCGCCAGGCTCAAAAGGCTCGTAGCAGGATCGAGGTGTGACGAGAGTATTCTCTGGCATCTCAACTACAAGTGAGCCGCTTGCCGGGGGCTCTGGGGTTTGATGGTCGAGCGTGTCCGAGCATGACGCATCCTCGAGTTCGGCGCTGGCCCGGGAGTCGTGAGCGCTGTCTTCAAAAGTAATGTCTGTAGGTTCTAGGGCGTCTTGCAGATGAGGTTCTAAGGCGTCTTGCGGATGAGGTTCTAAGGCGTCCTGCAGATGAGGTTCCAAGGCGTCCTGCAGATGGGGCAACTTGAATACAAGGGGCTGGGCCTTGGACAAGTCTTCGGGAGGTTCGAGAGGCTTAACAACTGGCCTCGTCGTCGACGAAGGGTGCCAAGGCTCAAGGAATTCTTCTGGGTCTCTTAGAGGCTCTTGGAATGCCGGCGCATACTGAGCGGCATTGATGCCATTGACCTTGCAGTCTTGCAGGAGGCAATTCCCATCTCCATTCTGCTCCCCTTTCAAGAAGCCTTCTTCATCCGGCCGTTCAACCGGAAAAAGTACCAACATCTCATCGATAGTTAGCGGCGAGATCCCAAGAAAGTAGGCGCGGACAACTCACCGTTAGTCAAACGTGTCCTCAGTCATGATGTCAGGCCGCGATGATCAGAACAAACTGGGCAGCGAAGGATGGGCCGTGGAGGCGAACGCGGACAGTCAGAAGAGAACGCGTTAAAGGTTTGCACACACGCGTATTCGCCCCAGAAAGCGAGTTTCAAGGATGCCGTGCTTGCATCACGCGCAAAACCTCGCGCCAAGCGAACGTCGCCGCCGAATCGACGGCAGGCGCCGCGCGAACGTTGCAGTTGCGGCACGCGACCAGACGAGAGCCGGTGAGGCGCAGGGTGCAACTGCCAGCGGTTCCTGCACCCAGCAAATAGGCCAATTGGCCAAGACTGTCCGAGAAGAGACTTAAATAAAGGAGCGGCACCGTAAAATGGCTGACCTGGCGCTGGCGGGTTGTTTGTAGGCGTTCGTCGCGACGACTGCAGCCGTGAGGTTTGTGATGCCTATGCGACGGCATGCGTGATTGGCGCGCATTGCGGCCCGCTCCTTAGCGTCCCCGTTCCAGCTGGCTGGCACTGGCGCCGCGAATGCTCGTCGTCGGTAGGTATTCACTTTAGAGACCCCAGATACACTGGTCGCAGAATTCCTATTCTTTTCACTCTCATGAATGCAGCCAGCTATCATCGTGAAAGTGACCGTCGAGTATCTTACGGCGTCCAGACACCCTGAGACACCCGACCACCTCTCATCATGTAATCTAAGTTACAGGCCCAATCAATGCGCCGATTCAGTTTAATGCCCGCCCATGTCATCAGTCGTTACTCGTCAACAAGCGCGTCAGAGAAAGGCTAACACCCAAGCAACACCAGGTTTGCCTCCTTACTCATCTCCTGCGTCGAAACTTGCTGTTGAAACCCGGTCCGCCTTTGGCACCATGATTGCGCAGCTTCAACCGTTGAAAGTTGGCGTGCGCCAGCTCGTTGACCTTTCTGACAGCCTTCTTCACGGTACCCTCCTTCTTTCCGTCGTCCCTGCTTGCTTTCGCCTTGCCCAACCTGGCTCGGCCGTCGCTCTGGGCTTCGTCAGGGACAAAGTCGGCGTCCAAACCATCATCCGCGTCAACTCTGGAGAGGGATTGCGCATCACCGATCATGTCCTCGCCGTCCTTGTCACTTTCGCTGCCGTCAGCCGGGGCCTTAGGGCGCTTGATCCAGTGTGGCTTGATATTGGCCCTTCTGGTAGTCCTCTTCTGCCCCTTCTTCTTATACACAACCAGTGGGTTGCCGTTTCGATCCAGGGCATCTTCTACTGGACTGTCATACAGTCCTTCGTCATCGAAGCCGCCAAGTGGTAGTGGATGGTCCCGACTCTCCTCCGCAAGAACATCCGCCGCAGATTGTGATGGTTGCGGTGCCTGAGGCGGAGACCTCGGCTTGTCCGTCCCCAAGTCCGTGCCCTCTGCTTCGCGAAGAGCATCCAGGTCGTCCTCGTCATCAAGTCTCGCGTCTTCCGCCTTTCTGAGACTGGCCACAATCTCGCTCAAGCCGCGAACCATCGGCTTGCGTGGCAATCGTAGCGGTGCTGGCGCTGCGAAAGCCGCATCTTCCTCCAGCGTGGGCAGTGAATGTCTTTTCAAGAAGGCCGGCGTGTCGAACTGTAGTTTCGACACTGACGTTGGCGTCTTCCCTCCTGAGCTGTTTCTCCGATTCTTGAGCGGCGTCATGAATGTGTCCAGAAGTTGTCGCTTGCTCGTTGACATTGGGGTACGACCCAGTCCCCCATCTCTGTCAAAATCGGAGGAGCTGTTGCGCTTGCTTGGGGTGGAATGAACTCTATCTTGAATGTCATCTTTCCTTTTTGTCTCCGCATTCTTCCTGGATGGTGTTCCGAGCTCCTTTTCGACTAACAAGTCAAAGAGGCCGAGAACCTTTCCGTCCCTTTGGGGCGTTGGACCAAGCGATGTGATCGGAGCCGGACTGAAGAGCTTTCGTGAGGTGGCTGGCGAGCCCATGAGCTCATTCTCCAAATTGCGGTTTTTCGAAGGCGTCTCTGCGTATTTGGCCCGCTTGAGCGGTGTCTCGGCCGGCGTGGGATCCGATCTGCGCTTCTTCGAAATCGACTGGTCCAGAGAGGGAGGTGGCAGCTTGCCAGCGAGTATATCGCGGACCTTGTTGTATTCCTTGTACTTTCGGGCTGCATTGAAGATCAGACGCTGGTGCAAATCCGGACATGTCAAAGTAGTCAGGACGTACCAATGTCCGGGTTGTCCTTTATGTCTTGTCGCCCAGGTTTGTTGCCGCCATGACCGCTCGCCCATTCATTCTCCCACCGCTTGAGATCCGCACGTAGTTCCTTGGACTTGGCTTCATATTGCGACTTGAATTCGTCATTCATGGTCGCAGCTCTCGTGTGCGAATGCATTCGGCGGCAAGCATCCGATTGCCTGGGCACGCAATGTCGACACCAAGTTGACAGAGATGGGACTGAGGTGCGTGACCACGCGCGCTGGGAGACGCGTTGCTGGCAGGGAGACGCGTCGGCAAATTCAGCGCAGGAGGCCCCTGTAATTACTGCAGCGGCCCCGCCAGAGCCCGTCGCTACCTGGCGAAACGCCACGTGCAGCCCCACTACAAACTCATCCACCCCACCACGCTCCGTCATCTCTTCGATATCTCAACTTCCATCGTCACCTTCAACCTCCTTCAACCTTGGCAGGCTCGGCAGGGCAGCAAAGTTTCTGCTGCGACTCGGCCCGCCGATAGCCTCGACGCGGACATGGGCCCCGAGCAGCTGCGGTCGGGGCGGGATACCGGCTTCGATTCCGTCTCGCCACCGCCGCTCAGCCCTGTCCGGCCACCGCTGTGGCGGAAGGATCAGCCGTCCAGAAGCCTCGAGCCAGCTGAGGCCTGCGTCATTTGCCTTGATGCGACTACAGAGCCTTGCACGCTGCTACCATGCGAGCATCTATGCTACCACTATAAGTGCATCAGCCAGTGGCTCGAGGTTACCCCCCGGTGCCCGCTGTGCAAGTCGACGGTCTCGAAGGTGCTCCATGGACCGGTCGGCCAACAACAAATCCGTGAATACTCTCCTTCGAGCGCTCCTCCAGAGATAGCGGGCCGCTTGAGCGCCCAAAGTCTTAACCTCGCGCTCCGATATGCTGCCTCACCTTTAAGCAGCTTTCAGTTTGGACCTGCGCGGGGAGGTCTTCTTGATCCCCGCCCAAACGAGCCGGCCGGCTTAGCCTTTCGCCGCGACATCTATCGCCTCCTGAGGTACTCCATGCACGTCGGTGCAAACCCCATATCTGGACACCGCGAGGTCACTCGAGAGATGTTCCGAAGAGACCTGGGCCTGCACGTGCGTGTACGAACTTTTCTACGTCGTGAGCTTCGGGTGTTTAGTTGGTTGTCGACCCCAGAAGCGGATGACTTGGTGCCTTTGCAGGGGGAAAGCATGTATTCTTTCCGGGACCGAAAGAAGGCTATTACCGTCGAGAAGCTTCTTGGTCACATACTGCGGTTGCTGCAGCATTTCGAAATACGAGGCAGCGACGGCAGCCTGGAGGACGATCTCACGACTCACCTAGGTCGCGAGAACACAAGGCTGTTGCTTCATGAACTGTACTCATTCCTCCGCAGTCCTCATGACACCCTCGAAGATTGGGACCGCGAAGTGCAATACGCCGACGCTACCGACCCCTTAGCCGACCAAGGAGGTCGTGCCTCAGGTAACCATAACTCCAGGCCTGAGCGCGTGGGCTGCAACAGAGGCCCCGGTAGTCGGCGCAGACCTGGCTATCGACGCAGACATGACCCTATTGGTACAACTTCGGGCAAGAGGAACTGCGTACGAGCGCGATGACGGTAAAGTCTGATGGCGATCATAGGGTTTTTGTGCTCTTCATAGAAGTGAATGGGTTTCAAGTCTTGGTATTCTGGCGTTGGAGGAAATTGGTTGTTGCATTATGATACCCACAGAGAGCGATTCAATATATAACGATGATCAAAATACACGTTGCCGACGGCTGCGAGGTGGACAGAGGCCATATTTTTCTCGTCGCAACAGCGGAGGACACTCAGAAAGCGAGTTCCTCGAATCTACGGTCACCATAACAGTCACTTGAAAGGGTCAAAGATTCGAGCCTGTGGCGGCACTCATGGGGCATAAATGTTTGTCGTCAAGGGTATCATCGTAGCGGCTCGTCACATGTTCATCAATCCTTCAAGATCCTTCTCCATCGCCCGTAACCGTGCCTGCAACTCCTTCTTCTTGGCATCCAGCTCCCTTGCCTCCTCTTCTTCTCTGCGCAGGTCGTCCTCGGTCCACTGCTGGCTCTCATCCGCGTGCTCCTCCTCTCCTTCTCCCTCATGGTCGTCATCCATCCAGTCCTTGTTCATGCTGGCCAGCTGCTCCGCCTGCGCGGCCACTTTGGCCTCGTAGTATGCCGTTGTGTTTTTGCCATTGCGGAACCTCCCACGGAGCGCGGCTATGCGCTCGCGTGCGCCGGGCAGCTCGTACACGCCGCACAGCTTCTCGGCGCCGCGGAGGAGCACCTCGACGTCCACGTCACCTCGACGCTCGCTATGTCGAAGCTGCTCGTGCATCTCGCCGCCTAGCACGGCGGCGACGGCAGTTTGGTGCCGAGGATGCTGCGTGGAGCCTGCCCGAGGGGGCGGACCAGTTGTCACCTCGCCCGAGGCGACGTTGAAGACGGTCTGCCGGCGGGTGGAGGCCACGGAGGGTTCTGGATCGGCGGCACTGCGGGTGGAGGCGGACGGCGGCGGCGGAGGGGGCGGGACGGAGAAGAGGGCGCGCTCGTGAGCCTCGGTGTCGCGGATCAGTGACGTGATATCCGGGTTGGAGAGCAGCGCGTTGGTAAATATCTTGGGCGGAGGGAAGCTGAGGGCGGCCTTGTCAGCGGAAGTTGATACCTGTTAGGCATTGGACTAGGTGGGGATCGTACGGGAGGGCGTCGATGCCCTGGCAGGAGTAGGAGATCTGGTCGAGGTGGGCGGAGAGGAGAGACATGATGGCGTGGACGAGGCGCGCCTGGGCGAGCGCTTCCTGTCAAGACAAGGTTGTTCTGGGACGCGGCGGAGCAGTCGACGGCTATGAGGCAAAGTTCCTGGCCATGAAGTCACCGGACGTCAATGTGGCAGCGGACGCGCGTAGGTGGCTTTGGAAAGTTCGATACTGCGCAGCGTGTGTAGAAAGGCAGCAGTGAAAACAAACGCGACAACAGCAGCTCCCCCAGCTGGTGGTGGGGCGGGAGCTCGGCATGGATGCAGCCAGCCCCTCCGTCCAATCCAGCCCAACGGCGTCCTCTCGGAGGGGACTTTGACTCTGCCAGCAGATGACCGAAGCGCGACTGCTCAAGCAACTCAGCAAAGTCGTTTGCATCGCGACGCCATGGTCCGCGCCGCGCACAGGCTCCCGTCCCGCACTTCCATGGCCACTGCCCGCAACCACGGGCCCGTATCGCTACTGTTATTCGCTGCTCCGCATCTCGCACCCGGACGGGAACGGACGGGAATCTCAAGACATGTGTGCACCAAGATATAAAAAGAGTGCGTGAGTGGGCAATGACGCAGTGCACGGCCTGACCAGAAAAATCCCCGAAAAATGCTATTCGGGTATTAAAGTAACTTATGGACTAAGCAAAACAAAAGGCGGATAGGGTCCAGCCTTGGTGTTGAGACGTATTCATTACCTCAGACTTGGACGGGAGGGCTGAGAGCAGCACATGGAGGAGCAACCAGACATGGGGAAGGGAGCCGGCCAGGTCGTGCATAACATCCAGAGCCATTAGGACATACGTTCCCGGCAGATCACCTCAAATACCGTGATCGTACTCGTATGCACCACTGCAGGAACCCCTTTCCGCAGCAGGGGGTGAAGGGCTGCTCTATCGCAGCTAACCCAGGGTTCTCGTTGGTTATTATTAGTAGAGTCCCCTCTATAGCACCCATCTCGTACGAGTAGTAGCGCCTGCAGCTAGCCATTAGTCGCCCCGTCTTGGCGCCAGCTGGGCTGGAACCGGCGCAGCCCATCGTGAACATTTACGAGACACGCCTATCGCGGCGATATGGTATGATGGACAGGAGCTGCGAGCTCCAGCAGGTGCTGCGCCGCGGTGCAATTGTCGCATCATACCTACGTATCAATTACCACGTGTGCGGCGCTCGCACGATGTCTCGTTCACGCACGGTGGGTCCCCGTCGGGAGGCTGATGCGCCATCGCCGGATCCAAGACCCCCTCGCTGGCAGCCCTCCCTCCACCACGCCGCTGGGCCACTTGGCCGGCAACCTTGCATGGTGAACGTTCAGCCAATTTCCACCAGCTGCTCCGAACATGCAGCACCCGGCGGTCCCGCTATTCCTCGTAGCTGCTTGCTAGTCCCCCGTATTCGCTGGGCCGAATCTGCAATCCATCCCGTCCCATCCATCCGAACCCGTCAAATCGGCAAATCTCACCCCGGCCTCAGCCCTCTTCGTCGCCTGCAACTCTTCTTCTTCTCTGCCTCCTTCCCCCCCCTGTTCGTCCGTCTTCTGTGCTCGCTCACGCCGCCCTCGACGCTCGCTCGTGCCCTGGTGCTCTCATGCGACCATCATGTGCTGAACTGACCGTCGAGGCTGCCTGTGAAACAGCGTTACGGTCCGTCTTCTCTCGCTCTGTCCTCCTCGCACATACTGCATCAAGTCGAACCCGCCCGTTGCGCGCCGCTCCAATTGGCAAATAATAGCTTTTCCTCCCCTCGAATCACTGTACAAATCGTGCTGCCGGGCAGCTTCGCCTTCAAAGTCAATTCCGAGATAATCGCGCCATAATTCTTCCCCCCTGCTCGCCGCGACGTCGTTCGAACCGAACCGAATCGCCCGTCTCCCCGCGGCCACCCCTACGAATCCTCCCCCTTTCCCAACGCAGGGAACAAGCTGCCTTCCGCGACAGTAGCTGAGCGGCAAAAATGGTCAAGATGCTGGCGCCCGGCCCGTTTCCTCGGCGGCCGTCGGGTTTCGTCAGGTACGGCATCGTGGCCGTGGTCTTCCTACTTGTGCTCTACGCCGTCAACCACAGCTCACGCGACGACTATCCGAACTCCTCCACCCTAAATCGTCCGGCGCCTGACACGCCCGCACCGCTCGGAGACACATACGTGGGTGGCAGTCAAGCCGAAAAGCAGCCTGCGTCGAAGCCCGATGGCCTGGCCAGCCAGCCTAAGCCAGCGCAGGGCAAGAAGCCCGACACGGTCGGCGGAGGTGCTGGCAAGAATGCTCCTCCCCAAGCGCCGGCATCGGGCAACCGCGACAAGAAACGCCACCCCATCGACAAATTGATATACGAGGCCCAGCACCAGTTTGCTGAGCTCACTTCCAAGGAGTCCAAGACGGTCGAGCAGGCCGCCCAGGCCTATCGCAAGCGCCGCGGCCGCCACCCGCCCCCTGGCTTCGACAAGTGGTTCGAGTTTGCCCGCTCGCAAAACGCTCTCGTTATCGAGGACTTCTTTGATCAGATCCACCACGACCTCGAGCCTTTCTGGGGCCTCGATGCTCTCATGCTGCGGCGGGAGGCGAGCCAGTTTGAAATGACCATCAACGTCCGCAATGGCAACGCTACGGCCGGCTCCGATTGGTTCTGGACCAAGATCTGGCTCAACATGGTCAAGGAGATTGAGCAATATCTCCCTGATATGGACCTCGCTCTCAACGCCATGGACGAGCCCAGACTCGTGGTGCCGTGGGAAGATATCAACAGCTACATGACCAAGGCGTCCAAGACGGTCAAGCTGCCCAAGGCCAAAACGGTCGTGACCGAATTTCAGAAGCTCCCGGAGCCCAGGAAAGCTGAGCTGGCGGGAGAGGCGTCTCCAAAGGAGTGGGAAAAGACGAGTACGTATTGTGCCTGCGCCCCGAATCTAGACCTCTACGACTAACCACCGCACTCAGAGCCTTACTGGCCCATTGCTCGCCGAGGATGCCCCCCAAACAGCCCGGCCCGTAAGGCGCCGCTGCAAAAGTCGTTTGCCGACCCGCCCCGCATCAGCACCAAGGACGCCGAGCCCCATCTCTACAAGGGCTATGTCTCGAATTACACCTTGTCCAACGAGTTGTGCCACCAGCCCGACCTGCAGGGCCTCGAGGGGATCCTCATCGAGCCTCTTTCCGTTTCGGCGACCAAGGCCATGTTCCCCATGTTTGGTGGCTCCAAATTGACGATAAATAACGAAATTCTTCTACCGGCGCCTATGTACTGGAACGAGGAGGAGCGCTTCACCGGCGGCAACGACCACGGCATTCCTTGGGCCGAGAAAAACAGCAGCGTGATCTGGCGAGGCGTCGCCACCGGAGGCCTGAATCGCGAGGACAACTGGCGAGGCTTCCAGCGCCACCGCTTCGTCGCCATGAGCAATGGGACCAAGGTGTCGCTGGTCGAGTCGGGCGAGGAGAAGCTAGAAAACTTTGCCTTGGCCGAGGACCAGTACGGTGTGCGCCCTCAGATGGACCACAAGCTCGGCGATTGGATCCAAGAGTGGTCTGACGTCGGCTTCATCGACCTCTCATGCGACCCGGCGCAGGAAGGAGGCCGCTGCAACTACACCGATTTCTACTACAAGCCCATCAAGGGCCTCAAGATGGCGGAGCAGTTTAGCTCCAAATTCTTGCCCGATATTGACGGCAACTCATTCTCGGGGCGGTATCTCGGCTTCTTGCGGTCGACGTCTTTGCCCATCAAGGCCACCGTCTGGCGCGAGTGGCACGATAGCCGGCTGGTGCCTTGGAAGCACTTCGTGCCCATGGACAACCGCTTTTCGGACTACTACGGCATCATGGAGTATTTCCTCGGGTACCAGGGCCGCAACGGCCACGACCAAGCTGCCGAGAAGATCGCCATGGAGGGCAAGGAGTGGGCGGAACTGGTGCTTCGGAAGGAGGACATGCTCGTCTATGTGCTGCGGCTGCTGCTCGAGTACGCGCGCGTCGTCGACGATGGCAGAGAGACGATGGGCTGGGTCGACGACGTGCTCAAGGACCCGTCGCTGGAGAAGTCGTGGCTGCACTGGTGGTAGTGTATTGTTTTAACGAGTCAAGAAGGGTTGGTACGGTGGTGGCATGGGTTCCTTGGATACGAGGCCCGGCGGCGTCGGAGTTTGGGACTTTGCTGATTCTTCTTTTGCCTCGTACTGATGAACGCGGATGGGCAGACTTACATATGCCCTTGTTTCTTTTTCTTCTTCATGTATTCTTTTTTTAAGAGGGGGCTTGCGAAAGCCAGGTCACGCATCGAATGGCTGGAGGTTGCCTATTCTGTGTATAGAACGCCGTATTGATGAAACGGGGGTCACTCTGTACTTGAGATGTTTTGTACGTGTTCTACTTTGCTCGTGCTTCGTGGAAATATCCTCTCACGTCCCTGGCGTTCATACTACACCTTCACTATGGACTTCCGCCCTCACCCTTTGACTGCGCCTTTTCATTCTTTCACGGCACTTTGGGAAGAGCATGTCCCACAATCTCCACGCGTGAAGCAGACACTTCTGAAGCGACCCAGGCGCTGGAAGCCACCAATACAAGCAATAGTCAATGGCAAAGAGCAGCACTTCTTAACCTTCACTGACCACGCAGGCAGGGCATTTGTTGCATTGGAGGGCTTTTTGACGCAGCAATGGGTGCCAGTACATTAGGTCCAGGATACGACGGTGAAGCGGCACCATGATGCAAGGCCCTGGGTTCAGAGTGGGGCCAACCAGAGCGACCCCGCCGTGGGGCCCCCTTGCGTGGCGGCGGCATCGGAGCTACCTTTGCTTTTCTCCTGCGCGGTGACTCAATTGGGACTCCGATTCAACGACATACATAACACCACCGTCGAGAATTTTCTGGCGGTCTGTCTCCTGCATCTACATATATCTCTGCTGCCACAGCTTCGCCCTCACCTCTACCGTCCTTCACGCACGTATTTTCTTCTGCTCCCGACCCTTCGCTGTCCGGACGCCCTTGAAACACAAACAACAACAACAACCTCACAACATGTCCAGCCATCCTGCGATCCTCCTCCGGTCGGAGCAGAAGCCGTTTGAACACCGCTCCTTCTCCCCATCCGTCATCCGCTCCCTCGTCCAGGCCGGCTTCCCCGTCTCCGTGGAGCGCTCCTCCACCGACCCGGACTTCAAGCGCATCTTCGACGACTCCGAGTACGAGGCTGCCGGCGCGAAGCTCGTCCCTTCGGGCGAGTGGCACAATGCCGCTCCCGGCACCATCATCCTGGGCCTCAAGGAGATTCCCGAGGCGGACTTTGCCCTCGACAACGACCACATCTCCTTTGCCCACTGCTATAAGAACCAGGGCGGCTGGGAGGGAGTCCTCAGCCGCTTCCCCCGCGGCGGCTCTGTCCTCTACGATTTAGAATTTCTAGTAGACGAGCTTGGACGAAGAGTCTCGGCATTCGGATTCGAGTGAGTACACTTTTATATTTAAGGCATATATAACGCTGAATTATTGTAGGGCGGGCTTCTGTGGTGCAGCCCTCGGAGTGAAGACGTGGGCCTGGCAGCTGGCTCACCCGGGCGAGAAGCTCCCTGCGGTTGCAGAGTTCACGGACGGACGCGGGTACTATCTGAACGAGGCAGAGCTCGTCTCGCAGATCCGCCAAGACGTAGCCGATGCTGAGAAGATTCTCGGTCGCAAGCCCACGGCCCTGGTCTTAGGCGCGTTGGGTCGGTGCGGAAACGGCGCGTGCGACCTGTTTGTCAAGGCTGGTCTTCCAGAGTCGAACATCACACGGTACGATCTTAATGAGACTCGTGACCGCAACGGTCCGTACGAGGAGATTGCCCAACACGACATCTTCCTAAACGCGATCTACCTCTCCAAGCCGATCCCGCCATTTATCAACGACGAAGTCCTCTCCAGACCCGGCCGCAAGCTGTCCGTCGTGGTCGATGTTTCCTGCGACGTTTCGAACCCCCATAACCCCATCCCAATTTATTACATAAACACCACCTTTGACAAGCCGACTGTTCCCGTCACTGTCAAGAACGACCAGAACTCGGCCCCCCTGTCCGTCATCAGCATCGACCATCTGCCGTCGATGCTGCCACGTGAGGCCAGCGAGGCTTTCAGCGACGGCCTCAAGGAATCTCTGCTGCAGCTCCACGACCGCAAGTCGTCGCGCGTGTGGGCCGAGGCGGAGAAGCTGTTCCACGAGAAGGTCGCGCTGCTGCCCGAGTCTCTCCGCAAGAGGGATCCGAGGCCCTGATTAAAGGGCTGAGTGGAAGCAGAAAGAGAGACGAAGACGATAAAGGACATGGGCTTGCCAGGTTTCATTCGGTTGAAAGATATGATGATGGTGTGGCAGACCAGGGTGGTCACGTGGAAAGGTCACGTGGGGAGGAAGCCTCCACAAGGTCTGTAGCCTGCTAGGCTGGAAGAAGGAAGAATAACACACATCACGAGCTTGATAGCAACCATCAAATTGGAGTTGGCCCTTGGCCCGTTGCTTTTCGTTGTCTGAGTCCTTATTCCCGTCTCTTGGCTCGCCACAGAAGGTCTGAAAATGTACGACTTGGGCCCAGACAGGGAGCAACGACAGGGAGCAAGGATCGCCACCAGACGAATTGCCTACATTAGCACGCAGTCTTGGAGTGCCGATAATAAGCAAAAAAACTATTTCACTGAAAGAGCACGTACGAGTTGATGCTGTTAAATTGAGTCGCCTACGTGAATAAGTGGACACCCAGGTATTTAACTTGGAATGTCGCCTGCAGCTCGGCAGAAGCTTCCCCCAATTGCTCCCTTATATCAATGATCTAGTATGAAACCCTTTCCGATACACAGCCGTCGAGAGGAAATGGCAAGTGATTTTGCATAAGTCCAACATGCGTGCCCAGCACAGCCCAACGATATCCTAAAACAATATTACCCTTTCACATGGCAAAGGTCAGCACCGCCACTACCGCCATGACCATTGCGACTTTCGTACCCGGATACGTTACCGTCAGCCCCGCGCGGGAGCCTGAGCTCTTGACGTCGATGGGTTTGCTGAAGAACTGCGGAAAGTACGGATCGGCCTTGGTCTCGTTAACCTTGCCGTCCCAGCAGTACTTGGTGAAGCACTGCTGGCACTTTTCCGGGACGGTCGTGTTGGTGCGCTCGAAGCTGCGTGCGAGCATGGCGCAGCCGACGCAGACGGACCAGTCCGCGTCACGGGTCGAGTTGAGCTGGGTGGCGACGGCCCAGCCATTCTGGATGATGGCGTCGCGCTCGCTTGAGTTTATCGACAATTTGAAGGTGGAGATGTTGGAGGCGTATAGGTAGGGGTAGTTCGGGATGTAGACGATAAGGGGCGAGGGCGACGTCAGGTTGGTCGTGTTGCAGCCGAAAAATGTGGGCTTGGTGTTGAGCCCCTGGTTCACGAACGTGTCCTGGCCAGGAACGGCAGGAAAGTCATTGTTGGCTGAGAGGTTCAGACGGGAGCGTTGGTAGCTGGCCACGGCGGACGTCCCGTTGGGCCAGCTGGAGTTTGTATCGGCGGACGAGTCGATCGAAAATACAACATCTACCTTGCGGTCGCGGAACAGGTGCGGGTGGTAGGGGACGTTCTGCAAGTCCTCACCGCCGTCGACGAGCGTTAGGCGGTCAGAGTCGACGCCGAGGTTATGGTCCGGGTTGTAGCCCTTGAAAGGGTTCGGCGTCCAGTCCGCGATGTCGTTGTTCTCGTCACCCAGGGTCTGGAGGAGTGATGTCACAGCATTGATAATGAAGCTGGGGACATCCTTGGGCACGTATTGGCTATTCTTGTCCGTGAGATAGAGGACAATCTGGTTGAACAAGGAGCTCGACGTGCCCATGACGAAGCCGGCGTTGTCGAAGCCGCTGATGCACTTCTCCGAGTTGGGAAGCGAGCCGTTGCTGAACTTGGAGCCGGCGTACTTGAGAGGCACGAAGCCATCGAGCGACCGGTCCGAGGATCCCATCTCCCATGGTGAAAACTCGAAAACAGTCGAGTTGGATGGAATGAGCTTCTCGTTGGGGGCGCGACCGTCGGCAATGAGGAAGGGCAGTGGAGCCTTGGCCGAAGAGAAGTCGGGGTCGTCGGCAATGGAGGAGAAGGTGAAACCTGGACCGCCATTGGTAGCATTGATGAGCTGGTAGGACAACATGCGGCCCCAGTAGTCGGTAATGGAGCGGTCGAATCCCGCATTGGCCTTGTCCTCGACGTCGTCAAGAATGGTGCGGTAGTACTGCAGCAGGCTGTACTTTGGCGGCCCTGGTAATCGTCAGCTCTCAATTTCCGTAGCATCGTAGAGCACCTGGTTGCTTACCCTCGAGGATGGAATCTTGAAACTGCCAGATCTTCTTCGAGTTCACGGCGTCCTCAACAGAGGTGAAGTTGTTGGTGTAGATGCTACCCACGAGCCAGCCACCGCCCGAGAGGCCGGAGATGTACGTGGCACTCTGCAGCAGGCCACCGAGGTTGCCATGGGCCTCACTGCCGGCTGAGCGGTCGTCCCAGGCCGCTAGGGCGCCGGCGCCGTTGAGCATGGCGCGGTAGCCGCCGCCAGAGACGGCGAGGCCAATGTTGGGCAGGGCCGTGGCATCCTTGTCGGCGTTCTGGAGATACTTGTCGCTGTCGAAGCCCGGGATGGCGATTCTCTTTAGCAGAGCGCGAATGCTGGGAAGCGTCTCGTTGCGGCGCCGCGGGAGCCATTCCTTCTCCTGGGGCGACAGCGAGGAGCCATTGCGGATAGATGGGCGCTGCTTGGGGCAATCTACAGATGAGGGAACATAGCCCTTAGGAGCCTGGTTGGTAGCCCTCTGCGCGAGCGAGACATCGCGGATGCTGGGAGACAATGAGACATCTCGGGGTTCAACATCTAAGGGCGTTGGATTGTGACGTCAGCGACCGTTGAGGATAGCGTAAATTGGTGGTCCGTACCTGCAGGGCGTTGCACAGTAACAGCGTCTGCTGTGGGCGCCAGCGCGGAACCAGCCGCCAGCAACAGCGTAAGGAAGCCTGCGACTGCCATAGTGCGCTTCTGCCTGCTGCAACTAGGCGCACCGACGATGACGAAGTCGTAGGGCGGCAGGGGTAAATTATCAAAGGACAATGTTTTTGGGAATTTGAAGAGGAGCGGGAGCGCCGGGATTCAAAACAATCAGTGACGTGTGCTGGGTTCGGTATCCTTACTCGTGCTGCTCGCCTGGACGCATGGATTCAGCGGGAGGAGCCTAGGCTTCGTATTAGCACAGCCTCATGGCTCGGTCCGTGACCGAGTGCCCGCCAACAAAACAGAGACAGGACAATAACGATAATTGACTTAGCAAGCGAGAACTGGTCAGATGAAAGAGACAGCTCAGGGCATAAGACGGGGCTGCCAAGGGACAGTTGGGAGCTCTTTTATACGCTGCTGCTGCTCCCAGCGCTATTGGAATTTGCACTGCGACGATCTCGCCTCGCCCTTGTTTGCGCACAGCCAACACATCCGGCACCTCGAGCGTCGTAAGCCATGGATTGACGCCTGTCGTCAGCCAGGTCAGCTCACAAAAGGACACTGCCGAGCGCGGGGAGCCGGCCCCCGGTCGATGATGCCTTGCAGCTCCGAATGAGGGCAGTTAGATCCTCGCAGTCATCCGATCGCCAAGAGGCTGTGCATGCAATGCCGCGGAATACGTCCTCGAGAGCTCCTATTGGCTTCGCCTCGTCTCCCGCGGCACGGACGAGATAGCCAACCCGTCGCCGCGCCAAGTCGGGCCCTCGGGAGACGAGTCCCCCACGATGCAAGAAGGGCGGAGGCGCCCCATCTGTGTTGCGTGCACCGCAAAAGGTCTGGTGCGAATACTTATACTTTGCAGACGTAGTCTGAACAGGCCGCTCATACGATGTTCGACCGCACCTTGTCCTATCTGGGAGCGCGAGCCTCAACGTTGTTGTACGAGTGAGACCTCGTAACGTGGCTCACAGCTTGCGACCCGCTCCCCGGCGCTCTTCACATGTACAGACGATGCGACGTCACGCCGCCGGCTCCACCGGCGACAGAACTCCGAATGGGTCGACCGGGATCGGAAATGCATTCGAGCCAACAAACTGCCGGCGCACGGGCAGACCCGCCGCAAAGCTTAGAAGGAGACCCGGGCTATTCGCACCCGAACACATGCTCGTAGTATTGCTGCTTCAGGTGTCGTGGAGGAAGAAATGGCACTTGCTTGCTAATAGTCGGTGGTTCTCGAGGCGCTCATCGTGGCTGAGAACGGCCGCGATCCCTTGCCGACGTATAAAGTTGCAATATTATTATTACCTGCCGTCTCTCAACCTGCTAGTCCTGCTGAGAAATCTAGGGGCGAATATAATGGCCAAGGAAGTACATGCCAAAGCATTTCTTTGAGAAATGTGTAAGAGTACAAATGAATTGGCCGCCCTGCGGCTTACTTGTCTCGACGTAGTAACAGTGTATCACGCTGACCGTCGTGTCCAAAGGCCGAATGTCGACCAGGTATCTCAAGTGCTGACCGACAGCCAAGCAGAGCAGGCCTCGCAAGGACAATCGACGCACAGTTGAAAGCAGGGGTATCAAATTTTCGCTGTAAGGTGCCGGCACACAACACCAGGCAGTCATTGAACAGGAGCAGTGTGGCGCATGGTCGAAGAAGTGCTTCACTCCCGGCTCTGCATCCTACTCTGAGAATTCCTCACTCGGCGGTTCCCGGCCAAATGGGTGGTTGAACTTTAGCAAGCCATTAAGGCCCCCGACCCAGGGATCATCGTCCTCGGCCTTGATTACGCATGGGACGCCGCCGTGCCACTCCTCGCCGGGCCCAGCTCGGCCGACAAACTCGCCCACAATGCGTATTTCCGTACCCGGAGAAACGCCCATGCACCGCTTGCCGTCAATGTTGAGGTCGAGCTCCCGGCCCCTGTTCTTGGAGCTCATCCGCAGGCACACCCTTGTGTCGAGAGGTAGCACAAGCGATCGGAAGCTCAGGCTGCAAGGGCTGATGGGCGTGATGAGCAGCGACTTGACAAGAGGGTGCACGATCGGCCCGCCGGCACTGAGGCTGTACGCGGTCGAGCCAGTTGGCGTGCTAACCAAGATCCCGTCCGCCGTCGTTTCCGTCAAGAAGTGGCCGTTTTGATATATGTCGATGATAGCCAGGTGCGGGTGCGAGCCTCGGTGGACCGAGATTTCGTTGATGGCGCGAAGGGATGGCGAAGGCTCCTTGGTCCCCGCGATCCCCGACTCTGCCTCGCTGGACAGTGTGTCGGATACTTGGTGGTTGATGTTGCTGCCGGAGCGGTCGTAGATGTCGGCCTTGATGCGGTGACGGAGGAGAACCTTGGAAGCTCTGTGAGCCCCGAGGCTTTTGCCCTTCATGCGCTCCCAGCCAGTATACGCGGTGCTAGTATAATCGGACCTGTCCCTCTCACCCCGTGGCACGGCGGCGCCCCGCATGGCCACGTCGCTGCCACTCATGTACATCTCCCTCCAGGCTTTCTTGTGCTCCGCAAAGTTCCACTCCCCCAGGAAGCCCAGAGTCCCCATGCTGAAGGAGAGGATGGGGGGCACCGAGCCGTGTAGCTTGAACAAGCTGGCTGCCCGCAGGACCGTACCATCGCCGCCAAAAGTGGCGATGACGTCGATCTTGTCTGCGATGCTGAATGGGGTGTCGGAGACGTAGACGGGGAAGCTGAGCTGCTCCCGGATAGCCGAAGCAACGCGCGGCTCGACGACAATATTGACCTCGGGGTACTCGCTGTGAATATATCGGGCAAATTTGACGACAGACTGGGCGACATCTGCAGAGTAGAGCTTCTGCACCAGGAGCAGGTTCCGCGGTGGGCGGGGCCACTTCAGCGACAGCAAAGACGACCCGGGCCTCGTACTCTGCAGATATCGTGGGACCGTCCGCTCGGGGAGGCCATCGACGCTGCGAAGCTCAGCTAAGCCAAGCGAGCGCGTGGTTGAAAGCGGGCGAAGCAACGCCGGCGAGCCAATGCGAGATGGCCGGGGCCGGTACGCAGGCGGACGTGCCGCGACGAGGACACGGCCCAAGAGTATGCGTCGAGACATACTAATGATGGGACGCAGCCGACATGACGCCTGACCATGTGTGGGCGGCAATCGAGAAGCTGCTCAGGGACGGTTGGAAGAAAGCTGGTGTAGGTGAGGAGGACGGCATGACGGCCACGTCGTTGTTGACCGCCTGCCTTTCCAGGGCCACAGCTCTACTCGTATACCGTCCCCACCATGCCACCATGAACCTTGAAGTGGCAGCGAGCCGTTGCGGGGAGGCGGCAAGGCGGGTAGACGTCGCTGAGGAATTCCTTAGCCTGTTCCCCTACACCAGGCGACGCCAAGTGCAGTTAGTTGCGGCCTTCGCGCGTGCCGACGCCTCCGCAGGTGGAACACAGGGACCGCGAGGCAGGTTGGATGCTACGACTCAGTATGGACGTAGCGATGCAACGGTCGCAGAAACCCTGCAGGTTCGTGCATATGCCCAGAACAAGGTCCTTGGTGGGCAAGCAAGACTTGTCTGGCGCATCTCCACAACAGCGCCGACAATTGCATATGCTCAGGGCACCACGGATCTGGCAGTGGACGTGACAGGTAATAGCTCGGCGCCCTACAGGGCCTACACCCCACCGGAGCTGTGCACTGACTCAGCTCATTGGGCGCCTGGCCGTCAGCTGTCCCTGCTAGGTGACCGGGTCGTCATCGAAGTCACATGCGGAACGCCCGCCGACCGTCACCACCTCGACTTTCTCATCCACGCATCCACCTATACACAGCCTTTGGGCCCAACGGCAACCCGACCAGATGTCTGCCGTGGCCAACTGCTAGCACAACTGACGACTGTATGCTGAGAAAGAGTTCGTCTTTGAGTCCATACCGGCTCGCCTTCGCACTGCCTGTCGGAGCAAGACCCAGCAGTGAGCACGCCTTAAGTGTCATCGTGGTGATTTCGCCGAGCCGCACCCCTCCTCCTACTCGACGAGGTGGAATCTCTCCTACATCATTCGCCTAGCGACAAATCTGCCCCAGGAGTCTCTGTGCTGTAAGACGGGAGAAGAACGAATTCGCAGCCGTCATGGGGGATCTCCAACATCCCGACCCTTCCGAGACGGACATACCGCGCCCGGAGCTGGCGTCGGCATTCATAACGCAGAAGCAGGACGCAGAACGAGAGCCATCTAAACGCCCGGGATATGCGCACCCATCCGGAAAGGCGCCGCATGGCCGTCTCATGCAGGTGCTGCGCGGTGTAGCGTTTGGCATCTACTTTACCGTCTGCTGCCTCACGTTTGTCTCCCCCGCCTTCCACTGTTCTTCCCCGTCGTGAGATCCCTGGACTTGGTTAACACTATTTTAAAGAATCGCCCTCACTCAATTCATCGGCGCGCCCCTTTACTTTGTGAACCGCGAGTGGTTCTACGCCTACATGTCCATGACGAAGCGCTCTTTTGCCCTCGTGATGACGACCATGACGCAGTTATGGGGTCCTACGGTCATGCGCATCAGCGGTGACGAGTCTGTTGCAGGACAGATCAAGCCGACCAAGGATGGAGGAGTTCAGTTTTCGTTTCCTGAGCGCATCGTCTTGATTGCCAACCACCAGGTAAGCCTTCGTAACCGGCGGCGCACCTGGGCCAAGCAAAACACATGCTGACCGAAGATCCGGTTGTAGATTTACACTGATTGGTTGTACCTTTGGTGGATTGGCTATGTAAATCGCCCTGCGATGCATGGACACTTGTACATCATATTGAAGGAGTCGCTCAAGTACATCCCCATCATCGGTACAGGAATGATGTTTTACGGCTTTATCTACATGTCGAGGAAGATGGCGACGGATCAGCCGCGCTTGGCGTACCGCCTGAACAAGCTCAAGCAGAGGAGGCTCGACCCCCAGGGTAACACATATCTGGACCCCATGTGGCTGCTCCTGTTCCCTGAAGGCACGAATTTGTCAGCCAACGGGCGGAGGAAGTCATCGCAATGGGCTAAGAAGCAAGGGTTGAGGGACCCTGAACATGTCATGCTCCCTCGAAGTCTGGGCACCTTCTACTGCCTCAACGAGCTCAAGGGCACCGTCGACTACGTGTACGACTGCACCGTCGCGTACGAAGGGATTCTGTAAGTCAAACCAGCGGATGGACTTGGATGCAGCTGACCACGGATCCGTAGACGGGGCAAGTATGGAGAGGAAATTTTCGGACTGGCGAGCACCTACTTCCAAGGACGGCCACCCAAGTCGGTCAACCTGTACTGGCGGCGATTCCGCCTTGCCGACATTCCCCTCGATGACCAGGCCAAGTTTGACCTGTGGCTTCGTGAGCAGTGGTATCAGAAGGATGCGCTCATGGAAGAGTATCTAACCAATGGGCGTTTTCCGGCTATGGTCGGCGCTGAAACGGAATATGTCGAGACCTCGGTCCGCACGCGATACCCCTGGGAAATCCTCGAGGTCTTCACCGTGGTGGGAATATGCGGCTTGGTGTGGAATAATGTGAGGAAGCTAATGCAGGCAGCTTCCAGAGGCCTCGGCTCCTGGGTATAGCTGGCAAAGCACTGTGTATCGGGACAGGACGGCTCGAGCCATTAGGTTGTGTTCTGCCTGCCGGACGTTGCAGGCTTGAACATTCGATGGCGTCGTTGAGATGTTAGCGAGTGGACTATCGAATCACAGCGCAGAAGCGGTAGGCGTCAATGATAGAACGTCAGTCTTTGTGCGGAGCACCTGGATGCTGCCGACCCATGTGGTCATGATGCAAGGCCAATGCAAGCTGGGGTCGACAAGACTGGGAACTCGGGGCCATGCGGGTTGTTGAGGGATGAACAAGTATTGTATGAGGCGATTCAGTCTCAGCCTCGACACAGCCACGCCAGGACGTACTCATACGTCAAACAAGCCCCCCGTTGCAGCCAAAGGATATGGAGCTCGTCCGGGGGCAAGCCTCGGCAACGAGCAGGTCGGAACGTGCCCTGATTGGACGAGAGGAGGCGGCGATTTGCCGTCTGGGGAAATGGGGCTTGAGGGCAATAGCGCGGACGGCTAAGTTGCTTATCGTGGGGAGAAGTTGGGGAACCCAGGCCGTTTCAATATACCTGTATGGCAGCATCCTGCTATCTCGATCCGCGCCCGGACGTACGCGTACAAGTATGTGCATGAGTAGAGTCGTGAGTAGCGTTGCGGTAACAGACAGCCATTGGCCATCGCTCCCAGCTGCTTATATCTGCAGAGACAGCCTGAGCAACGCTTCATCCCTGAGCAACTCCAGCGGGGAGCCCGCGGACCGAACGAACTGCCGAAGCACCTTGGGGACGGGAAGCCTGTCCGGGCTCGGGCGAGTAGTAGTAGCCGACCTCAGCACGGCAGTCTTCCCCTTACTTAGCCCCCGCGGCAGTTCCTCTCACACAAACAGTGTAATTCGACTATTCTAACACCAAATAGGAAGCATGGGCCGCCTACCCCGCAGAGTGGCTCGATGGGTCGATGGCGTAGGGGAAACCCCAGATTTGATCCCGCCTTTTCGTCGGCCGGCACCTGGCCTGCCCACGCGTATGCGCCGGCGCCATCGTTTATTCAACGGGGCCACGCTGGCGGCCGGCGGGTGCGATTCGTGGGGAGGGACGGGGGCTCCACCGCATTGGGAAGCATTCCGCTGTCCTGTATCAACAGACTGGAACAACCGTCGACAAGCTATCGAATGCGGCACCGTGTATCAGTGCGCCATTGCCCATTGAGCAGCGCACCACGATGAACGTCGTGAGGAGCGAGGCGGGAAATATGGGGCCTGTGACGGCGACCCGAGGCATCTCGACGTCTCGCCACGGCCCAAGCCTGGGCTTGGCATGGCCATGGCCGCCAACAGATGCCATGCAGGACGGCATGCTACTTTGACTGGCGTCTGTGGACGTGCTCCGTAGTTGAACGCAGTGCAACACCTGCCAGCCTTTAGCTTTGGGACCAAGCTCCGCTGCAAACTATATCTTACACGGCAACCCTCCCCCGTCGATCCTCATCACTTCAATCTGCAACCCGTTCAGTCTAAGACACTCGGTTGTCGCACCTTTCTTCCCCTCCCCGGCTTGCTTATAACCATCTTCACTCTCTTCTTGCCCTCCCTCACCGCTGCCCTGGGTTCTGTCACACAAGTACGCGCTCTGGTTCAACAGCAGCGAGTACCATGGAGAGCAGAGGGGCAGAACACGAGAAGCAGGCGGTCGAGGCCGCCCACATCGAGGCCGCCAGAGACCGTGACAATGCCGGCGATGACTTCGGCAAGCTCGAAAGCCACGATGAGATGACGCCCCAGGAGCAGCGCAAAATCATTCGCCGCATTGACCGTCGCCTTGTCGTCACCGTTGGCCTCATGTACTGTGTCAGTCTCATGGACCGCACCAACATGAGCGCCGCCAGCATTGCCGGCATGTCGGTAGAGCTCAAGTTGGAAGGGTTTCGCTATGTGAGTTTGTCGACAGCCGTCATCCAGTTAATCAGCTCCCACAGTTTGACGCTGACAATTGCCCGTCTCTGCATAGAACATTGCCAATCTCGTCTTCTTCATTCCGTACATCATCTTCCAGCCCCCGTCCACCATCCTGGTTCGCGGCATCGGCCCACGGCTGCATCTTGCATGCATTACCCTCCTCTGGGGAGCCGTCATGATCGGCATGGGCTTTGTCAAGAACTACGAGCAGCTTTCCGGTCTAAGAGTCGTCCTCGGCTTCCTAGAGGCTGGTTTCTTCCCGAGCTGTGTCTACCTGCTCAGCACGTGGTACACGCGATGTGAGTTTGCCATGACACCATGCCTACTCTGCCTCACCTCGCCCGGGAGCACGGCCATACTGACATAGGATAGACGAGGTTGGCAAACGATACTCTCTCTTCTATCTGCTCGGCAGTGTCGCGTCGGCCTTTTCCGGTATTCTTGCTTACGGAGTATGTCTGCTTCCCTCCCACTCGATTCCTCGCCAGTGGATGCCTCCGTCCTCGCGACTGGAATATTGCTCCTGCCGTGTCGTTCTTGTCGCTGACTCCATGATGCCATCCAGCTCATGCAACTCAATGGCCAGCAAGGCCTCACTGGCTGGCGCTGGATCTTCATCATCGAAGGCGCTCTCACGTGTGCTTTGGCCATCGCCGGCTACTGGCTCCTGGTCGACTTCCCCGACTCGAAGCGAGAATCGTGGGGCTTTCTGAGCCAGCGTGAGCGCCAGTGGGTTGTCGACCGCATCCAGAAGGATCGTGGAGACTCAAAGGTGCCGCCCTTCAACCTGCGCAAATTCCTCGGCGGGGGCGCCGACTGGAAGATTTGGGCCTACGCCATGATCTTCTTCAATACGACGACCATGTCGTACGCTCTTGCCTACACTTTGCCCATCATCCTCGTCGGCAATATGAAGTTCACCGTTGCCCAGGCTCAGTGCCTCGTTGCCCCTCCCTATGCCCTCGCCGGCATCGTCATGCTCATCACTGGCTACTGCGGTGACAAGTATCGCGTCCGCGGACCCATCATACTGTTCAACATGCTGCTCTGCCTCATCGGACTTCCCATCATGGGGTGGCACAGCAACGCGTCGGTCCGATACTTTGGCGTCTTTCTCGTAACCGCGGGAGCCAACAGCAACATCCCCGCCACCATGTCGTTCCAGGCCAACAACGTGCGCGGCCAGTGGAAACGCGCTTTCTGCAGCGCCACCCTCGTTGGCTTTGGCGGCATAGGCGGCATCGTGGGCAGCCTCGTGTTCCGGGACGAGGACAAGGCCACAGGTTACAAGCCCGGCATGTACACGTGCATTGCGTGTTCTCTCCTGAGCGTGATTCTCGTGCTGCTGTGCGATGCCGACTTTCTCAGGCAGAATAAGTTGGCGGACCAGGGTAAGAAATCGCTGGAAGCTCATGACGAGGTAAGCGGATCGTCTTTCGTGTCCCTTGGCCGTATCTCGGTGATTAACTGGCATTAGGACGCTGTTCCTGACAATTTCCGTTACACCTATTGAGTGTCGCCTTTTGGTGGGTTTAAAGCGTGATTCAGGGGCGCGAGACTGGTGACGGTGTTTGGCTAGTAGACAAATATCCAAATGGAGCCAGTGTTTGTCTTGATCTCATCGTTATTAATTGACAACATACAATTTCCGACTCGACGGCGCCTTCTACAAGCACACAAACGTACATCGCACCAGACCTTACAATAAGACATCATGAGCGTTTGAAGAATTCGACGCTTTATTAAATATCGTAATGTTACAACCAGTCGATGGTTGATCTGTGTGGAATCATGTGAAACTCACTCTTTCTTCACAGCAGGAGCACCATGCGTCTTGGCCCAATCCTCAACCTGACCGTTCAGCCCTCTGAGGGCGAAGAAGTAGACAACAGGCATGCACCACCCCATGATCGTGTCCAGCACCCAGTTGTTCCTTGGTGAGCCGCCAACGGCTCCCCAGCGCATCAGGTGCCCCAGGAACGACGTTGTCACCAGGTGCTGGCCGCTTTCCAGCCCTTGGATCGCGCAGCGCGCCACCTCCTCCGCCGTCTGCGGCATGTCGCTCTTCTCCAGCTCCAACGAAACGGCATGCTTGGTGCGGTACTCGGCCTCGAACCCGGCCGTCAGGATCGTGGCCGGACACACGACGTGGATCTTGACAGGGTTGTCCGGGTACAGCTTCATCTCCATGGCCAACGTATCCGCGAGCCCCCGGAGGGCCCACTTGCTCGGCGTGTAAGGCCCGTATCCCGCCAGGGCGAAGAGCCCCAGGACCGAAGCCGTCATGATGAAGTGCTTGGGCTGCTTGCTCCGGCCGCTTTTCCGTTCTGGTGAGAGCCACTCGAGCAATATGGCACGCGACATCTCCGCCGTGCCAAAGTAGTTCACGTCCATGTTGCGCCGTGCGGCCTCGAGCGAGCGCTCGTCGGTCCACAGCATCGGCGTCGAGAGACCGGCTAAGCACCACACGATGTCGGGCGGCAGCCCGCCATTCCAGGACATGACCGAGGCGATGACCCCGGTCGCGTAGTTGTGCTCGCTGACGTCGGCGGATAGACACAGGAAGCTCTGAGAGCTGGGGTTCTTGGCCGCCGCCTACCAGAGTACAGCCGTTAATGACTCTCGTCTCATCTTGACCCACAAGTCACCGCATTTACCTTGATCTCGACCAGCGCATCCTCCAGTTTTGCAAGACTCCTTGCGACAATGCAAATGCTTGCGCCTTTGGCGGACAGTTGGCACGCCGCGCTGCGACCCGTGCCTTCAGACGCGCCCGTCAAGAGGACGGTCTGGCGTAACAGTCAGCGCTACTGAAGACTACGTTCAACATTTGAAGTCATGGCTTCGATGCGCGTCAACTCACCAGTCCGTCGACGGGCATATGATTCTTGCCAAACCAGCCCATTGCATCCCTCAACATTGCAGTGTGGAACAGCTTCATTATTTGCACAAGAGCTCCCAAAACGACGCTTATGCAGGCTATTCCCGCAATCGACCGGGCTGACGCGCGGCGGGTCTCTCCCGTGTCAGAGGTTCATTTCCGCCGAGCCACTCCACGGAATCACCCCCATTGGTAGATTTTTGCCCGTCTTAACTCTCCCCACAAGATCGTGCTTATGTTGATTGCGAGGATTTTACTGTAGCTAGGAGTAGTCGTAGCGGAGTCATCGGAACCCATCTCATCGATTGAGCCAGACCGTTGGCACTGTATTCCTGTAACTTTCACACGCATGAACAGCTTACAATCTTGAAGAAATAAATGACCAGGGAAAAGCCCGTGTTGCCAGCGAATACTGCTTGCCGCGCCTCCGGTCTTCTGGCGTCCGGACCCCGGGCTTGTATCGCCACTGGACAATGGCCCAAGAAAAGCAGAGACGCGACCAGAATGCAGGCGCCGAAGATATCAGTTCCGCGTCGGAACGGCAAGTTGACATTGCTGCCGGTTCCAAGCACGAACAGCAGCCGGCGGCGGACGAGGCTCTGCTTGAAACTTCGGGCGCCGAGCAAGCGAAGACCAAGAAACCGTTGGCTTTCCATCTTGCCTTTGTGGCCATCAACATCATCGTCTTTGTCTTTTCCCTCGATGCCACCTCTCTCGCCGTTGCTATACCAGTAAGACTTGAACTTGGACTTCAATCGGCATTATTGAGACTAACAATGCCTTGCTCGACTAGTCCATAGCGGAACAACTACATGGCACCACCCTGGAGTCCTTTTGGGCCGGCATCGCTTTCCTGCTGGCCGTTGTCATGACGCAGCCCCTCTACACAAGCCTCTCTGACATTTACGGGCGGAAGCCTCTGCTCCAAGTGGCCTTCGTCTTCTTCGCGGCGGGCTCTCTCGTGTTCGCGCTCGCCAACAATATGGCGGCCATAATCGCAGGCAGAGTACTCCAGGGCTTCGGTGGCGGCGGCTTGGACGTCCTCGGCGAGATAATCGTCGCCGACATGACCACGTTGAAGGATCGCGCGGTTTACTTGGGCATCATGTCTATACCTACCGCTGCGGGGAGCATCCTGGGCCCATCTTTCGGTGCCCTCTTCAGTCAATACGTGAGCTGGAGATGGATTGGGTGGATAAACTTGCCCTTGCTCGGTGCAGCGTACCCGCTCGTCCTCTTTTTCCTTCACCTGAGACGTCTCGAGTCGTCACTGTTGGAAAAGACCAGACAGCTCGATTGGGTCGGCATGCTGCTCTTTTCCGTCGGCTGCATAGCTTTCGTGCTACCCTTAAGCTGGGCAGGCACGCTGTATCAATGGAGCTCGTGGCAGACGATTCTTCCCTTGATCATTGGCGTTTTGCTCCTCGGCGCCTTTGCCTTCTACGAGATGAGGCCCGAAAAGCCCATCATGCCGCATCGTCTCTTTGGCAGGACCGCGTCCGCAACTCTCTTGGGGGCCTTTGTGCATGGCATGATGCTGTTCAGCCTCATGCAGTATCTGCCCTTCTTCTACCAGGCCGTCCAACGCAAGACTCTCATCCAGTCTGCCGTGATGTTGCTTCCGACGAGCATTGCCAGTGTGCTCGCGGCCGGACTCTCGGTGACGGCGGTCGGTCTCCTGCGCTCGTATCGCTGGAGCGTCTGGACGTCCTGGATTCTCGTCACAGTGGGGACCGGTATCCTCGCCGTCATGAGCGACTCGTCAAGTGCGGGCATATCCTACGGCGTCCCTGTTTTGTGGGGTGTTGGGATTGGAGCACTCCTTCGAGTTCTTCATCTCCCCCTGCAAGCAAGCGTGCCTCACGTTGACGATACCGGGCTAGCAATCGGACTGCTGATGTTCTTCCGCCTCCTCGGTGGCCTCATTGGATTGGCTGTTAGCTCCACGATATTCAGCAGCGTGTTCCAGCACGAGATCGCCGCCGTTGCCCTGCCGGACTCGCTGGTCCTACTTCGCGACGCCAATGAGGCCATTAGGTTTATACCGCAGTTGAGGACGCTGGATCCGCTCCAAGTGCCCTTACTTCCCGTGGTGCAAGCCTACTTGTCGGCTTTTCGTGTCATCTTCTACGCCATGGCGGGCTTTGGTGCACTAGGCTGTCTGACTTCGCTGTTCACCGAAGATTTAAGCATTCAAAAGGAGGAGTTGGGTAGACAGCAGTTTGAGACTTCATAAATCGTCCTACTAATGCCCATTCTCAATCAAGGATCGGGTCGTAATAATAATTCTAGACTTAGAGATAAAGAAACAGACCGAAAATTCATCAATTACGAGCAATGTCCCATGCCCAAAAAAA